>CAJNOI010000031.1:235837-440858 GCA_905250115.1 Adineta steineri
TCTTTTTCTTTCTTTTTCTTTCTTTTTCTTTCTTTTTCTTTCTTTTTTTTCTTTCCTTTTTTTCTTTTTTCAATACAATATTTGAGTATTTTAGAAAATCCTGACTTGGATGAAGAATAATGTGAACAATCAAATCCAAATTTTAGAAACCAGGATTTTTTCGTTAAAAAATAGATGTTAGTCAGGAGACTTTTCTTATAAAATCAGAAAACTTTCTATGCAAACTAGAAGGAAAATAACGACTGTGTCACGTACCTTTTTTTCGAAAAAGTAAAGCTTTTCAGCCTCAAATATTTATATTTTTAGTTTTTAATCAACGAGCAATGAAAAGGTCTATCTGAGTGCACGAAATAAAGAAAAACAGAAAGATAATTACACATAATTAATTTTACTGGTCTTTTCAAAGCTGTTTATTGAAAAATATGAACAAAACAGATACAGAAGGGTTTTAAGAAACCGCAAAAGAATTGAAACTGAACAGAGTAAATCATTTCCTAGGTCTCTTTTTGATATCGTTATTTCACGATTGTATTTTTCTTCTGAGTGAATTAGTTTCAACAGTTCTTTACTATTTCAGAGATTTTTTATTTTAATTTTGAACTCGATATCCATTAGGATCGTTTTTCATTCTATTCTTATTATCATATCATCAAAAATTTATGACTGAAACTTGAGTCATAATTAGTTCTTTAAACTCATTATTTATTGATCAATATCAGCACTGGAACTGGATCAGTTGTAAAAAAATCAATCGACCCGTAGAGATGGGAGTTTTACGAATTGAAATTTTTCAAAAGTCTTCTTTGTCGATCTTGTTTCTGTTGGATGTCTTATACATGCTCTCCGAAACAACACCCTCGTACAAAAGTCTTTCCTGTTGTTGTTTCATTGTTCTCATACTTTGTATAAAATTTATTGCCGAGTAGAGATATGACTTGAAAGTTCTATTGTATTATGGTCTGTATATCATATAGAAATAAAACTCTCAAGTCATATTTTTACTCGGCAATAAATTCTATACAAAGTATGAGAACAAAGAAAAGAAGAGAGGAAAGACTTTTGTTCATGAGTGTATCTCATATTGAGCCCATTTTTCCATAAAAACTATCTTCAGGATGGGTGTGGATTTGAGTGTGAATGAAAAGAGTAAACACCCACACCCACGCTCAAGACCAGAGATTTTACTGAATCTCATCATCAAAACTAAGATA
Organism: Adineta steineri; assembly: GCA_905250115.1. Classification (NCBI taxonomy): domain Eukaryota; kingdom Metazoa; phylum Rotifera; class Eurotatoria; order Adinetida; family Adinetidae; genus Adineta; species Adineta steineri. The sequence goes on from CAJNOI010000031.1 coordinate 237,049, forward strand.
TTATCCATTCATGTGTAGGATATGTGAGATGTGTCAACATAAATCTAACACATAACTTACAGCGAGAACAATATAGTATTATTTTAATGCTCCATGTTATAATTTGCATGTAATTTATTCTATATTTTTTATGCTTTGTTTTGATTTTGCTATCCAAGATCATATTCATATTACAAGTCATCGAGTTTCTCCTCTCACTACCCAACAAAGACAAAAGCAATTTGTCATAGTTAATTCACTCTTATCATATTCATTTGTTTTCTTCGTCTTCTTCGTGATGTTATTGCAAGTAGATATACCATCTTTTTTATTATTTACCTGAACAGCTTCATAATTGTATACTATCAACATACTTCAACGACTTTTTCTTTATCGACTGACATATTTGATCATATTTCAATGGACTTTAAACGTACGAAGAGTTACCACTTTGCTAACAATATTTGTATATAAATATTTTAGAAAGAACTCATATTTTATTTTCTTGAGTTTTGTACAAAATATAGAAAAAGTACACAGTAGTATTGGAAAAATATCTTAAGAAACTAGGTCATTATTTGTAATGATGAAACAAATTGGATTTATTTTGAGAAAAGAAACAGATTTAATTGTGTTCCTGCATACTAAGAAAAAATAGACAAGTTCTTCGTAACCCTTCCGGGAATTGCGAGACGTTTGTGCATATGGCACCTGCACGACACTTGCAATAAATAGTTATAGTGACTACACCCACATCCACCCATCCTGTTATCCAAATATTCCGTTTTATTCGTATTAATTAATCCAATAATAGAAAAATAGAACATCATTTTTCTATTCATATTCACACGTTTAATTTATCCCATAATATATAAATAGTACAGAAAAACAAATCACTTTGCGTGTGAGAATCATGCACGCGAATGTAGTGCCTTGCCTTCGAGACCAGTAACACTTATAAGCGTTCAAAACGTTGTCTTCAAAAACAGACAAGAATAAATGTGTTCACAGTGACAGATTCGTTGGTATGCATAAAATCATAGACAATGTGACAAGTTTTTTCTAATAAATTGTTTTCCTTACACGATATTAATACACAGGGAAAGAGAAATCAGCAGACTCTCTAAACGTTCTTGTCTTATAAGCTTTCAAAAAACAAAACCCTCTAGAAAAAGGTAAACAGCGTCTTTTCCATTAAAATAAAAACCACTGGCATTATTCTTTTTTTGTTTTATTCTGACGACACAAGGTTAGAACACCTATTAAAATGCAATAATTCATGGTCATATTGTAGAATGACGTACTCAGAATAATTATAACATGAAAGTTCCTTTTTCAATAGTTATTGTCATGACTTAAATTGTATACCGATTTGTAGACATCAAAATATAAACGATTAGAGGAAAAAACAAATAAACTATAACTCGGGATGATTGTTTCATCATAGATTAAGATTATGTCATTCACATTTTGAAGATGTGGATATTTAGTAGAATTATGTACTATAACAAATATTTGTTTTTCTTATACTTGATATAATGAATAGTTTGATGTCACAAAAACCTTTTGTATCTGCATCATTTATCATTATTAGCCTGCTTCACTGAGTGAATAGTTTTGACATTTTACTTCCTTAATTTTCATAGTTCATCTACGTTATTTATCTATATTATTAAGCCTTACAGCTTTTTTAATATTTGTGTATTTTAATAATCTAACAGAATGACGTATCTCTCTCTCTTTTGTTTTTCTAAGAACTCTAATTGATGTATATAAAGTATTATAGAAAAGAAATTTAAAGAAATCAAGACAAAAAGAAACTTCTTCAATCTATCATGCGTTTAAATGAGCAAATGCGTTTGACTCGGCAGATGTTTCACCACATATTTGAATAAATTCCGAAAGAAAACGCGTTCACATGCATCGGATATTTCATTTTGATCGCGTCTGAACACACTTCCTTCCGGGGCATTAAATACGTTTAGAGTTAAAAGATTTTTACATTTTCTCAAGATTTGATATATGAATTTCAACAAAGTATGAAAATGTGATGGCAAAATAAGATACTTTTAGTGGAATCAACTATTTGTTTTTTAAACAATATTATAATATTTCTAGATTTATAAATATGTCATCAGATTCCAGTATCAATCTACTTACATTTTTTACTAATCAAATCACTTTGTATTGTCCTATTTTAATTATTATTATTGGAAATATTGGATGTTTCTGCAATTTTCTTACTTTTACTTCACCTAAATTAATACAAACTTCATGTTCACTTTATTTTCTTAGTGCAGCTATATTTGATCTTTTAACTCTTGACTATGGAGCATTGACACGATTACTTATAGATCATTTTGGATCTAATTTACATAATACTTCTCAAATTTATTGTAAAATACGGCAATATCTTATCACTGTTTTGCCTGCTATCGCTACATGTTTTATTGTTCTAGCAACAATGGATCGTTATTTTTCTACATCATCAAAACAAAAATATCGTTCATATGCTACAATAAAATATGCTAAATGGATAGTCTCTTTATCACTATTGATTTGCATCTTATCGTATACACATTATATGATATTTTATGATTTAAGACCAACATGTACCTTCCTACCAGGAGTATATAGTATGTTTGTAGTGGTGTATGCTATAGTTTGGTCATCATTTATTCCACATCTTTTAATGCTTTGTTTCGGTTTTGCTACCCATGTTCATATTCATATCATACGTCGTCGAATTGCTCCTTCTACTATTCAACAAAGACGTAAACGACGAACAGAAATACAACTTGTTACAGTCAGTTTAGTCATATCATATTCATTTCATGTTCATTTATTTTCTTCTTCTTGTTCTAGATGATGTTATTTCAAGTAGGTATATCATCTCTTTTAATATTTATGCGAATCGCTTATTATTCATACTATATAATTACAACTGGTAGACAGAAAACAGATTATGCCGTCGCAATGGGAAATTTTTTTTCTCAATTAACCACACAATTGTTTTATTTAAATTATGCTAAATCATTTTATATTTATACATTATCAAGCAAATATTTTCGAAAAATATTTAAGCGAAGAGTTTTAAAAATTCTTCAAAAATTTCTTCCTTATCCACTGGCTCGTTTAATTATAAATAGACCGAGTCTAAGTGAACATGGAAGTATAAAATTACATACAATGCATGTGAGAACAACTACCGCATATCCATAAATATAATGAATACACACAAACTTGATATAAAGACAGTTTAACTTTTCTTTTTGTTGTTCTTTAAAATCTTATTGAATAAAGAAAAAACTTCATATAAATTTTTTTTATACTACTTCTTTTTTCTGTATCTTAAAGTGCATTCATCTCCAATTGCCAACTATCATGCTAATGTGTTCTTTTTATGAATCCACGTAATTGATGTTTAGCTATGTGTATTATAATACAAAATATATTGTTCTTCTAAGATTTCGTCTGATTTCCAGGTGTCGTGAATTCAATATGTTGAATATGAAGAAATAAATGTAAAATTTATTTGAATGCATGAAGAATCTCAAGTTTCAATTGTTGCATGTTTCTTTTTTATTACAAAGATAAAATTCAGAGCACTTCGTGTTACAAAAAAAATTTGATATTACTTTGCTTTTCTTCTTTTCTAGAATCATATACTATCTATGTATACATTCATGCCTATACTAGACCAAGATAGATATAGAGCTCAATTATTATCATTGAAAGATGAATTCATCAACAGAACCAAGTGAAATGTTTTTTATTATTGTTTTTTCATTCACTGGTATATTAATTTTAATTGGTACAGTTATATCACTAATTATTATTATATGTGTTAGCATGAACAATACACTTCAATCTGTTTCTACTCTTCTATCTTGCAATTCATGTGCTTTAGGTTTATTCTATTTTATATTTCATACATTTTATATTATTTTGGCATTTTATCCATTACCTACTTATCGACAAAATTCTATTTTATGTCAAACTATTGGCTATTTGTATTCAGTAACATGTTGTGGTATTAGCTGGTCTCATGCGATTCTTGCAAGTAATCGTCTTTGTTATTCACTTTTTTCACAATATCGATGGTTACTTACATATACATTTGCATGGTGTCTTATTGCTATTCATTGGATTTTAACATTTACTTTACCATTTCCATTTATATTCTTTGATGCATATCAATATCAACATGAATCACGTATATGTATTCTTACTACAAAAAAAACAAGTACATCACTTATGGGTGTTATTCTCTTTTATAATATACCTTTTACCGTTACCATTATTGTATACATTCTTGTATGGTGTCATGCACGTCGATCAAATAATACAAGACTTGCACGTAATGCACGTAATTTAGCTATCATGCGTCATATTCTTACACTGGTAATAATCGATACAATTTGTGGACATCCATATATAACACTTATTCTACTTGATTATCTTGGTAAAGCTACTAAAGAATGGTATTTATTCGTTTCATTTTTTATAACACTTAGTGTTACTGCTAATATGTGTGCAATATTTATATTTAATCGCAAGTTACGTAAAATGTTATGTTCAAAATGGATCGACTGGCGTGGATCACCATCAAACACTAGTACGACAGGATCAGCTATGATTCCCATGCGTATTTCAACATATATTGTTATGAGTGGTAATATAATGGCCGGTATATCAAAGAGTCCAGTTATCTACCATACTTCTGCTAATGAAAAATGACAATAAAACAGTGTAATCTATTCTATATAAGTAATTAAATGTGTTGAACTAGTTCATTATTAATAAAAGATAACAAAAAATTCATATTTAAGTTGTTCATACCCTTCATGTACATGACTAAAAACATGAAGTTTAGGTTTAACTATAGTAACAACTGATTTCCATAATTCTTGACAACCTAGATGAAATGTATGAGTTGATCTATCTAAAATGCCATTAGGTGGACCATGTAGTCGAAGAATATCTGTGTCGATAGGTATTTCAGATTAATGACGATGAATTTCATTGGAATCCTTATACTGTTCAGATTACTAACCATTATACATAAACAAACAAATCAAAATCTGTTGTATTTTTTTTCAATAAATGAGCTCCAATATATTTCATAAGTTTATTTTCTTGTCAATATATTTATCTGAAGAATAAATACGAATATGCAAATTGAAAATTATTTGAGAAGTATATGTAGTCCAAGCAACCAATTCTAATAAATTTCTTTTTTGTTTCGAAAATTTACTATTATTTTCTTATGTACGAAGATACTTTACATTCTTGTATGAAAAAGTGAGTGAATGACACTTTTAATATTTACTATTTCTCTTCTTATATGCCTTATATACATCCAAAATTACAGAATAAATTTCTTCTCAATCTTATCTTTTTTTTTACTAGATTTCGATGTACTATTAATCCACCATCTGATATTAATAATAGTGGAAAAGTTTCGAAAAAACATAGTGAAAATTTAATTATTTATTCATCGAAGTAAATACAAATTTATGATTAAAATAAAATAAATTTTTTCAGTATGCCTCAATATTTATCTACGAATAAAGAAAAAGAATTAATTGAAATAGCGACTACTCTTGTTACCAAAGGCAAAGGTTTATTAGCTGCTGATGAATCTACAGGTGGAATTCAAATAAAAACTATTCAATTACACGAAACATTTTTTTTAGGTTCAATGTTAAAACGTCTTCAATCAATTGGATTAGAAAATAATGAAGAAAATCGTCGTTTTTATCGTCAAATTTTGTTTACTGGTTCAAAAGATCTTTCAAATTATATATCCGGTGTTATTTTCTTTCATGAAACATTATATCAAGATGATGATAATGGAAAAGCATTTCGTGAAATATTAAAAGAAAAAGGTATTATATGTGGTATTAAAGTTGATAAAGGTCTTGTACCATTGGCTGGTACAAATGGAGAAAATACCACACAAGGTCTTGATGGACTTAGTGAACGATGTACTCAATATTGTAAAGATGGTGTTCGTTTTGCTAAATGGCGTTTGTATTATTTCAATTGATTTTTTTTGAATCTTCGAATATTTTATTTATTTTAGGATGTGCATTAAAAATTGGTGATGGTTTACCATCGGAATTAGCTATTCATGAAACAACAAATATTTTAGCACGTTATGCATCAATCTGTCAACAAGTAATAAGATATATAAAATAATTAATTTTATTTTTTCAATTTTAGAATGGTATTGTTCCCATTGTTGAACCAGAAGTATTCATTATTTTCATTTAAAAATCATATTTTATTTGAAAAATGTATCTATAAGGTATTATCAGAAGGTGATCATGATTTAGATAGATGTCAATATATTACTGAAAAAGTCCTAGCTGCTACATATAAAGCACTTAATGACCATCATGTTTTCTTAGAAGGAACACTTCTTAAACCAAATATGGTTACTGCTGGTTTGTTAAAAATAATTAATTTTTTGTTTTAATTGATAAATAGATATGATTTTACATAGGTTTTGATTGTAAAAAGAAATATACACCGGAAGATATTGCTCGAGCAACTGTAATAGCATTACAACGAACTGTTCCACCAGCTGTACCTGGTATTTGTTTTTTATCTGGTATCAAAATATTATTTTATTTTATAAATTAATTATTGATGTAAATATATGTTTTGTTTTTAGGTGGACAATCGGAAGAAGAAGCATCAATTAATTTAAATGCTATCAATCAGTATCCAGGCAAGAAACCATGGGTATTAACATTCAGTTATGGACGAGCACTTCAAGCTAGTGTACTTAGTACATGGGCTGGTAAACGTGGAAATATATCTGCTGCACAAAATCAACTTCTTAAACGAGCTCAAGTAAATATATATATTTGTGTATATCTTATTGATATATTGAGAATCTTTAGGCACATAGTGCTGCTGCAAAAGGTGAATATAAGGGTGGTGCTGAAGGTGCATCTGGTGGTCAATCGTTATTTGAAGCGAATCGTGATTACTAAACAATCTAGTTTTTTTCTTCTTCTTCTTCGAATTCTATGTATAAAACAATAACGAGTTTTGCTAGAAAAGTTGTCATTTCTTTCAAATATATTATTTCATTGTATTCTATTAAAAGAAGAAAATGAAAGAAACAGAATTCGATAATTGCTAATACTCTCGAACAAATATATGTTCGATGTAGTGGCGACAAATGTGTTTGTTATTAAAACGAAATAATGATGATTTTTTTATATCCTACTAATGAGAAATGACTTATCCATCTGACACCCACACTATCTCTCATTTCTTTCTTTCTTTCTTTTTTTACATATGACGACAGAATTGAATGACTATTTTATGGTTTGTCTTCAATCGATTAGAACAAAAAATCAAAGATAACGACATTTATACGCATATAATCATTAATATTTGCTCATGAACGACATATCCACACGACGATCTTGTTGTTTAAAAAAGTTGATCGGTGGGATATTTCATTCATTAGCAATACAAGATTATCGAACTTGATTGCGATAGAATAAAAAAAAAGGTAAAATTCTTTTATTTAAATGAATAGAATACATTACAAAAATTAAAAACAGGTAGTATCTCTTGCTTTACATTGAAATGTTTGAGTAAATTCTGGCATATGAATAAGTGCAGCATTTAATGCTGTTTTTTCATCATAAAAACCTATTTGTGTACGTATAAATTGAAGTAATTCTTGTCGTTTATAACATTGTGTTTGAGCATAAGCAAGAAAAAATGTTTGATCACTGGTTAAATTTGTACCAGGCATTTTTATTAATTTCATTTCATCGATTTTCTTGAATGCTGTATATGCAAAACGAAGTGCACCAATATGTCGTAGAGTTGTAGGAGAAAATGGTTCACCAGCAAGTTTAACTACGACTTCTGCACCATATACATTATATACAAGTTTTTCTAAATCTTGTACATAATAATTAGTTATACATTGACGACTAGTATTATATGCAGTTGCTGTTGATGCTGACCACCAATCAGGTATTCGTGTACCATTAGCTGAATGTATACGCCCTAAATTGTAGTGTAAAATATATTTATTATAGTTAGAGTTAAATTAAACTATTACCGTCTGGTCCATCAATACTAGCAAAAAGTTTTTGAGCAAGTAAAACTCCTATTGAACCCATATTCATTGCCCTGTAAAAATAGATCAATGATAAAGAAAATAGAAAATAAATAAACTTACCATGGCCATTCAGCACTAACTAATGGTTCATGCATAGAACTAGCAATAACAAAAAGTCGATTAAACATTGCAAGATATTCAAATAATCGACTTGTACGTGTTTCAAAAAGATCCCAATGTTCAAGTTGATTAGGATTCAATAATGAATAAAAAATAGATGATCTATGAAAACGATGATAACCATATGCATTAGCAAGATGAGATGTCTCATCGACAGCAAACTAAAATTATTAAAATTTATTCTATTTTAAAATAAAAAAAAATAAATATTTACTAGTTCATAATAATCATCAAGACGTGTATCATCTGAAGCAATACTAGCATAACCAATAGCTGCTGTTAATGCATCGATTTTTTGTCTTGCAATTGTTTTTGTTGCTTCATCAGCCATCCATGTTGCTTGTTCATTTATATATTGTTTAAAACCATCTTTCAATGTATCAAAAAGTGTTTGAATCTGAAAGAAAAATTAAATAAATAAATTTTACGTTATAAATTCTTTTTTTTTAATTACAGTTTGAACAGTATTAGAATGTGTTGTTGAATTCATTGTATATAAACGATGGATAGCAAGTGGAAATCGTCGTATAACTTCACGTGTACAATATATTTCATTTGTTGAATGTAATGGTGTACCATAATATTGATCGAGAAATACTCTATGTGCATGAATATAACTATAGGATAGATCTTCAATATATGTTCGAACAAGTCTCCATCGTAAATAATTATGAATTTGTCGAGCAATTAATGGACTAAATTTTAATATAGATATAGATTTTTTTGAAAATGAACAATATATGATTTACATACTTATCATTTTTTGATAGAAGTTCAAAAGCTTTTTCAAAATATAACGGACTTGTTACATAAGCAGATGTTATACCTGATATGATAGTTGGATCAGTTATTTCATGTGTCATTAATTCAACAAAATCAAACTAAAGAAAGATTTTATTTCGTGGATATACATATAATCGGATATTTTATATTACTGAATATCGATCCGACATTTCTTTAAAAGTCATTGTTACTGGTTTATCATCATTTAGTTTACTAAATTGAACATGCTAAAAAAGAATCTATTGAAAAGAATAAAGTTAGATTTTGTATAAAATATACTTCAGCTAATTCTTTTTCAATAGCAAATATATCATCAGCAACAGTAGTCATTCGATCACTAAGATTTCCATCACTTGTTCCAGCATCCTGAGCAAGTAATACTAATATTTCGAGTATGTATACTCGATAAAGTGATCGACGCTAAAAAACAAATTTTATCCGAGATCTAGTTGTAGTCTAACTTACTGATTGTGAAACTTGATCAGTATTTAAATAATCATTTACTTCCATTGATAAACCAGCTGGAATAAACTATGAATATAATAAATAAAATATAATCTATAATTTTTCTTTCAATTCTTATACTTCAAGTCGTTTAGTACCCAGATTTGTATCATCCCATCCTATACGAAAATCAAATACAACAGCTGTACCTAATAGAGAAAAAAAAGAATGTGAATATAATGCATTATTTTAATTTTACCAAGATCTCCATGAATATGTGATAGTTGTTTATAGATGGTTTGATTTTTTAGTAAATACTCTTGAGGAGCACCTTCAGCACCGTTATCAAATAAAAACCAACCATCAATTGTATCACGATCTTGTATAATACTAATCAAAGCTTTTCCACTATCAAGTACACGTGCATAATCATCTAAACATTCTGTATAATATGTCTAAATAATTATGAAGATTTTTTAAAAGTTCATTTTATTACAACAAAAAATGAACTACGAACTTTAACTTTAAATTCCCAACTTTTTGCAGTTAAACGACCAACTGGTGAATTAAGAAGACGTTCAATATCTGCATCACGTCGATCATTGATATCACCAAGTATGGTTCGTTCAACATCAAATGATTGAATTGGATGAGTTTGTTGCCAAGTACCACATGCATATTGATAAAAATCTGTACAACGATCATCCCATACTGTATTATCCATATAACGTAATTGATGTGTAGCTGCTGAAAGACATCCTCGATTAAGACAATAACCATCAACATTATTATCACTAGTATTAGTAATAGTATTAGTAGTATCGTTCTGTTTACGATTTGAAGCTTGAACAATAACAGTAATTAAAAGTGATAAAGATAGTAAACCAAGAAATACTAATCCAACCGTAATTAAACGTGCACGAGTTATAGAGCGGCAAAAAGTATTGACCTTTCCATCTGCTGGAAGTCCAATAATTTGTGGTAATTGTCGCATTTCTTTTTTTTCTACTGCCGATCTTACCTTCTTTTTTTGTCTTACTGATAATGAAATTATATGAAATATAGATAATGTCGTCGGACAGGTTAATGTTACGTAAATATACTTTTTTCTTTTTCTTTACAAAAGTTTATATTTATTCAAGATGCTTTCTGTTTATCAATGTTATAGATAAAACATATCATTTTATCACATTCTTATATATATAATTAACATTTACTTTAAACAATGAATATGAAAAATAATTAAAAACTTTTTATTGTAAATAATAAAAATACATTATCCTTTATTTAGTCATTATTAAATTCACAACAACGTGTTGCTGCACCACCAGCTATAGCACATTGAAAACAAATATGCATTGGTACAGGTTCTAAAAATGGCTGTGCTGTTCCTGTCAAATTTACTCGTAGAATTCTGCAAATAATACATTTAATTGTACGTGGATAACCTGGTGTACCATGTTTATTACATACACGTGCTTCACGTTTCATATGATTGTTTGCTTGATTGAAGTTAAGGATTGGATTGGTACAAATCATACATGAAGCTTTTGTCATTGTATATGGTCCTAATTTAAATAATGTAGCACACGTAGAACATGCATAAGCACGTTGACTTGCAGGACCATCTTGAGAATGGATTATCTGTGTGCAACGATGTTTCTATAGAACAAATGTAATTTTTTTTTATCATGAAAGAAAAATAAATAGACTTACACGTAGATATACTTGTCGATCTAATTGATTTACAGCACGTGAATCTAATGAACGTAAAAATGTAACAAGTTCTTTAATCATTTGTGCTTGTTCATAATGATATGGTACACGACGAGTTGAAAAATCTTTAATTGTTGAATTTTTAAGATAAAAATTTGCGAGAAATTTATGTATAGAAATAAGATCATTTGTATTTTCTTCAAAATAACGTTTTCGTAATTTCTAGAAAAAAGAAAATATTTGATAAAAGATAAATAATTGGACTAGAAATAAATACAAACTTTTTGTAGTGTTGAATGACGAAAAATAATAAGTTGATGTCCATCAATCCATGCTGTATCAAGAAATAATTTTAAGTATCTTTGTATTGTTGACCATGTCATTCGATCAATAATAATTCGATTTTTTTCATCATCGATATTCATATTTAAATAATGTTCAAGCATTTGAACTAAATCTGATTCGAGTATTCCAACATTTGCTGCTATTAATAATTTAAAGAACTAAGAAAAGAATCGGTTTATTAATTTTTTAATTATTATCAAACATAGACTTACAGCATCAACTAATGTTTGATTAGCAATTGTAGCACTAACTTCATTAAGTAATACATCAAGTAATTCATCTATTGTTTGTGGATATGTTTTAAGACGTTTTGTTACAAGTGAATAATCACCGAATTGACGAAGATTTTCACATAGATATGATAAATAAAGTGGATGTTCACTACCTTTATTGTTCAAAATTAAAGATTTCTGTTCAGGTTCAAGAGTCTATGAAATAAAATAGATTAAATTTATTCAAGTTGAAAATCAAAAAAAAAAGAATTAAGAATATCAACAATAATCTAATCTGATTAATGAACAAACGAAATGTTCGTTGATCACAAATTATCTTTCTTAATCAATCATTGAAGTCAATGACTTTTGTCATTGTACTATCATGTTATCTAGATATGTTAGTTATAATCATAAATATCTTTGTATATACACATCTATAGTTATTAGAAATCTGTAAAGCAACTTAATTTTTCTCTTTAGATATTTCTCACATCTACTTAATAAATTCTTTTATGACGATGTACAAGAATATATAATTTCTTATATCGTCTGTGGAGATACTTCAATATCATTATCATCAACTTGTCAATGCATACATTTTGCATCGAGTGAGTATTGACATACAACGAATATTAAAACAATTTCATATAAACACCAACACAAGAAATATTCTTTATATAAATGATACTGATATATTTTTAGATGAAGATTTATAAACTATGTAATAGGATCGTGTAAAACATGTAAGTTTTATTATGGAGTTTTTCTTATACTAATAAAGCATCATATTCCATTCATATTATTCTTTTGAAAGAGTTAATATCAAAATAAGTTAATAAACCACAGCGCTTACTTAATATCATCACCTTCTTTTTCTTCATTCTTTTGCAAAAAGAAATCACATACTAAGACTTTTTTTTGTTGTCCTCATTTGCATAAAATAAACTTATCTTTAAGTTTGTCAAGGTCGATGAATACATTTTTGTTCGTATAGAAAGTAAATGACAAAATTTTTATCAAGCATATGTCATTATACAAATGACTAACAACATATTTCAAGTCACTATTATATCAATCAACTCTTGATTTTATACATACGACAAAAAAGAACGAAGAATGTATCAAAGAATATCAAGATATTCGTGCGAAGATATATCCATGATAAATAAAAGTTTAAATGAAACTTCGACATACAATGACCATTTATCTGTTCCAAATACACAAATGCGAACAATTAATAATAATAATAAACTACCAAATGCTATTCGTGCAAAAAGTGCTGATTCTATTCGAACCAAATCAACAATAATGTGTACATCTCGTTCAACTATAACAGATATTAATGAACATTATCGAAAAAATGCTGATAATGGAAAAAACGGATTAACTATACTTAATAATCGTTTTGAAAATTATCTTAATCAAATCAAAAATTTAGCTGATAAAAATATTGATCTACGTCATCAAATAGATGCGATTTATCAAACACATATGGAACATAATGAAAATGATAAATCACCTGAAATCGAAACTCGTAATCTTCGTCAACAATTAAATAATGAATTACGACAATTCCTGTCATGTAAAATACGTTTACAACGTGCTGATCATGATAAAAAATATTACAGAACTAAATTACAATATTTTTCAACATCAGAACAAGAACAATTAATTAAACAAAAACTTATTGGGGATATATATGAATTAGATTTCTTAAAAGAACAATACGGAAAAAAACAAAATGATTTACAAGTAAATTTTATTCTTTATTAGAGTGATGAGAATATCTAGATATAATCTAATATGATAGCATATTTAGAGCTATATGACTAACAAGGAAATTTTTGTCAAGGAGATGCTCGAGTACTTCTTAGCTAGGGTGCGGCGGGGTTGCCCCGATTCCTGACTTTTCTCCCGGCGGGATGGAATCGGGATGGGTATCTGTCGGGTGAGAGACGGTCGGAATCAGGATGAAAAAAAACGGTCTCGCCGCACCCTACTCTTAGCTAGAGTTTTAAAAAGAAGACTAGGCATGATAGTCTTCAATTGAATATTAAACTTAAACGTTATTTTCTAGTCAATCAAAATACAATATGATGAATATTTAGCAAAAATTGCTCATTATACAAATGAATATTATAATATAATCTATGATCGAATGACAAGTGAAAGCAGTATACATACACTTAATGAACACTTATTATTTGAACGTGAATATAAGAAACGATGTGAACAAGAATTTGAATCTTTAGAAAAAATTCAAGATGATTTTAATAACCATTTTAATAAAACTGAATTGGAAAATACCATTAAAATGATTCGGTTAGTTTTTTTTCTTATTGATTTCAAAATCATGTTTTATTTTTATAGTCAAGATTATCAAAAATATAATGAAAGTCAATTAATCGATTTAGAAAAATTATATAAAATAAAACTTGATTCAATTCAAAAAGAATATCATCATTATACTACAAATGAATATAAACATGAAAGTAAAAATGAAGATTTCTCCGAAGAACTTATTAAATTAACTCAACAAAATCAATTTCTTCAACAACAACTAAGTAAAACTTGTGTCTACTTTTTCTCAAATAAACTTATTTTTATATTAAAGAAAAACTTGAAAATAATCAATATCAAACAAATCAACAACAACATGAAATATTAAATCAAGAATATTATGGATTAGAAAATCAGTTATCTGAATATCAATCTCTTATTGAATATTCTCGAGATAATACAAATTATCTTTCACTCGAAATCAATACATATCGATGTTTATTAATTAATCTTGTTTCATCAACTCAACAAAAAACAAATCTACTTTCTTCTAAAATACCTGGTTTTAATATATATTTTGATCACGGAACAATGTGGGTTAGAATTTAAAAAAACATCAAAAATAATTTTATTTAGTATTAATCTTTCTAATTGCTTATTCTTATTTTTCTTTAAACTTACTTTATTAAATCGAGTAAAAAATCCTTCAATATATAATGAACATTGTTCATTTGTTAATGGTTTAAGGTCTAATTCATAATGATAATAATTATTAATTTCTTGATATAATGCTGATTCATTTTCACAACTGAGTACAATATATGTATGATCACTACGTAGGTCACGATAATAACCAAATGGAAATTCATTGCAATATTTTCGTTGTTGATGAATATCGCCCTAGTAAATATTTCGAAATTTAGGAAAAAAAATGTTTTATCCAATTGAACTTACTTTATCTAATCCATCGATAATAATAACAAGTGGGATAGATAAGAGTTCAATAGCTCTCGGTAGAAAAGTTTCACTTGTTGTCAAAAGTCGTTCACCAGCTTCGGAATATTGTAGATTATTATCCTCTAGATAATTATAAAATATTTTGTTTTTTTGTATATATGTTTTGTATAATATTTACCGAGATATTTATCTAATTTTTTTACTAAAGCATTATACATGAAATGACTTGCATTAGGATGAAATGCTCCATCAAGAAAATGATAAAAAAGAAGAAATTTATCTTTCATTTTTTCCTATTTAATAGAAATATTAATATATATAGATATAATACTTTTGTAATTTTACTTCGATATGTAATACAAATTTTCCAAGTAACATTGTTTTACCATCTCCTGCTTGTCCTCTTATAGCCAACATAGGCGGATGACCTTCAGGATGTGCTACTTTTCCTACGAAATTTTATTAAAATTAATTTCAATAGAAAATTTAATTTTTTTCTACTTACTATACAGTAATGTGAAATCATCATGAACACCTGTTACATATTTAGCTAAAGCTGAGAATTCTTCCGGTCGATCAACAAAAAATTGAGTTTTATTAAGAAGAAATGTTGTCATTTGTTTTTGTTCTTAAAATAAAAAATGAATTATTGGAAAAGAAATTATCTCATCTACCAGCGTTTGATGAACTTTGACTATCAAAATTTTCTGGATACCATTTATGAATCGCGTCTGATAAAAAAGATTTGACTTTAGCTCCGAAATCTTGTAAACCATCAATATTAACCTAGATAAAAATAAAGATTTTTAAATGAAATTTAATAGTTTATTTTTACTCGTTCACGTCCACTTGTTGAGTCAAGACGATTATAAAAACAATCATAATTAAAAATATGTTCCGCAGGGACAATATCAGATAGCTGTTGTTTTAATTCTTGAATTTGTTTTTGGCTTAATTCATCTTTATCACGAAATCGATCTAGATATTTTTCAGGAAGATTTTTTAGAACATTTTCAGAATTTCGAATTAGAAAAAATGCATTTGGATTATGTGTACGAAATGCACCATGAATAAATTCCATTAATGTTATTGATGCACCATCAATCCAACGATATCGTTCAGTTATATTTTTTGGTAAATCATCTATTTTCGGTACCCATCCATATCTAAATAATTTTTATATTTTAATAGAACTGTAAATGAATGATTGAACTTACTTATCACTGACAAGACCAATAAAAAATGGTTGACCATTATCTTCAAAACATCGATCGAGTTCTTCAAGACATGTTAAAATTGTTTGTTCAGTTGTTGAATCTTTTGGAACCTAGATGAGCTAACAGATAAAATTTTCTTCCCTATGAATTATACTTACACCCCAACGAAGATCACAATCAATTATTTGAAGACCAACTGGTTCTAGTTCATCGCGTAATTCAGGAAAAACCTTTGATAATACGACGAGAATAATTTATATTTTATTTTAAATAGAATTTTATTTACTTGTTTTATTAGAACTTCTCGTTCGTTGAAAAAATCTGTAAATGTTGATGAAACAAAAATTCGTACAACTTTATTTGGTGTTTGTTGACATCCATGATTATCAGAATTTTTTGAGGTTTCTTTTGAAATATGTTGACGAAGTTTATTCCAAAATTCACTGACATCTTTAGGTGATATTTCATGATCAATATCAATACTATCAATACTTAGTGAAGATTTAAAATTGTTATATTCTGTTGAATTAACGATTGGTGTAGGTTGACGCGATAAATTTATTTGATCAACTGAACGAGGAGTGTTTGTGGTTTTGGTTGATCGATTTTCATCGTCTATTGAATGAATTGATGGTGTAATAGGTGGTAATTTAGAATAATTTCTTGAAATTCGAACTGGTATTCGACATGGAAAAGATCGTTGTTGCCTAAATGGACTTGACATGACCGAGAAAAAGAACAGAACCAAAATGACGGCAGAAAAAAACACCCATAAATCTTGTTGTTAGCAACGGAGAGGAAAAGAAAGAAAAATCTTGTCTACATAACAACTACTTATTGTTCTCTTTCTTTTAAAAAACCTTCTCAAAAATATACGATATAGGCCATCTCGTAGTAGTATTTAAAATCATTATTGACATATAATCCCTTATAAGCAAAATCATTTATTAATAATATTCAACATCTGTACAAAAGAAAATTTTATAATTAAACTTCTGATTTAGTTATATTTAGAGAATAGAAAAATAAATAATATAATGTTGGCTTTAGAGTAATAAAGTCGTTTGTTATTTTGTTTGGTATAATTACGTATAATGTGTAAGGAAGTTTTAAAGTTGATGTACGATAATTTTTATTTCAAGGAAATTATGTTATATTACAAATAACGCCATCTGTTCTTTTTATCTGAAGTTACTTTTAGTTTTTTTACAAAATTCTAACTTAGGTAGATATTTCTTCGATAATAAAACCAATTGGGCAAATATTCATTAAGTAGATCTAAGTTCTAATAGAAAGAAAATGAATCGTTATATTCTTTAATGAATAATAAAATAGTATCATTATTCAAGATAATAATCTATGTATGTTATATAGTACAACGATTAATTGACAGAATATTTATTTTTAATATATAAGTATAAGCAAGAAGATTTCGATTTATTATAAAGGTAAGGACAATCTGATAAATATTAGTATTTTAGCTTGTCTTTAACAATCATCTAATTTAAGAGATTAATCATTCATTTCAATTGGACTTTATAAAAAATACTTTATACAACAGCTTCTACTATCATTCGATTGGTATTGGGCATGAGTTGTAATTATACTTTTGAAACAACTTCATGATACTAAAAAATCAGTTTAATCATATAGAATAATAACTTAGAAAATATGATTAACGTTTCTGATAAAATTGCCATGATTTATTTACAGATGAGAAGCAAATTATTATCGTATAAATATCTTTACTACTTTTTTCTCGTAAATATTATGATCACTTATATCAGCTGACTTTTACTCTTTCCAAATACAAAAACTGCCTGAAACATTTTCTCTTACAGGCATTGACGAAAAAAAGAAACCCGAAAAAAAATATTGACTATTTTCACGGTTGACTGCAATGTGTGCACCATACACATATGTATAAAGAGTCGTAGTAAGCAGATGCTATCATCGATTTTTTTCCTTTTACTTCCAGCAACTTATATATTTCTTGTTCTTTTTCATTTATTTCAATATTAATTAGTTTTCCAAATACCGTTCTTTATTCATATACGTATATATTGTAGCATATTATTGTTCATTTATTCATATCTCATTGAAAAACTTTTCCTTTATTTTTATTTATCTAACATTTTTTGTTTAGTTAATTGTCATTTGTCATCGAATATTACTTTCTATTCAGTTGAATATTCTCACAATCACGTGATAAATACCTTGAAGGTTAGTTAGAAATAGCCAAACATTTTTCTTTGACAGTACATTTGAACAGACGTTTTATATTTAAGCATGGGTAATGCAGCACAAAAAATAATTCATGCCCATGAACTTCTACAATCAAATGCGTAAGTAGCTTTGTTGTTTTGATTATGATAAACACGTAAACATGTTTATGTATTTATGTAGTCTACCACTGCGTCAGGGTTACTCAGATTATCGATCACATTCACGTTAGATTTGATTAATTGATATCAAAATATAAGTAAATATATTGTTTTGTTTTTTTAGAGCCATTTACTACTACGGATGCACCATGGAATGTAACTCAATGGATTGATCCATTGGATCCTCATCCAAAAATAACTACAATGCCTATTTTAGTCATCGTTCGTAAATAAAAAATAATCTTTAGACTACATTCGTCAATATCGATCGTAGTTCTATAAACACTTTCTTTCAATTTTTTATTTACATGAAGTATGTAACTGTTTGTTTTTTTTTAAAATTCAATCTATTTCATTGTTATTTAATTGGATTGAATCGTATCAGTGTTAATTTTAATATCGAATAAATGTAAATGAATCTTGTATATGTACTGTTTTGATCACTATACTATCGAGATAATTAACGAATATCTTTATTTGTTAGTATATCATACGATATGATTTTCTCTCTTTTTTGAATACTAGATTAGGTCTTTTCTTTTCTATTTCAAATAGCTTCTTGAAAATCGTCACATGAATCTTTGACAATTGTATAGTTAGTTACACTAAGTTAGCATTGATCAATAATAGCACGATATATGCAGTAGAACAGAATTACACACTTCAAGTAAATTCATTAACGAGACAAATGAAAAAAAAAGCATAATTACCGAACAGATGACTAGAGGACGTCAGATAACCATTACGAAATATCACAATCTATATACATAATGTATAATACAAAACTTTAACTGT
This sequence comes from Adineta steineri, assembly GCA_905250115.1. NCBI lineage: Eukaryota > Metazoa > Rotifera > Eurotatoria > Adinetida > Adinetidae > Adineta > Adineta steineri. The sequence goes on from CAJNOI010000031.1 coordinate 256,445, forward strand.
ACTTTCACACATATATTATCGTTATTATAGATAATCTTTTTTATTAAATAAATATATGATAAAAGAATAAGTCATTAGTATTACAATTTTTGTAGTGATTCGATAATCTTGTTTCTTCATGTTCAATTATTTATTGTTCTAGTTTCGATTTGCGTATAAATCATTGAAAAATCCAGTATTTCAGGAATCGTTTTCATGTTTGAAGTTTACTTATGATGGAAAGAAAGTATATGAAACACTTTATCATCTAAATATGTTATCTCGCGTTAATTGCTCCTATATGATGAGCGAAAAAAAACAATATGTGTGAAACGTTCAAGAGAGTAATATAAAGTCTAGATTTATAGCATAAGTCATGAGATAAAAATACTTCGGATATTAAAAAATGAACTTAAACAAAAGATCGATTTTTTTGTAATAACAATATTTTATATAAATATTATTAGTACATTGTATCTTAATTTTATTTTCGATGTATAAGTATAGTATAGACGATATACAAAAAAATATATTTTTTCACCTTTAATACATGCTGATACGTAGTAAGAATACGTGAGTATAATTAATTTTAATTGGACATATTTGCTATAAAAAGATATTCTTTAATTGAGATTTTCGTATATTTTTTTAGTGACTAATTATAGTCATTTATTAAATGATATCATAATTTTTTATTGAAACGCAAAAATGTTTTCTTTTTTCAAATCAACAAAAAATTCTTTCTCGGATGTGTACTAATCGTTATTTTAAGTATTTAATAGTATCTTTTGATATCAACGGTTGCAGTTGAATTTTACATATATTATTACTGTTCAATACAAAAAAGGAAAGATGTAATTTTTCTAAAAACAAATGTGTTACCAACTCAAACCGAAATTTGAATTTAATATGTTTTTATATATTAAGAGACATGTAATTATATGACTCTGCTAGATAGTTCTTCGGAATAATTTGCATATAATGATATAAACATTCTTTATTGATATTTAATAATTCTCTTTCGAATTTAAAAACATCATAATAATTTGTAAAGAACTTTTTTTTGTAAAATTTTTGTTCAGTTATCTATTATTATCTTGAAATTCGAACTATGTAAAGAAAGTATTATTTTATTGATGACAAGTCTTCTCTTGCTGTACGAAGGAGGAGATTAGAAACAGAATAGTTCATCATTAATTTATTCAAACAGCTTCAGTTGTAGATCAGAAAAGCATGATGTTTTACTGATTATAGTGTATACAATCTGTTATTATTTAAGCTTTGTATCTCAAGGAGAATCCATAGATATCAAGTCTTTTTCTATTGCGCATCTAATTTATTTCACATACCTCAATTTTTGCCCTAAGATTTCGCGGCAATTTGAAAAATCTTTATCGAATTTCTGTTGCCAGCAAGTTAATGGAGAAAAACAACTGATTTATAATGAGATAGGATACTGTTTGAGTGCAGGTAGCCATAATATTCTCGCCCACACTTTCAAATCAGATACGAATTAATCTAGAAAAATAATCATCGAAAACAACTATCTAAAAATCATGTTTTTCTAATATACGACTGAAACTATTTGAGTACATCATTAATGGAATATTCGATTCTTGAGCAGATACATCTATCTTCGACTATTATTAAATATGTAATACATTCTTCTGTTTGTTCAATATGAAATAGAGAAAAAATTAATACTGATATTTTATTTTGAGGAACAAAACCGATTTCTTATTGGATCTGTGAATTTTATTTTATTTTTCTGTGTAATACAGTTTATGTGTTGAATAATGTTTATACATCAATTGATATAGCCTCTTTGATATGCACTTGAAATACTTAATAAAGTACTTCAATTTTATCAGTCAGTTATATTCAATAGCTGTTTACATAAGAAAACACATATCAATTCACTTCGATTTTATCCTGTTTCTCTCGTTATATCTATTTCGATATTATATATTCACAAGAACTGTACTATCTATAGATTATTACTAAAGAGAAATGTACCAATGAAGTTTTACTGTAAACACATAGTGACATCTATTTTTCGTTTGTTGTTTTATACTCAGCTGATCTAACCTATCAAGGTCGTAATCTACTTTGCCTTGTCTATTCTTCATTTTCCTATGAGTCATTAACATCAGTTCGTCTTACTTTATATATAAATAGTATTAGTAAATTATTTTCATTGTTTTTTTTTCATTCATTTATTCAAAACTTGATTATGGTGTTTCCATATGATTATTCTGAATTACCACAAATAGTTCTTGCTGAAATCTTTTCTTATTTAACACATAATGATCTTTTATTAACTTCATCAACATGTTCATCATGGCGTAATGTATTATATCATCCTAAATTATGGTCATCATTTCCATATCGTTCTCTTCGTTTAAATCTCATTGATCGTCATAATGATATACATTCTTTTCGTTATTTAACAACGAATTTTCTTAGTATAACACGTTATATTGAAATACGTTTTGATCCAACAAATATTAATATAATAAAAGATATTCTACAAGTTTTGGATATGATAGCATGTACAAATCGACAAATAAAAATTTTAATATTTCGTCCAACGAGTACGCGATGTGCATTAGCAGAAAATGAACAGCCATTTATACCACTTTGTGATAAGTAAGTACTATTTATATATGCGAAATACGAAAAAAATACATATTTTATTTTAGAATTTTTCATTTACTTAAACAAATTATTGAATCAAATCAAGCTTTAGAAGTCATATCATTTGGTTGTTGGTTTGAAAGTCTATTTCGTATTGAAGAATTAGTCCATGTTATAGCACAAAAACAATCGCAATCAATTAAACAACTTCATATAGCATCGATTAAAAATAGTGAAACACATTCAATTGCAGGTAAATCAACTTGAATAAAATCTCAATTGAAAGTAAAAACTACTACTACTAATTTAACATGACCGTTTAGGTTGTCAATATATTAGAACGTCATAGACAATATTAAGAGTATAGTTAAGTTTTATTGCTGTGCATATATATGTCAGGGTTAACTTTCAAATGTGAAATAGCACGTTTATTGAATAGATATCTCTAACAAAGGAAGTGAACATTTAACAAAGACAAAAATAGTTGCCTTGTCCTCTCTTTTATGCAAGAAATTGTTCGTTAAATTCTAAATTTAACAAGGGTACAATGATGGGTCATATTTCATTTCGTCTGATAGTATTTGCAGTATTTGATTACATATGTCTGTTGTTACTAAATACTATAATAATGATTCTAAGATGTTGAAATTATTCAGAATTTTTTTGTTTAATACGCATCATGCGAAACTATTTATAAATAAATAAAAACATATTTTGTTGATTTCAATTATTTATCATAAAATAGATAAAGGTTAATACATGACAGAAGAAAATGTCGGAATAGATATACTGTTATTTGTTTACATATATAAATAAAGGAAAGAATTATGTTTAAACCCAACAGACTATCTTGATTTAGTACCTATATCATAATATTACAAGTTTAGATTAAAAAACTAAATTGATAAATCTTTCTGATTTAGATATTTATTTAACAAGTCAATCATTTCTTCCATTTACTTCTTTACATACATTAAGTATTGATTCCACTTATTTAACAAATGATTTATTACGATGTTTTGCACATCACCCAACGCCATTAAAAAGGTATGTATATTTAAAGAAAGAAAAACAAATAATAAAAATTAAAAATTTAATTCTTAGATTAATTGTACATGTTAGCGAATTTCGGTCTGATACACAGCCTGTTGATGAAACAGTTTGGCACTCAGTAACTAGTATTATGGCTGATTTACGAGTTACTGTTCATATGTTAAATGCACATGAAACTTTTCGAAAGTATTCTCGTGTACTTCGGCCTGGTATGCCTTTATCTCATTTAAGGTAGATTATATCAATTGACAAAGAAAAAAGTAGAATTTCGATTATTATTTTTAAATATTTAGAATGTATTTTTGTTCATCACTGAATGTTGATTTATTATGTTATTTATCTGTTCATTATCGTTCAACATTAGAATGTCTTGATGTTATTGATAGTGTTACAGAACCAGCACTTCGGTATCATAATTTATTTCGTGCTGAACCAGATCCACTTGTTTTATTAGCTTGGCAATGTAAAAAATTAACTTCACTTACAATTCTTGGTAAATATATTTTCTTAAAGTTAAATATAAATAAATAGTTTTGGTTTCCTTTAGGTTATGAAGTATTAGAAGTTAATTTACTTGCTATTGCTAAACTACGCCCACAATTACGTACATTAAATGTATGTGCAGATTGTGTTATGACATTACAGTATGGACATTTACAAATGAATCATCAATTTGTCGAGGATGATAATGGGAATGATGCATTTATACAATATGGAATTTGTACAACTAGTATTCAAACAATTGTAAGTTTAGATTGTGCATTAATTATCAATCTCATCTATATATACTTTGATTTCAATAGATATTATGAGTATCTATAACAGATGAGAGAACCTGTGAAAAGTTACCTGAACTTATAATACTGAGATTCATCGTAGTAACAGTTTTCTGGTCAGAGAATGTTGATGGCCACTAGAGATGTGCGGGATCATCTTTTCTTAGTCTCGGTCCCGGTCCCGAAGCCGATCAATCTGGTTTGGTCGACGTCTTAACTTCAGTTCCGGTAACCTTTTTTCAACGGTTCCGGTTTCGGTATTAATCCCAGTAAATTTTCTTTTCAATGGTTCCGGTAAAATTGGTTCCAGTTCTGATTATGGTCCCGGTAAAATTGGTTCCAGTCCTCGATCATGGTCTCGATAAAATTGGTTCCAGTTCCGGTCTCGGTGACCGTGACTGGTCCCGTACATCTCTAGTTACCGTTCGTAAGGTTGGGAGTTTGATATAATTCTATAAACTATAGCTTAAACTGGACAATTATCTTTGCTAAAAGGATTACAAATACTATTTAATTTGAAGGTCTATTCCTAAATTTAATAATTATTGACTTCAATTAACCCTAACTATCTCGTTTCTTTTTCCTATAGATCGGACAAGTTCTCGGTTGGCCATGGCATCCATTAAGTAAACATGAAATCCCAATAGGTGTGTATGAATATACTGTTCCACTTGAACTTTCATTTATCGAACAGATACACAATGTTTTTGAATCATCAATCTAAGAAAGAAAGAAAAAAATCTTGCGAATATTTTTCACATCTCTGAATTATCTGTCGATATTTATTTTGTGTAGATTTAATTCTGTAAATATTATTTGTTATTGTACATTTCTTCTCTACCTTTTCTTTTCTTTTCCTTCTTTTTTTTTGTCTATTTCAATGAACTTAAATGTCATTCGCGCTTGCGCAAATAGTTTGTGATTTTTGTTTTCAAACAAGAACATACAGATACGTGATAAATAATAATAAGAAACAAATTAAAAACCATGTCATCCTGGTGAGCTTTTGTTTATAACTAATTTCTTTATTTTGAATTAATAGTATTTTATAAGAACATGCTCGTCTCAGATACCAACGTATGATCGAGCTCGTTTGTTTTCTATCGATTTCTTTTTCTTTTTCTTTTTGTAAGACAATGATATTAATCTCCATCTCGATATATACATATATTTTTTTTTGTAATCGACATCATATTAAAAAAGATCTTTCAATAATATTTTATTTGTAATCAAATTTTCTTTTGGTTCTCTTATGTAACATCGAAGAGTCAGATAAGTTTAATATTATTTTTTTTTCTCTTCTTTCGTGTATTTTTTGCTTCTAAAAATCGAACGATATGTGCTCACGATGAATTCTTTTTTTGTTAGAATAAAAACAATTTTTTTTTTCTGTCAACCAATTCTAGAAAAGATAATAAAAATAAAATACAATATGTAGTAGATTGAATAGAAAACTAGAAAAAAAAATTTTTCTTATTTATTTTTATTTCTAAGATGATGAATACTAATACTAATGAACGTGAATTTGAATTATTACGTGAACGTTATATAAGATTAGCGGATATTCATGGACAATTACAAACGCAAAATAGTTTGTTAGAAGAAAAAATTTTAACAATTGTTGAATTATATGAAAATGAAAAAAGTCAATTAGAACAATCATTAGGAGATGCTAAACATCAAATAACATATTTACAAGAAACGGTCAATGAATTACAAATTGAAAAACAACGATATAAAGATGATTGTAATTTAGCTGTTAGACTTTTACATCGACATCCAAATGAATTTATTTCAACATCAACAACAGGACAAATTCAAGAAGAATTAAAGAATAGATTTGAATCGGTATGATGAATATTTTTTGTAACATAGAGAATAATACTATGATATTTAGTAGAAGTGAGAAAGTATAACCTCTCTTTTGATGATTTTAGACATCTACAAATCAACCTATTCCAGCACAACGTAGTATTCTAATACCAACTTTTCCACCAACGTTTATGGCGCAACTTCCATCAATTTCTTTACCAACAACAACTACAAGTTCTTCAACTGTTAATACACAGACGATACCATCTATGACAACAACTAATGATAATCTTCGTGCTGCGGCTGAAGCACTTTTTAAATCGAATAGTGTTCATCGTTCTCCATCTCAACAAGTTACATGTTCAAATTGCCAACGATCTATTAAACGTTGTGATGTTAGTGTTCAAACTTCTCTTGATGATAAATCGGATGATAGTGCAACATCTCGATTACGTCTTGTATCGCTTACTTCATCTGATGATGGTCATAGTGGTGATGGATCATGGCTTCCACTTGATTCACCTCATCCACCTCTAGTAGTTCAAGAGCATCCAACAAGTTTTTCAAGACCAATATCTCAACATAAAGGATATGATGCAATACCAGTTCGTTCAATACCAAGAATGCATCATGTTTAAATAAATAATTTATTTTTATAATACGACTTATGTATTCTTATGAAGAGTAATTATTAAAGATTTTTTTGTTGGTGAATATTATACCAAACAGTATGTGATTTAACGCTTATTTTTGGCAGACAGTTTTCGTTAATAAATAATTCTCAATAATATCTTTTATTCTATTTTCCATCACATATCTGGATCTTGAGGGTGTGTTTGTGTGTAAATTTATCAATTGCGTCCATAACTACTACAGCAAAGAAAAATACGGTAAAAATAAAATAAAATAAATAATACTGTTGAGACTATTAATAATACTATTTTTGCCACTGTTAGCTTCTTTATCAACCAAATCTCCTACATACAGAATATCCGTAAGCTAGCAAGAATTAAAAGAGAACGAATATCTGTATTAGCTCGGTTATCGAGGTTTGTAATCTCACCTGATCTTGTATACAATATAATTGGAGACCAATATAGCTTCAAAAGGATGGATGTTTATTAAATGTATGAAATATATATATATGTGTACGTACATGATAACAAAAGAAGGCAACTGAACTGGGAAAAACAACTTGCTCAGAGAATAAGAGAAAAGAACGGAAACTAGAAATGAAAAGGTTAATGTCAACCGCGTGGCATTTGTTGACTCTAGCAGCTGCACCCTGCGTTTTAACTTTTCACAATGTTTTAAATTATTAAAATCGAGAATGTATGCGGTTACACCGGCCACAAACCTTATTGTAAGCACTAAGATTACGATATATCTTGAGGGTGTGGGTGTGGATGTGTGTGTATGAGTGTGTGGGCAGATACGAGTGCGGATGTAGATGAATGTGAGCGGTATAAACATGATAAAATCACACTCACACGATCAAAAAGACGAAGAAAGTATCCATATATGAACGTTTTGTTTGACGTCTGATTGTTTTTTAGCGACATATACTTGTAATTAAGCTATGATAGTAGATGACAATAAGTTTTTTGGATGTCTGCTTATAGGCAATGAATCAGTAAGTGAGTATTTTACTCAAAGTTGAATGTAACAAGCACTTTTTCTAATCATGTTGTGAAAATAACGCAATTGATTTATTCAGCTATATTTTAAGCAGTTAATTTTTATCTGACTATTTAGAGAGCTTTTGATTAGTTTTACTTTTGTGTTTATACAATGAGATTCCTCTTTATATATATATATACATATATAATAGGTTCAATTTACTCTAAATTTCCGGATGCATTTTAGATAGCTATCATTATCAACAGATGGATGAATGATTTGATTAACACAGTTATTTAAAGAACAGAAAAAAGCAATAAAACTTCTAACAAAACCAAACAGACCATAGCTAATTTATCGTTTCCTTAATTCTATTGAAAAAAGAAGAAGAAGAAGAAGACGGAAGCTAGTATTCAGTTAGGATAGTTTTATGGTTAAGAATACTTGATTTAATGAATTCAAATCTAACATCCGATGATCAATTTTATGAATGCCTATCGTTTTAATCTATATCTTTGACTGATTAACCTATGCTACATACGTAATAACAAAAATCGATAAAAATATATTTGACAGTTTAGAAAGAAAATAAATCTTCTTGAAACATAGCTAATAAAATAATTTAACATATGGAAACATAGATAATTAATGTCATTTTCAATATATAGCCGTATTCTCATAGTATGTAAGTTTATTAATTTTCAAACGTCAAATAAAATTTTAATAAATGCTGTCAACAATAACTACAACGACAGTCCGACAAAAGTTTGCAAATTATGATGTAGTTATTCCTTTATCAATGGCTGGTGTTTTAATAGCTGTTATAATTGCTTGTATAATATTAATCTTAGTTATATTTACAAAACGATTACATACAGTTACACATCTTTTAATATGCAATTCATCGATTTCATCGATATTCTATTGTATAGTTCAATGTATTAATTATATTTTTCTTGTATTAATTCCATCGGAAATGAATGATTCCGCTTGTCGATGGCGTGGATTTTTTGGTTATATGGCAGTTGCAGCCGTTGTCTATTCTTATTTAGCTCAAGCTATCTCACGATTTTTCATTTCTATTCTTTCAACGAAATATCGATGGGCTATGTCATTCAAAGCTCATATAAGTCTTATTCTTATTCAATGGGTTATAGTTTTACTAATACCTTTACCAGCACTTGTTACAAAAGATATCTATTATCGTCCTTTTGCACTTTGTTGGGTACCAAAAAAATATACTCTACATATAACATATACAGTTGTTGCATATTATTTAATTCCAGCAGCATTAATTTTTATTATCTATATTTATATATATTTTCGTATTAAACGTCGTAGAAATAGTATATTTACAATAAGACCTACAGGACGAACACATCGTGATCTTGAAGTTCTATATAATATTATGATTTTATTTGCTATATATACATTCGGTGCAATTCCAACAATACTCTATTTATCAACTGGTATTCAGTTTTTATATGAAATGGGTATTATATCTGTATCATTTACAGTAGCTATTGAAAAAATTGCTACACTTATACTCGATCGTGATATGAGAAATATGATAAAATTTTATTTGCATCGATCAATGACTCAAATTCGACCAATATCATAACCTTCATTATCTTCTATGAATGTGTAAAAAACCAAAAATTTTTTTTTTCTATGTTTATATATCCAAATATCGTCCAAAAAAAACATTATACATGCGATCGCGCCTGTTTAAAGAAAGAAAATAGAATCAACAATAGTTAAAGTATAAGAAAGGAAAAAATGCGATGATAATGACCAAAAAAAAGAAGAAAAAAAGAAGAAGAAGAGAAATAAATTTTCTTTGCTTTATGACTGACTAATTTTGAATAATTTTTCATTTCGATTTGTTTCACATACAATTCATACAATTTGATTGATTCGTTTGTTTATTTCCCTGCAATACACCAATAGAACCACCCGGTGTTGTTTCCGATGAATTTGTTGGAGTCTTTTTTAATATAAGTCGTGCCATTTCAAAAAAAGCTTTTTCGATATTAACATTATTCTTTGCTGATGTTTCAAGAAATGGTATTGAATGTTCACGTGCTAATGCTTCACCACGTGATCGAGTAATACAACGTTTATCGTCCATGTCACATTTATTTCCTATGAGCATTTTAACAACATCATCAGATGCATGATCATCGATATTACGTAGCCATTTATCTATATTTTCAAATGATCGGACTTGTGTTACATCATAAACAAGCATTATTCCTGTTGCTCCACGATAATAAGATGCTAAAATTATTTATTTATACAAAAAAAAGAAATATTCAGATTTCGATAATTCTTACTAGTGATTGTATGAAATCGTTCTTGACCAGCAGTATCCCTAGAAATAAATATATAGATTTTGATACACGGAATTATGTAATATATGATATAACAGATAGGTAAACTTGAGTATTTTTATCAGACTTTTGTCATGTGTGTGATAGTAAACAATGTTTGATGTAAGACTTATTTCAATGTAGAAAATATTATTATATAAAGAGGTTTTTACCATATCTGTAGTTTGATTTTTCGTCCATCGAGTTCAATAGTTTTTATTTTGAAATCAATTCCAATTGTGGAAATAAATGACGCATTAAATGCATCATCAGAAAATCGGAATAAAACACATGTCTGAAAAGATAGAAATTAATTCTAAGGATTTATTTATTATATTCTTCACTTACTTTACCAACACCACTATCGCCAATTAATAATAATTTAAATAGGAGATCATAATTTTTTTTGGCCATTCTTTGGCCAATATTCTACAAATATAAATTATTTTAGTTTTATCAGATTATCAATAAATAAATAAATAAATAGATAGAAAGGTCAATGTATAATATTATTATTATCAGTTATTCATCAATCAATAAGTACACCAATAACAACAACAAACTACCTTCTGACTTATATCGATAGACGATAAAGTGTTGCGTTTGAGAGATTGATGTCGACGTGATAAGGATGATGTACGTTCATGAAACCAATGTTGAGCATATTCACTCGTTCTTTTCAATGAGAAACATCGACGGCGACGACGATGATGATGATTATGATGGCCAGACATAGTAGTAAATGCACTGCAGCTGACGACACTGACTCAATCTCGACGACAACTGACTAACAATCATTATCAACAGCCATCAGGTGTTGAAGAGAAAAGAGAGAACGAGAGAGAGAGAGAGAGGAAATCGAATATTATACTTAACCCTAAAGCAATGACAGACAAGCAACAGAACAGAGATGATCGGCATTTTCTTTCTCTTTCTCTCTTCGATTGCTGTATTTGTGCATACATCAACATCGATGTTCATCCAATAAAAATCATTAAAAAAACGAAAGAGAACGATAAAAAAAGATATAATCATATCAGTGTTGTATATATACATATGTACTTTACTTCACGCTTCATAACAATCGAACAAATGCCCGTTCACACGTAAAGCCTAATCAATGACCACAATCACTATCTTTCTCGTATTTCACTCCTTTCTCATTTTCTTTCATTCGCTCACACCTTCAATTAATCATTAAAAAAGAAAACAAAGACAAAGAACTATTTCTATATATATTCTATTGTTTTCATGTGTACAGATGGACTACACAAAAATATTTATATATGTATACATATGTATATATATAATATCATATAAGAACAAAAGACAAAGAAACATGGGCTCGGATAAGAATTTCATCTACTCTTAGGTTTAAGAAGAAACGAAAGTAGACAATATCAGAAGAAAAAAAAATTGGTCAAAAAAGAATATATAAATGTCAGATCTTTATAAATTGAGAAAAATACTACGAGAATCTTCAACATATTGTTTAATTTTTCGTAGAAATAGTACAGCATCACGACCATCTAAAATACGATGATCGTATGTAAGAGCTACATACATCATTGGACGAATTTCGATCTAATAAAATAAAGGAATAAGAGAAAATAACAAAACCCACAAAATAAATATAACATACTTTGCCATTAATAGAAACTGGTCGATCAAATATTCCATGCATGCCAAGAATGGCTGACTGTGGTAGATTAATAAGTGGTGTGCCAAATAACGAACCAAATACTCCTCCATTACTATAATATATTTTTATTACGATAAAATTAAAAAAAAAGAAGAATCACAATTATACCTGATAGTAAATGTTCCACCATCCATATCTTCAATTGCAAGTGCACCCTTTTTTGCCTATGAAAAAAATCGAATATATATTTCATGTTTACTAAGAAAACAATTTTCATTTACTTTTTCACCATATTCATTAATTGCACGTTCAATATCCGCAAAACTCATTTGTTCAACATTTCGAAGGACTGGTACGACTAAGCCCTAGAAAAGAAAAAGTAATTGTTTTAAAAATACTTTTATTTCTATTTGAATAAATAACCTTTGGTGAAGCAACAGCAACACTTATGTCAACATAATCGCGATAGACAATTTCATTTCCATCAATAACTTGAAAAGTAAAAGAAATTTTTTTCTTGAAATTAGAAATAATAAAATTTTTTACCGGCATTAACAATTGGATTATCCATAAGAGCACAAGCTGATGCTTTAACAAATGCTGACATAAATCCTAATTTTATATTATGACGTTTAAGAAATTGATCAGAATATTTTTTACGAAATTCAACAATATTACTATAAAGAAAATTTTTGTAAAATATTTTTACTTTTTTTTCTAAATCAATTATTTATACCTCATATCAATTTCATTAAATGTAGTTAACATTGCACATGTATTTTGCGCTTCTTTAAGACGTTCAGCTATTTTTAAACGCATTCTTGTCATTTTTACACGTGTTTCTGATCGTGTACCACTTATTTTATTTGGGTCGTTGCCACCCATTGATTGCTGTTGTTGTGTAGATGTACTTGTTTTTGATGGTGCTGAAGTATCACGTTTTGAACCTTCTTTTGGTGTTAAAGAAGCAGGTGGTTTTGGTGTAGGAGAAGAACTTCCAGATGATTTTTCTTTTGTTTGTTCATTATCGTGTTTATTTGAAGAATCTTTTGTTTTTTCGGCATCAATTTTGTCTGTTGATGTATCTTTTGTTTTTTCAGCATCAATTTTGTCTGTTGATGTATCTTTTTTATCCTCTGCTGATGCTGATTTTGAGACACTACTACCGCTACTACTTGTATTAAGTTTAGCTATTGGAGCTCCTGATGTAACATTATCACCATCTTGAACAAGAAATTCTTCAATTGTACCTCCTTGTGGTGAATTAACACTTAAATTTGATTTATCTGTTTCAATTTCAGCTATGGTTTCATCAGCAGATACTTTATCTCCGACTTTTTTTAATAAACGAATAGTACCATCTTTGACTGATTCAGGAAACGATGGTGTTGATACATTAACAGAATCAACTAATTAATCGATAATTTAGAAAAATATAATTTTTACTAATAAAGAAAAGAAAACATACAAACGATTGAACTCGTATGAATATGCCGACTGAATGCATATACTGAAGTATGAGAAGAATCCGTAGGAAGTGTTTGATCAGAAAGAGCCTAGAGGAAAGATAATCATTAAATATTTATCGAAAGAATTTTTCTAAGGACATCTATTTTTATTCTTTTCATATTAATAATGATATACATACACGTTGTGATGATGATGATGATTTATTATTTTCTGTTATTAAAACTCGATTAGATGATAATGGTAAAGTTGAAAATGAATATTGTTGTTGATTTTGACATGGTCGATTTGGATATGTTGTACATTTCGATGCTGCAGCAACAGATGAACCCGAACGTAATGCACGTAATGATGCACTACGTAATGAGACAATATGAGACATACTTATCTAGAATATAATTGGAAATAAGTTACTATCAATAAAAGTATAGAATTACTAGAAATGAGAAAAAACAAAAGAATTGTTTATCAAAAGAAAAAAAAGAAGTGAATGCAAACAATCATGATTCGTTTTGCTTCACTTCTAATACGTTTATGACGGTTCGATGAACTTTGTTCTATGATGTCATAAACGCACCTTTTTACCTGAATAATATCAATACAAAATACGATTTGATTAGAGATATGTAAATGAGTGTGTTGTTATTATAAAGAAACATATAGTATATATATAGCGTTATTAGTCACATAAGTGCATCATAGGTGTTTTTTTTAGAACAAGATTAGCAATGATTCATAAAAGTAGATATATCTTCGCGTTTCTATTACTAAAACGTTAATTAATCAAAAAAATCTATTTAATTTCATTCCTTGTTTGATAAAAATCCTTTTTCTATGTCATCTGTAAATTAGAACAATACCAGATTAACTCTACACAGATTGTTATATAATTTCGAAATATGAGTCGATCATATTTGAATATATATTAGATGTCTTACTACTTACGAGTAGCTCCTATTGTAACATATCGATTACTTCGTCTTTTCATCTAGATTTGATCAAAGAGAATCGAAGACATCAATTTTTTTTCTCGTCTTGTATACAAGAGAGAAAGTGATTATCTATAAATCTGTTGAAACTTAACAAAGTAGAGATACTATCAATGATTAAAAGAAAAAGGACACTCATTTAGTGACTTTCTAACAAAAAAAATTCTTAGATTTACTTACCAGTAAATGAAATAATAAACTTACTATCTTCAAAATCGTAACTTATCGAAAAATTCTTAACTATATAAACAGCTGTATTAAATAATTTTATACTCAAAAACTCTGAACGCAATATTAACTATTGATTTCTCGTACTTGATATATATAGTTACCTTTGCTTCGGCTAGATCGAACCGTTATTAATATTTAATAATGTCAGTTTTACATACATATGTATATTTGAATAGAATAGTTGCATTTTATACAATAAATTCTATGATCAATATAATCTGTTCTAGTTCAATTATAATATTCTAATCATGACATTGACGATTAGATCGACATTTTTTATACACAAATATGTCTTCTAAATATGTGTTTATCCCATCATGAGTTCATAAAACATTACCTATTAATAATTGATCATATATGAAAGAATAAAATTGAGAATATGTTCTCAAGTAATTTTGCATGTTACAATCATGGATACAAAGTTCGCTTAGTTATATTTATACTCTTTTTCGTTTGGATAAAAAAAGTTCCACACAAAAACGTCCTTTGATCTTTTAATATTAACCAATTGTAGAACTAGATAATAAAGAGGACGCCACTGATCAGACAATCTTTTTCATGTACAACAGTAATATTTTTATCATTGTGAATCTCACAATAACGTATGTTTTCTAAGACAAACAATATGTTTTGGAATGATTAGAATTAATTTCAAAGACTGTCATCCAAAATGAATCGGCTGTCATTTCAACTTTTTAGTAGCTACTTCATTCGTTTTGTTATTAATAACAGGTATAAAACAATAATCATTTGCTAATTCCTTTTACATTGAAAATAGATGAATAATAAACATATATGCTCACATAAACTGGACAGTCTTATTACTTTCATGTATCAGTAAATAAGCTTATTGAAAAGATACTATTGAGTCTTTTACAATGCAATTATTCATAATTTTAAACATGTGTTTCCTCTGGTAAGAAAAATTGTAAATTATGAGATTATCAAGTCAAGAACGACATTATCATATTAGTAATTACTAGTATGATTATTGATGAAAAAGTACATATATTACATTCAAGGTGATTTATATAAACATCGCAAATATTTCTCTAATCCCTCTTTTAGAGCTAATGATGCATAACAATAAATACAGACGTTGTTTTATTCATTATAAACATGACAATCTTACCTACGAATATATCTTTCAATACAACTCAAACTGAACAAATATTTGCATATGATACAAATGGTGCTATAATATATGTAATTGGAGTTATAGTATGGTATGCTATTGGATTTGGTCTTATACTTATTGATGATATTAATCCTCAACCAAATCATTCTGGTTTACGTAAACATGTAAGTTTCTATGAAACAGTTACTGATTTACATGAACAACAAATGCGAAATGAGATATTAGTTGAACTAAAAGATAAAGATAGACGAGCAAAATTATGGCAAATTTATTATGGTACAGAAAAGAGTCATCCAGTAATGATACAAAAAGATATTGAAGCTATTGAATTAATAACAAAACAATTAGATGAATTAAATGAACGACGTCGATTACTTCGATATACGTTGAACGAAATAAGTGTTGAAGAACCAGATGCAGTACATATTCATGATGACAGTGATTCTGAAAGTGTTCAAGATTTTCAAATGATAAATCAAAAGAAAGCAAATGAACGTTTAAAATCATATTTTAAATAAATAACTAGAGTTTTTTTTGTTTCTATACTTACGAAATCGTGATGAATAGTCCCAGTGGTACTTGCATAGTGCGTTATACAAGGAAATTCTCTTCACGAGAGGGCGTGTCTATCCTTGCAAGAACGCCTACGCAAAATACGACACAACGGGTTTATATCATATGGATTTGTGTATAACGAAGCCCAATAAACCGAGTTATATATATATGTATCGTTTGCTCTCCCTCTCTCTCTCTCCCTTTTTTTTCTACTTGAATTTGTTCATTGAAATATGTTTGTTGACTGAGACTTATTCGAGCGGTACTAATAATAGGTTTACTCGATTTATTTCGCTTGCTCTCTTTTCATATTGATATGATTGCGTTAGTTTGGATAGAGAAAAAAAAATAAGAAATAGAAAAAAACAGAGATTTGAGAGCGTACAATGACAACGAATTAAAAATGCTACCACTTGTAAAATCAGTCGACGAACGTATGCTAAGCAAAAAAAACTGCAAACGGTACTGTTTAGATAAGAATATTAACAATTATAGGTTACATAGAGAAATCGAGAGAGAGAGAGAGAATGTGTGTGCGCGTGAAAGAACATGCTCCCTGTGGCTTCTGATGGCCGTAGTATCAACTACCTGTCTACTAGAATGTTTGTTCTAGTCGGATGGTGATTGAAAGCAATGTTTGTTCACTTTTCTTTTCTAGTTTTAAATGAGAGAATAAGAGGAGGGAAAAAAGAGGAAACACATAGCTCAATCAATTCTATCCATTGATCAACAAGTAATAGAGTTCGAATCGCCGCAAGAACAAATTTCAACAAAGTCACGACCTTTTTTTTTTATGTAAAAAGTATTGCATAAATATGAAGAAAAAAAAACCGTCAGTTATAACATAAAAATTATGATAAATTCAATAAAGTAATCGAACATAAGAAACTTTATTTTTTGTCAACTTATTAAACAGAAAATTTATTTACAAAAAATTATCTATTAACCCCGTGTAACATGATATAAATTAAGTTTATATTTATTCCATATTGCTTGTAACCATTGATATTTTGTTCCTGCATAGTTAACAAGAAATGGTTCTTCAAAAGCATGATCAAAATCAAGATGAGGTCTAAATTGTTTTAAAAGATGAAAAGAATATTTTTGTTGTTTTAAATAAATAAGATCAGTTTGAAAAGTACTTGGAAGTATAACAAATACTTGTAGATTATTTAGTAAATTTTTATTGAATATATTTTCAATTGTTAAATCAAATTCTTCACGTTTTGCACCTTTAAGATCAATTATCGCTGTTTCGAATTTTTGTTCATATTCAAATTTTGACATTGGTATAGTTAAATAGCCTGGCGGCATATATGTATGATAAGTGACAAGAAAGTTCTTATTCGATGTTAACAGTGGAGAATTATGAAAATATTGTAATGCAGGTAAAAGACCACCTTGATGAAGATGACCAAAGATTATTGCAATAGATATATTAAATATCATCCATAAACGAAAGATATATTGATGAAGATTATGTGTAATTAAAAGAGGAACGATAAATAGTATCAATGGAAATAAGAGTGGAAGAAGAAATCGAGGTTCTTGGTGTGGAAATGTTGATAATGGAATAAATGGTACTAAGTAAAGATAGAGTAACAGAGGAGAAGTTGATTGTTCAATTTCGATTATTGATCTTCTATTAAAAATTCGATTAATTATCCATTGTCCATTTTGTTTGATACTAGAAATATTTATTAAACACCATAGAACCGTACATATATGAAGTGGCCCATATAGAATTGTTGCATTAACGATAAAATGAAGCCATGGTGGATGTAAACCATGTTTATCTAAATTCGTTGAGTCAATATTATATAATATAAAATTTAATGGACATATAATTAAACGATTTTTTAAATCAACTATAAATGATAGCCCATTATTATAATAATATGAATCAAAAGAAATTATTAAACTTGATGTTAAAATAAATGCTCCAATAATAAATGATATAATTCGACTTAATAATAATTGAAAACGAAATGAATGATTCATTGTTGGAATTATATTTGTAAACCAATAAATAAGAGGAACAATAGCAAATGCTGGAAATGTTGGACGATTAAAAATACCTAATGAACAAACACAACCAATTAATGATGAAGTTAAAATTAAATGACGATTAAGAACTATTGTTTTATGATCAGATGTATTTATGATGATTGTTAATAATGATGAAACATTAACAGTAATAAGATAAATAAGAGTAAGAAAAAGAAAAGCTTCAAATGAATTTGATAATGTTCGTGTAAAGAAAACAACTAATACATGTGCTATACCATAATAATTCATTATTATTCCATATTGTTTTGATTTAAAATTTGGATAGAAATTTTTTATTAAACGATAAAAGAGAATATCGGAACATAATGATAAGGAGAGTATAGTAGCACGTGGAAAAATTAATTTAAGATGAAATGGTACTGATGACCAATGAAGTAATGATGATAACCATGAAAGTATTGAAACAGGCAAACCGTAAAGTAAATAAAGAATAGCAACTGAACGAAGAGGTGCTGCTGGATTAAATTCATGAGTTCGTGTTAAATTTGTTAGAAATATATCATCTATTAGAAATAATATATAGAAACATGGGGAGGTCATATTATTTTTTTTACTAGAACGATAGGGTGTGGGTGTGGGTGTGGATGTGGGTGATGCGTTAAGACTCGTTTATAGTACAGCTTCATCGCATAGCATAGCGTAGTACATTTGTCTGAACCACCAATACAAAGTTTTATCAAGAGTGTAATGCTCAAATTATTGATATAAAAGCTGTAGTAGATGTGCCTTAGTATGGTAGAAAAAATAGCTAATATACTCCTTATAGATTAAACAAATGAAACTTTTTAAAAAATGGCACCTGTAGGTGCCATTAGGAAAGAAAAGGTTAAGAAAATATTGATACATACCAAATACAACTTCTGGACCTTGGAAAAACTCATCCTAAATGATAAATCTCATGAATAATACATTGACATATATTTATTCTTACTGGATGAATGTATCCTTGTTGTGGATAAACCAATGTCCAAATAATACGAATAATTACACCAATAAAATACCAAATAAATTCTGATTGATACGTATATTTAGTAAGAAATGATGGTACACAAATCGATCTTTTAACTTTTTGTGTCGCATTAGTATCACCTGATTGTTGTGCTACTGTTGTGCTTTTCATATATTATTTTATAGTAGATAGATTAACTAACGAATTTATTTTAGCGCTCAAATGAAAAATTAATCTTAAAAATATGCAAATATGTTTTATTTTGCCTAAATCAAACAAAAAACTATCTCTTTCTTTTATTTATTTATTTATTCAAACGTGTCCATCGTTCACTAATTAACCATAAACGTTTTGCTTCTTTTTCATTGGTAGCATTAGGTGCAATTGCTTCGTCTTTCATATCACTATAGATAAATAATCAAAAAATATTGATGATAGAAACATATATATATTTATTAATCAATACTTAAAATATTTTCCACATTGACCTTCAAGTTGTGGATCAAGAGCACATTGAATTACACCTTGAGCACCTTGCATGGGTGTTTTCATAAATGCTTTTAAAGCCGGACCAATTATAACACGACTTATTATAGATTTATCAATTGTATGACGTGCAATTTCAGTTCGAGTTATTCCAGGATTGACACAATTAGCGATTACACCTGAGCCTAATAAGAATGACAAAAAACTTTTTATTTATCTGATTTTGTTATTTAATTAAACCTGGATATTGTCGACAAAATTCTTGTGTAGCTAAGACAATAGCAAGTGAAGCTTGCTCATAAGCTATTTTTGGATTAAAAACTTTTTTTGATATATTTAAATCATCAAAATCAATTTGTCCACGTTTATACATTGGTGATGTTAAATTAACAATTCGACTTGGTGAACATTTACTTAATTTTTCTATCAATAAATTTGTTAAAAGAAAATGTCCTAAAATAAAAAAAATTTGAATTAAAAATTTGAATTTTCTTTTTAACTCCTCACACCGAGATAATTAACACCTAAATGTTGTTCAAAACCATCTTTAGTTAATTTTGATGGATGCCACATCACACCAGCATTATTAATTAATAAATGAAGAGATTTTTCATTTTGATTTATATCATCAGCAAAACGTTTTATCGATTCAATTGAAGATAAATCACATTCTCGACAAACAACATTCGTATTAAATGAATCAGCAACGATTTTTTCTCGAGTTTGTTCACATTTTTTCATATCACGACAAGCCATTATAACACGAGCACCTCATCGAAAAAAGAAAATACAATTCTATCAAATTAATTGTTCAATTATTATTCATACCTCGTCGAGCAAAATCATGTGCGACTTCTTTTCCAATACCTGTATTAGCACCTGTAACAATAGCTGTCTTACCAAATAATTGTTCATTGCCTGTATATTGTGCTTTGACGAAATATTCTCTTGTTAATCAAAAGCAAAATTATTTTGTATGATTGTAAAGAATTTTCAAAATTAACGTACCGATAAAGTACTAAGCCACCATAGATGCCTGCGGCACCGGTGAGCGTAACAGTGACGGTTCGCATAAACGACATGATCTGAAACCGAGATCCGGACCTCTTGTTTAAATAATCTTAGTTTGCATTTGATAAAAATGCTTAGAATTATTTTTTTTTAATATAGTTTCATCATCTTTTTGTTTATATAGTTTTTATAAAATTCTTACAAGATTTGTTTTTTATGTGTGTAAATAGAATACGAAAGAAATAAACAGAGAAATAGATCGCAAAAGAAACAAAGATGACAACATTAACAACAACAACAACAAAAACTACACTCAATAAAATATTGTCTGCTATTTCTCTTTTTTTATATCTTTCAATCTATACACACATACAAATAGACGCACACGCACAAGAAGAAGAAAAAAAAATGAATCTGAACTCACAAATCTCTTTTTTTTCTATCGTCCAAGATCGACAGAAGAAAAAGAAAAAACAAACACAAATGACGATGATACGTACATATACATAAATAGATAGATTGAATAAGGAGGAAAAGTGCACAAAACAAAAAAAAAGAAAGAAAACGAAAGAAGAAAAAATAAAGAAATACCATGTTCGAACATGCGCACGTACACAGAGATCATCAACGAATGTTCTTCTCGGTTAATAGAAAAAATTTATTTGATTTATCTTATTTAAGTCTATTAATATATGTATATATATATAAATATATGTGTGTGTGTGTGTGTATACGATTTTGAAACGACACCTGAGTTGAGAAGACGTATGAAAAATAAATTTTTCACATTGTTGTTTGATCATTACTACGTTTAAATACTTTAGTTTGTTCATTAGTATCGTTTGATAAAGTTATATTATCATCATTCGATATTAATGAAGAAGATTGTTCATCACCACCAATATCTTCTCCAATTTTACGTTTACGTGTTGATGAATATGAATCACTGTTACTACTATTTTCATTTAATTGAATAGATTTTAAATTTACATCATGATCTATTTCCGTTTGTTCTTCTTCTTCCTCTTCTTCGTCTTCGTCTTCGTGTTCTTCATCGTTTTCATCATCATTATATTGATCGGCAATACTCGATAAACCAGGACTCTAGATAATTAATAGACATAAATAGATAAAAGAGAGTGAAATATTTCTTTTTTTTATTTACCATAGCATATGTAGATGTGGATTCAGTTGGTGTCATTGGTCGAGGTATTGATGAAGTCGGAGAACCATTTGTTGCCAATGGTGGTATATCAATTCGAAGTGTTGTTGAATCATTTTCCGCACTAGCAGATGATGATGGAGATAACTGACCAACAGAAGATATAGGTGAACGTCGAATATGAATACTGATTACAGGTTTATTATACTGTGAACGTAATGATGTTGAAGCTGTTTCGGTCGATGTCGTTGGTAATTCATCATCATCATTATCTAATAGAAGATGATGTGATCGAATTGGTTCATTGGTTGAAATTGCACTACTAGTTCCACTTGTTTCTGGTTGACTGTCTTCATCATCCGAGCCACCATTAAATAATGTACCATGATTAAGTGATGATATTCGATTTTCATCACCATCATCATTAAACCAATTTTCTTCATCAGCATCAAGCTCTCGATCATCTTTTCGAAGACGTTGTGAGGGATGAGTATGTTGAATAGGTAATAAATGATTATTATTTAGATTGTCGTGTAAACGTGAAGTGCCTATCGATGAACTAAAATAATAGAAAAATATTTATATGAATTTTTGTTATACATCTAGACATGACCCAAACCCAAACTCAAATTCAAACTCGACCTCAAACTCAAACAGTTTGGGTTTGGGTCATGTCTATATACATCAGAGATCGTCAGAGGGCAAGGTAACCCTGCCCCAGGGTGGCATGACAAAATTTATTTGCCGTTTTGCAGGGCAGGTCAAGAGGTAAAATATGATGCGATTATTATAACTTACGTATCGTGAAGCATTCGTTCTCTTCTATCTCGATGAGCATCATATCGTAATTTTAAATCGTGAAATGTTTTTACATAAGATATTGATTCAAATTCTGAATAGAAGTTTTCAACAAAATAATTGATTAAAGTTTTTATATCTTCCTAAAAATGCAAAAGAAGATTTTTGTTTTTGTTTTCAGGAAAAAAATAATTCATTGTTTTTACTTGTCGAATAAATTCAAACAATTCAATTAAAGCTGAATTTAATAAATTATAACGTCGTTTATTTGCTTTGAATGTATCAACAATTGGTGCAAATAAATTATTGCGAACGATGGTTATATTATACTGTTCATCTTTAAGAGCAAGAATTTTTCGCAAAAATCGAAGAGCACCTAGAAAAAACAGAAATTCTTATTTTATTCAAAATAAAATTTTTTTTAAACATACTAAGTTGAAGATATTGATGTTTAGATTTTAATAATACAAGTACACGTCGTAATAAATCTTTTTTATTAAGAAAATTTCTCATATGATATGTATGATGTTCAACACAAAATGTAACAAAATCAAGAATTAAATTTTGTAATTGAGCTAAATGAAAATCATCTCGTATTAATTTTAAATCAGACGTATTGGCCATAAGTGGAGCAAGTAATACAGACATAGAACGAAAATAAAAAAATGATAAAAATTCCGTTTTTTCACTTATTGATACAGCCATCATATTTTCAGGATCAATTAATAATTTAAGATAATTCATTAAATTAAGTGCACCACTTAGTTCTAAAGAAAAAATTTCGATTTTATTTTATTTTTTGTTTTCGAAAAACAAAAATACCTGGATCTGGATCACTTTGAATTTCATTTATAACAAGATTGAGAAGTAATTCATCATCATCTTGAGTTGATTGAGTTTCTTGTAACATATATTCACGTACTGTTGATGGATTACATTCAACTATAGAAGCAAATACATCTAATGCAGCTTGTTTTGTTGTTGTATCATCAAGACTCTATTGATTTTATTGGAAATGTACGGTTATTTGTTTAGAAATAGTTTGATAACTTACAAGCATTACTTGAATTACATTTAGAATACCATGAGTAGCAAGTGCCTAGAAAATTAACAAAGTCATTTGTAAGATTTTACTTATGATTATCTATTTCAATATGATAGAAAATATTAGTTTATTATATTTGCTCTTTGATATATTGTTATGACAGAGAGTCAAACAAAGAGGATGTCTGTTTTCCCATCCTATGTAATTATTTAATAGAAGCTCATCAAAAGTATCAATAAATATGACATTTGACAAAAGGTTGAGGTCAAACAAATACGAATGTTGCAACTTTTGAGAATAATTTATTGAAAACTTTCATTGCAAGAAATAGAAACTGTATGTTCCTATACATTCAAAATACTTCAAGATGTCTAATTTTTTTTAAGAAATAGTTTTCCTTCGAAATAAAAGTTTAAATTCTCTTGAACAATCAAGTTTTGTCCCAATCGATAAGTTGTTTGTTATCGTTATAGATGAAATAAAGGGTAATTTTTCGAGTCTATAAGAGATTTTTTGCATTATAAAATTATCACGAGAAAAACTTGTATCTAATAGAATGAGTTCTCTATTCCGTAATTAAATTATACTTACTTGAAAAAAATTATCTCTATTTTGTTGTTGTAATGTTTGTGAAAAAACACAAAATTCTTTAAGAAACAACATAAGATCTTTACGTTTGTCATCTGATAAATTTTCATCTTTTAATGTTGAAAATAACTGACTAAGGAATTTTGGATCTTCCTAAACAATAAAAAGATGATAAATATTTTACGAAATAAAATTCTTTTCATTTCTTACGTATAATAATGTAACAATATCAACTTTATTAAAAAATAAAAAACTATTCATTGTTGATAATAAATTTTCTTCGAATAAACTTGGTGCTGGTAGAATTGCATCTTGTATATATTGTACACGATATGTTTGATGAATTTTCGATAATAATTCTGGATTAGCAATTGGTATAACTTCTTTAAATGTTGCTTTTGTATCTAAAAATTCTCGATAATTTTTTTTCTCAGTATAATTTAATTGTGAATCATATTCTAAACATCCGATAATATCCAAAATAAATTCTTCACTAAATAATAATTCAAATAAACTTGATTTATTTAAATAAAATATTGAGCGAATTATTTCATATAATTGATGTAATGATTCGATATTTTCTAAATCTTCACATATATGAAATAGATCAATTAATTTTCGAATATAATTTCCAGATTCAATTGCACGTGCTAATAAATCACGACGTGATGCATCACGAACTTTATCGGGACTGAATAAATCACAAATATCACGTAAATGTATTAGATCAACTGGTGGTAAATTTATTATTGTAGAAAGATAATTTTCATTGGATTCACCAGCACATTCATCATCAGATTCATATATTGATGAACCATTTGATTCAGATGTTATATTATTTGGATTATTTAAAAATGATGAAGAATCTTTACCTTGAACCTTAAGAAAAAATCAATCACATTCAATTAAGATCAGATATATTTCAAATAGAAGTTAATTTCATGTAATTACATGAAATATCTTTTCTTTCGAAAATTTCATTCATATTTTTTAATTGTCGTTCTACAAAACTTATTCTATGAACTTTTATATGATAAAACAAAAACTGGTATACATTTGCTCTATTCAGTTTTATGTTCTTACATCGCAAATATTATCCCATATATCATCACAACCAGCTTTTTCTTGAAAACTTAATGCTAAATCATATTTTTCTCCTTCTGACCAAACAATTAATGTTTCCTAGAACAAAGAAAAAGACACATTGTAAAAATCAATTTCATCTTTTCGTTTTTAAATTACTTGTTGTTTTTGGTATTTAGTGTTTAAAAGAATTTTTGAATCAAGCAAGGTCGAACCATCTACTTCTGATTTAACAATAATTGCATGATTTGTATTAGGTGCTGTAGGAGATGTACACGTTACAAAACCGGTACCACGATCATCCCATTGACGTTCTTCATTTAATGTATAAAGTTTAACGCGTGATCGATTATTAGGTGGTAATGTTGTTGTCGAAGGACTTATCATCGATTTAAGATTGTTCAGATTTAAAAATATAATTTGTCTAAAATAAAATCAATTTTTCTTTCAATTTATTTCAATTAATATAAAATAAAAATCGCTGGCATCTGTCACAAACTGTTTGAATAGAGAGAGAAAGATAGAAAAAGAACGAGAACGAACAAACAATAATAATAACAACAAGAGTACTATTACATCTAAACCAATCAAATAGAATGATTTGACCCTTTTATATATAGGTTTTTTTGATCATACTTTAAAATATTACTTTTTTATATCATTTTCTCAATATTTAAATAAAATAAATTGTTATTTAGATATTGAATAATAGGTGGCGCTATTAACAAATTCAACTGATATCATACCGTAAAATTAAAATTCGTCGTTTCCTCTTCTTGCTTCATTTCGAACTCATACAAGAATGAGTGTTATGATAAATGTATGTTTATTGTTTTTCTATCGAAAAATATTCAATAGTCTTATAGAAAAATTATTTCTATACGTTCCGGAAGTTAAGTTTTTGATATCTTATAGAGTTTTTCTTGATTTATGATGAATCAACTTATTTGAGCAGTTTAATAATGAGACTACATGTGATGAAATGAACCAAAATTCGATAGTAATATGACACAAGTAAATCAAAATATAGATTTTCTGAAAGAGAAGTATTCTATTTAGCATTAGTCCTGAAAGGTCAACTATAAGCTTATAGATTCACTTTTCAAGTATAGTGATTAGACTACTGAGATATTATTAAAGAAGAGATAAAACGATATCATGTCAGGTATATTATACAGTCAAAGTCAGACAGAAATATTTATTAAATTCATGGTTTCATATAGACGGAAAAATGTTTACAATAAAAAAACAGAATTAGAATGAATAAAACTTCTCAACACATTGATCGTCGAACTGATTCATGTAGATTGTTTGATCCAAACTAAATGAATTAAAAAATAAATAAACTATCAAATAAGAAATCTTCAGACCAAGGACGCGTACAAACAGTTGCCAGATCATATAAGACTATATTTCAAATAAAATCCGTTATTTTCTTATTCATATAGATCATTTATGACGAGTACAAGAATCATGAATATCACAACCTTTTGAAATATAATAATGACGTTCACCACGAGATGTTTTAGAACAATTGAATCTTACGTTTTTTTAATATAGCAAATAATGAATATATCATTCATGAGATTTTGTCCAGAGAATAAGAGAAGGACATGTATTTGACACATTCTCATAGTTTCTATACATTTATCATCATTTCCTTCTTGTTGTTTACATACATAACATCTTAAACTCAAATAACCTCATATAAAAATTAAAATCTACTTAAAAGACAAAGAAAAACTACTATAAAACCAAATTAATTCATTATTAAATAATCTTTCGTTTGACATTTTCTTCTATGATTGACGAATAAAATAAGCCAATAATATTTCTGTCGCTATTACTCATTCTTTTAACCTTGTTTTTTTTCCATTTCAATAAAAAAGAATCATAACAATAATGGGCAATACAGATTCGAAAGTTGATTTCCGTGTAGCCGTTGTTCAATTAACATCTCATAGTCAGGTAAAATATCAAACGAATTAAATTCAAATAAATAATTTTCTATAACTGTATAGCAAATCGAACCAAATGATGAATCATTTTGGGATCAATTTTGGTCGGATAAAATTTCCAGTGTACAAGATATATTTGCATTAGTACCAGCTGCTGAAATACGTGCATTACGAGAAGAATTACCATCAAATTTAGCGACATTATGTAATAAACTTGTTGATCGTTTGCAAGTAGCTGCTGAAAATTCATGTCAAACTCAAAGAGATCAAACAGCTGGTTAGAAGAATTTTTATTTGCTTTTAAAATAACAATCGTTTTTCCTTTATAGCTATTAATTGTGTTCGTTTATTAACTCGTTTATTACCATATATATTCGAAGAGCCCGAATGGCGAGGATTCTTTTGGTCAGAAATTCCATCTGGTCAACAACAAATGACATCGACTGGAGTTCGTAGATTGTTTATTTTGTTTATTTTATTGAAATAAAAATTATATTTATAGGAATATGTTAGTAAACCACCATTAGCTGAACGACTTCTTCAAACACTAGCAGTAAGAATTTATTCGATGATTTTATATTTATGCTTCTCTTTTTTTCTAATATTAAAGGATCTTTTATTTTGTCCAGATTTTACAGTTGCATCGAAGAAGAAAAAAGGACCAGTAATGATTATTGATATTGTTTATTAAGAAACTAAGAATATACTTTTTAGGAAAATCCAGAAGATATTCATACAATCGATAGTTGTGAATATATTTGGGAAGCTGGTGTTGGTTTTTCTCAAACACCTATTCATGTACCTAGCAATGATAAAAATCGAACAGAAATTCTTAAACTTTTATTAACATGTTTTTCCGAAACAATTTATATGACACCAACAGGTAATTATTCGCATATCATTAATCGATAAGATATTTAATCCTCTGTAAACATGTATAATACTAAAACAAGTTTTCTATGAAAGTCAATCAAGTAAAATTCCTATTTCCTGTCTTTTTGTACATCTTTATTATCAATGTCTTTGATTAGAATAGAAATACTTATGATGCAATTATCAATAGAATGAGATATATATACATGAAAGAGTTCTTCACATTTTAAATGCCTCATTCCACTTGAGTGAATAATCTTTTGTTATTTAATGATCGTCAACATTGTATTATATCTAACTAATTTTTTTAACACTTTCTAGTCGAACAACATTCTCGTCCAAATAAATGGTTAACTTATTTTACATCTGGTCAAAATCGGTAAAATAAAATAATCATCATAATAAAATATAATTTCTATCGTTTATTTTCTAGACAAACATTACCTCTATTCACATCATTAATAAATATAGTATTTTCCTATGATCCTGTTGGTTATTTACCCTATAATTATCTATTATTTACTGATACACGTGAACCTCTAGTCGAAGTAGCTGCTCAATTGTTATGTATAACATTAGATAATAGTTCATTTTCTTCGATTGATCAATCATCTTCAACAACATCACTAAATAAACCATTCCCTACTGCATCGGGTGATGAATGTCCAAATTTATTTATTAATTATTTATCACGTATTCATCGAGATGATGTAAAACTAAACAAATCTTTAGAAAAAAAGAAATCTAAGCTTTTATTTTTTTTAGGATTTTAATATTTTATTAAAAGGTTTTTGTCGTTTATTGAATAATCCACTGATTCAAACATATTTACCTGGTTCATGTAAAAAAATAGGTTTCTATCAAGAATTACTTATTTTATTTTGGAAATTTTGTGATCGAAATAAGGTTTGACAAAAAATATTTAAATCATTTAATTTCTATCTTTGAATTCAATAGAAATTTTTATATCATGCATTAAAATCTGGTGAAATACTTGATTTAGTTGTACCAATACTTTATTTTCTGAATGACGCCCGTTCGGATACATGTAAAGACTTATTTTAATCTAAAAATCATCATTTTCTTTCGTTTTTTTTCAGCAAGAATTGGTTTAATGCATATTGGTGTATTCATTTTATTACTATTAAGTGGTGAAAGAAATTTTGGTGTTCGTTTAAATAAACCATATGCAACACGAATACCCATGGATATACCTGTATTTACAGGAACACATGCAGATTTATTAATAATTGTATAAACGAAAAATTTTATTGACAAAAACAAAACTCAAGATTTGATATTTTTAGGTTTTTCATAAAATAATTGTTTCAGCACATCAACGTTTACAGCCGTTGTATGATTGTTTATTAACAATTATTGTGAATATTTCACCTTATTTGAAAACTTTATCAATGGTTTCAAGCAATAAATTACTTCATTTATTTGAGGTATTTGTTTTCTTTCCACACCCTAAATTTCGAAAAGTATAAGTATGAATTTATTTAGGCATTCAGTTCACCATGGTTTCTACTAGCTGCATCGGATAACCATCATTTAGTATTTTTTCTTCTTGAAGCTTTTAATAATCTTATTCAATATCAATTCGATGGTAAAATATCTCTGTTTTCTTACTTAATAGCTCATTAAATTATTTTAGGAAATGCCAATCTTGTTTATACAATAATTCGTAAACGACAAGTATTTTTTAGTCTAAGTAATTTAGCTACCGATAGTCAAACAATAGCAAAATTAAGTGTAAGAAATGCAAATACAACATCAACATCTTCAAAGAAAAATATTGATACATCTACAAATAAACAAACAATATTTCAAACAAATTTAAAATCACCTGCGAATGATGAACCACAACTTAACAAAGATTTCTCACAACAACAACAATCAAATAGCAGTTCAACCGTACTTCTATCCAATGCAATGATAGCAACACTTGCTGAAACACCTTGTAAATAGATGTATTATTTTTAAATGAAAATGAACTAAAAAAAATCTTTTCCGCTCAATTAGTTAAATTCAATCATGACTATACTATAGACAGTAGTAAAAATTTCATTATAACATTTATGAAGAAGCAATATACAAAATACTTTAGTTACAGTTAAATAACATTTCTAATTACATAAAATACGTAAGACTTATGTTATATTATCACTGTAAAATCGATTTTTCGGTGAATAAAAATACTCCGAACAAAACGTATGTTTACTCCTGAGAGAAAGTCTACATGATGTAATAAAAAGATTTTTCAATAATATACTTTAATATTTAGCGTATTAACTAGAGAATTTTATATTAAACAAAATCTTTATTTCCCATAGCTATTCATACAATGACTGAACGTACATTAGCTGCTTCACCAAATCTGGATGATATTCATCGTCAACGTTCTGGTACGACTAATGAATCATCTCCATCATCAACTCGAGTATGCACATTTATAAAAGAATAAAAGTCAAATATTTTTCTCATCAATTATTTGTGTATTTAGCCTGCTTCACCTCCATTATCGTCAATAGTCTCTTCAAATTATTCTCAACAAACAGATAATAGCCTTTGGTCTCCTACATCTGATTGGGTACAATCGTGGAAAGGCAAATTACCTGTACAAACAATAATGCGTCTTTTACAAGTTCTTGTTCCACAAGTTGAAAAAATTTGTATGGATCGTGGTTTAACTGATGAAAGTGAAATAATTAAATTTTTACAACATGGTACACTTGTTGGTTTATTACCTGTACCTCATCCTATATTAATTCGAAAATATCAACCAAATTCTGGTACAGTTATGTGGTTTCGAACATATATATGGGGTGTTATTTATCTCAGGTAATAAATCATATATAAATTTATTTAATTTTCTTTTTTTTGATATTTAGGAATATTGATCCACCTATTTGGTATGATACTGATGTTAAATTATTTGAAATTCAACGTGTTTAAGAATAAAATTATTTATTTGTTTTTTTTCTTCTTCTTCTTCTATTGTTGTTGTTATCTTTGGTTGTTTCTTCTTCCTTTCTTACATAATCATCTATTTTATTCGTTAGTTCCCTTCTATTTATTATAAATTCTGATAAGCATACATGGAAAGAGTACTTAGATAATGGATGTGAACCACTCACGAAAGAGAGAGAATATGGTGTAATTTAAGTTGTTTTTTCTTGTTCTTATTAATGAAGTTAGTTATATTTATTGTTGTTATTGTTGTCTTTTTTTTTTCTTCTTTTTGGTGGATGTTTTCAAAAGCAATAAATATATATACATAGATATATACTATTGATATACGCTCACTTTGACATTCAAACTATAACAATAGATAGTATAGAGAAAAAAAAGAGGAAGTCAACCTTTTTGTGGTTTAGAAAGGTATAATTTCCTCACTTAACTACTTGATAAATTGATAAAAAAAAAACAAATGCATACCATTCACGATTTGATTTGCTATTAAAAGCACTTTCAGTCTCATTTATGTCTCTTTTTTTTCTATTGCCTTTTTACTTACTCGTTTGTACACATCATCAAACAAAAATTTAGCTCGTCTAATGATGTGATATTGTTTTGTTTTTATTCACCCTTTCGTCATAGA
Source organism: Adineta steineri (assembly GCA_905250115.1). Lineage (NCBI taxonomy): Eukaryota > Metazoa > Rotifera > Eurotatoria > Adinetida > Adinetidae > Adineta > Adineta steineri. Next base: position 288,343 of record CAJNOI010000031.1, read on the forward strand.
TAGGAAGAAGAAGTAGTAGTAGTAGTAGGCATGTTCGACAGGCTAATTATCACACACACAATCAACTATCGCTCGTACATACTACGGACAGAATAAAGGTAAGAAAAGAAATACATGAATCAAATCTGACTCTCCTCAACTAAAAATATACCTTGTCAAATTTACTTTTATTTCTAGTCAATCAAACATTGGGTTTTTCTTTTTTCTCTTTTGTAAACGTATAAAGATTAATGATTAAAGTATTTTCTAGAGAATATTTTTCCTCAAGTTAAATCAAATAAATAACAAATTTTGTCGATTTATTATCTTGCTCAATCCTATACGATAGATTTTTTTTTGTTCATCCCACTGAGAAATCAATTTTCTATAGTATGTGTATCAATATAGAACATTTATTGTGTTGTGTTCCTCTCAGTTTATTCTCTCCTGGTATGTTGAATGAATATTATTGTGTAATCTTCTAAATAACAAAGAGAAAATCGAGGGAAGCTCAACTATGTAGGCATATACTCATGAGGATTGCCAGTCGTCGTCGTCGTCGTCGTCATCTATCAACACCTTAATACCGACAGAGAGACAAAAGAGAACAATACATTCTATTCAACTATACTAGATCAAGAATAAAACATTCAGGAGCGATTTTTTCTTCTTATATTTCTTCATGATTAATAGGAAGAAATTACTAATGCAAATGTTCGTTTTTCACACGAGCCACTTGATACATCTATAAATGACGTTGTTCATGTAAATGCATATTGTACCGTACGTATATATCTATCTGATTTTTAAGATTAAATTTCATTTTAAACAACGTTCAAATCGTTGTAAATATAATATCGAGTGTTTATTATGTCTAAGACACGAGAAAATAAAATCAGATATGACACGACAACAAAGATGTATACAAAATGTTAAAAAGACCATAAACATTCATGTGTCTATAATAATCAAACTGACAAGATATTCTTTTGTATGATTTACAGTTGTAATATTAAAAGTTTATCACTTTTTTTTTCTTTTTCTATAAATAGATTTTCTCGTATAAAAAAAAGAAACTTGTCAACTTTTAATTTTATTTCAATAGAATTTTTGATGACCTTCTTTTTCTCTCCCTCTTCTTGTCAATTTACTCATTTTAGCTTATATATGCCATTCATTTTAAACATCCAGTTGTACACGTAAAATGTGTTTGTATTGAACAGAAATACATACGCACACATAGTCGGGTAAATATCAGAGAGAAGAAGAAAAAAAAAGAATGTTGTTATGTTTTGTACGAGGAACAAGAGAATAGAGAGGATTGTATGTTTGCGCCTACACTCGTGCACTAGTCTAATGACCGAACGAAACGAACGAGAGAGCTAATACGATTTTTTTTCTTCTTGTCTATCTGTCTGTACGTGCTTACTCTCGTCCAAACAACATCAGCAGTTTAACTTGTATTTCCTTTCGATGAAGAAAATAAGAGAAGAAAATTGATCATTCATCCACATCGATAACGTATGTATATTGTGTGTGTCCTTCATGTTGAATAGACATTCATCAATTTCTTTATTTCTTTTTCTCGTTTTTTTAATAAATAGAAAGAAAAAAAAATGTATTGACCTTGTCGGAATATAACACTAATCGAATGTTTCTTTCGTCTTTTTTCAGTATCTTTCTTGAATGACTTGGTGTGCTAAAATTTATGATATATTTAATGGATGGACTGATGATGAACATGAATTACCATCAACACCAGCTGCGAAATCAATTAATGGCCTACCAGAAACATCATTATCATCGCAGATTGCCCGTCTTAATTCAATGCACGATGCCCCATATCTTGAGAGATCTCATTCGATATCAAGTATAACTAATCCAACAAATTATAAGAAAAAAAAGTATATATATATATATTAAAAATTTAATTATTAAAGTTAATTAAAAAATGTTTTTTTTCTAAAGTCATGATCGTTATTTTTCATATGAAAATAATTGTTATTCTCAAGAACAAAAATCTTATGGTGTTGCAACAATGTAAATAATTAGTTTTTTAAGATTTTTTTAATAATTATTTCTATATTTATTTTAGTTCAAATATGTCACTCAATCTTCCATCTTATTCAAAGTATGTTGAAATTTCTTCTTCTTATTCTTCTTCTTCGTCTTTTTATACATCTGTTCATAATCAGTCGTTATCTTAATTGAAGGAGAATGTGAGATTGATTTAAGATTTTTTTTATCTTATATATCGATTATGTCAATATTTTCAAAGATTTACATATCACCCCCGCCAACTGGCATCTTTTCTCTGTTTTTCTTTTCTTTATAAAGATATAATCATATCATATTCAATGTTTCTTTTTTTTTTATCTTAAGGTATATGGGAAGCACAAACGAATATTTTCAAGAACAACAGCAATTGGCAAGAAGTTATTCATTTGAATTACGTCGCAATAATTTTATGTTACCATCTGTTGATAATAATAATATATCACCTGCTGTCAGATATCCAACAGCTCAACAACGGAATATGATAGAAAAACCATTACGATCATCTTCAATTAATGTTCTGACGAATAATAATAGTTCGATGATTGCTAGTCGAATGTCATTACCCAATAGACAGGTATTTATAATTGAAAGTAACGTAAGAGAAATAGTTTCCTTGAAAAGTGATTATATTATTAGTTACTTTGTTAGAAGGCTTTTTGTCTTTTGATAAGGAATTGTTTTTAAATTATTGAGTAGATTTTTTTTTGCTTTATCATATGAATCGTTTTGATATCTATCTGTAACTAAAATATTTTGATGATTGATTGTAATGATTAAAGATCGGCATAAGTGTTAGTCGTTACAGTTATAATGAAAATTCTCAAGGTCATGACTGTGACTAAATTCTACTGATAAATATTCAGTTATCGACTTGGCTTCATTTCAATTATTCACTATAAATCATTGTCTATATACTATTATTAAAAAATACAAAATATAGTACAAAGAAATTTCTATTGAAAATAAAACAAAATATTTTCGAAATTAACAATTTTAATTATAGTGATAGCTCTAATCATGATTGAATATCTAGGTCATGGTTTAATTAGAATGTTAATATGATTGATTAACATCTTTTGTTAAACCATAAATTTCATTTCATTTTTTAATATATCGATACAATCATGAAATTATGAAATCAGTTGAATAGTGGAAAGGTCAAGTGTAGTTATTATAAGTTTCTGTTAGAAATTAACATATTGCATAAATTTATTCAAATACATAAATTGATTGAATACTTTTAAAATACAAAATAGACGTAGACTTTTTTTTCTTTTTGTCTTGTTTATTCATATATACACACATATGATATTCTAGGAACCATTATGTCCACGATTATCAACACGTTCTTCCTACTCAGTTCCTGAATATGAAACTAATGATATTCCATCGAGTAACAATGAGCAAGTTGAACAAGCAATACAATATTATATAAAAGAAGTATGTTTGAATTATTTTCTCTAGTGACTTTTCTACATTTGTCACCTTTACTTTTTATTTGACAGTCAAATAAAAATACGACATTTCTTTCTAAAAATCTCCTGAGATTTTAATCGATTATATACTTTTTTTTCTTTCTCTGTATTCAATAGATGTTAACATCATCACCAAATAGTATATTTCCAATGGTTTATAGTTTTCCGCCCAATGATATGTTACAATACAATGATCGTTGTCGTATTGAAGGTGGATATGATGAACCATCTCAATGGATAATTCAAACAAAAATCGCTCCTGTTGAATGTCGAATTATATCTGATAATGTTGCTTCAATTTATTCAACTTATTTTTATGATCAAGTAAAATTTCATTTTTTCTTTCAATTACCTATGTATATATTTAATATTTAGTATCATTATAATTTATTTGCAATTGATGATAATTCAAATCCAGTAATTATGTCAATAAAACCACATGAGAATAAATTAACAATAATTGTTCGTACAAAAGAAAGTTCACAATGTATGGATTTAATTGAAAATGATTCGAATTCAATTGATTATGTTTATTTATCAAAACAACTTTATCCAGATTTACAAGTTGATCATTTCGAGAATTGCGCAACTTTAAAAGTAAAATATGAGAAGAAAGTTTTTCTCTATTGAATAAATGATTTTTCTGTAGGCACAACAATTTATAAAAGCATATGATGAAAAACTAGAAACACATAAATTTAAATTTGGTGTTATTTATCAAAAACGTGGACAAGTAAAATATTTGAATTATAATATGTAAATAATTATTTTCTGTTTTTAGACTACAGAACAAGAATTTTTTAATAATGAAAGACATGGACGAGCATTAGATGAATTTCTTGATATTATTGCTACAAGAGTTTCATTAAAAAATTTTAAAGGGTATTAAATTTCGAAATTTTTTTCTGTTAGTTAAACATTTATATGATTTAGTTATCGAGCTGGACTTGATGTTAGTGAACAAACAGATTGTCCAATATCTTATTATGAATTATATGATCAAAAAGAAATTATGTTTCATGTTAGTACATTATTACCATTTACACATACAGATACATCACAAATTCAACGTAAACGTCATATTGGAAATGATATTGTTACAATTGTTTTTCAAGAAGAAAATACACCATTTCATCCAAGTATGATCAAATCAAATTTCCTACATGTTTTCCTTGTTGTACAACCTGTACAAGTACTTTCAAGAACATGTTATAAAGTAAGATTTCAACTTTTTATATATACAATTAGTAGCGTAACCAGGATTTTGTCCTAGGGAGAGCCTAACTTCATACTGACCGAGATTTTGCGGTAAGGAGGTTGAGGTCCATATTTTCTCAATCAAGAATGTCTAACAGTCTGAGAGATTCTCGAAATTTCCTAGGGGGAGCTACGGGGCGCGAAGCTCCCCCGGTGGTTACGCCACTATATACAATGAATTTTAGAAGAAATAGAATGAAAATTAAACTAACCCTCCCCTCCCTACAATGGAAAGCCCTTCTGAAACAAATATCGAGGAAAACGCCCTAGGAGGGTAGGGAGATTTTTCCACAAAAAAACATGCAAGTTCCGAAACCATAATAGAAGGCCTCGGTCCTTTTATTACGAGGAGGGGTTTATAATTCTGATAGAACATACTTCCATATCGAGTAAATACTTAATCCAGAGATATTGTGTAATATAAAAAATATCAATTGATTTTGCAGAATTGTTTTATTAATACATAATAATTTCTTTAGATGACAATAGTCACTCGTGATGATATTAAACCATTTCCTCCGACTCTTCATCGAAATGTTGTTTATGTTCGTACTGCTGAACAATTAAAACCATTTATTCTATCGAAATTAATCAATGCGGAATATGCGGCATATCGTTGTCGAACATTTTCTTTGTTACAAGAACGTACACGTTGTTCATATTTAAAAACATTATGTGAAAATTTAACGGAAAAATCTTATGATTCGTTATGTGATGAAAAAAAACGTGCAAGTAATCGTCGTTTATCAATATTATCAAATTCATCTAAAAAACGTTATTTTTCGAATGTGAAAAAAATTTTTACAAGAAGTAATAGTACACCGGATGGTCCACAACCATCATCATCATCAAATAAATCTGAACAAATAATAAATGATAAAGTATTTATAGCAAAAGAAAATATTCGAAAATGACATTCAATTTTTAGGAACGACGAAAAAGTGGAAAAAGATTATTACGGTTAGGAAAATCAATTGATAATGATAATGATAATGATAATCAGCGTTCATCGATTGCAGTTTCTTTACCCGAGTATGAATTAAAAAAAAGTACATTAAATTTATTTAAAATTCTATTTATTTTTACAGCCATGAATTAACACGTGAAAATGATTTAATTAATCGGTAAAAGATTAGTTTTTCTTTTCTTTAAATTTAATCTTTATGTATACATTTAGACGTGGAATACGTCGAAGCAATGAAAGTTTAGATAGTAGTAGTGATTTACCATCGTTAGAACAACGTTCAGCAATACAACAGTATCCAGTACGTTCGATACATACATATTACGGAGATGAATCTGATGAAGGATTGGTAAATAGATTTATTTACATAATAAAAAATGATAATATATTATTGAAACTTATAGGATAGTATGTCATCAGCAGATACAGCTTTTTCGCATAATCATAATCGACCACCATACGATAGTGATGATCAAGATGGTAAAGAATTTTTCTTTATAAAAAATAACTTTAAATTTCTTTTTTTCTATATTTTATAGCTTATAGACAACAACTTCGTGAAAAATCTCAGCCAACTCATATTGTAAACTATTGCAATATTTATTTATCTAATAGAAAATTATTTTCTTTAATATTTAGTCTCATCCATGGCATCGTGTGTCTGGACAACGTCAAGGCAATATACAGATCTATACACCACAAACAGCTGGTATTCACATAAGTGAAGCAGCAACTGTTTAAATAGAATCTTATGATCTGATTTGTTTTTCATATGTGGTCATTTTTAAGAAAAATGTACTCTCTCTCACTCTCTAACCATACATACACGTATATATATATATTTGTTTTATTTCGTTTTCGTTTTTTTTTCTGTTCTTGTTGTCGTCGTTATACTATATGCATTATTCTACAGAGATTATTTTTTTTCTTCTGGCGTGCATTAATATATAGACCTTTGATTTTTTTCAAAATAGACGATTGTATATATATATAAAGGAGATTTCAATTGAAGGATGATTTATAAATAAAAAAAATCGGTTGATTTTGTGGATGCTTCTTTTAAATATATTTTGTTTTAAATTATTCAATGTAAAGAAGAGACGAAAGTTTCAGATATCTTGATTTCAATATATGTATTTTTTCTAAAAATGACGATGAAATTTTCATTACATACTTATCAAGTTTTAACAGTATTTACTTGACTCTATTAGATGTGAGAAATACGTCATGCTCTCATTTAAAGACTTAAATGTGTTTTTTGAATGTGTTAAAAAACACTTAGACCAGTCGAGTTCAATTATTATCAAATCATATTTATGAATACAGACCAATTGATCTTTATGTATTCATCGACTCCATTACTTGCAAATAAAATTCAAGCATAATATCACAGTATAATCTCTACTAAATTAATGAATTCAATATATTGTATTAAATGGTTTTTTTAAGCTCATTAAATGCCATATAACTTACGTAATCGAAACTATATTGAGATGTAGTTTTGATGACAATAGAAAAGATAAATCCTCAAAAAATTACATGTATATTAGATTTATCATTCTAATGAAACTGCTTAAGCAATATACCTAATGATTTCTCGTATTGTAGTTGATGTATGAGTAACTTCTAAAGATTAATTTTTGTGACTACGCTTCATCAAATTTCAACGCGCATTCGTGTTCACCGTTAGAAATACTTATTTCACATTTCAATAAGCGTATTCATAACATCTACCTATTGTATATGATATACAATTTCGAAAAAAAGTTCATTTGTTAGTGGAGCAATACTACTCAATAGGTAGGAAAGTGACTAAATACATCTTTAAACTAAAAATTTTGTATGTTCTTCTTCTCCTCTCATCATCACCATCTTCTTTCTTTTGATGATGATAATATATGCGGTATGTCAAAACCAAAATTTCTTGTATGAATTAAAACACAAATTCAATTACATCACTTAATATTCATTAAATCTTTATATGGCCAATTTCAATAAAAATAAGCAAGGCTAATCTCTTGGATTAGCTAATACAAAACACAAACATTTCACTTTTTTTTCAAATATAATCGATAAATTTAACGAAGGCTAGACATAATATAAAACTCATAAGAAATTTCATCTATGAATAGAAAAGTAATAAACATTAACGGAAGTTTTATCGAAGTACTTTTTTATTCGAAAAAAAAAGAAATATGACAAATTTTCTTTTCTTTTTTTTTTGAATATATTGACTATGCAATTTTATTCGAGGTCATATATTGTATTACCTTTAGTCGTAGCATGGGCACTTGTCTCATCGTTATTAATCATTTAGTAATCGTATTCAATTCAATAAATTTTACTTTCTCGGTAATGAAAATGACATAAACTATTCTGATTTGAATCTTATCATAGATGAAAATTTACTTTTATTTCATATTGGTCAATTAAAAAAATAAATAGATTCTCTTTTGGAATAGGTGCAATATACATATTCAAGGTTTACAAAGAAATTATAAGATTAAAAGAAACTATGCAAGTCAAAATAGTTAATACAAGATTGTCAAAGACATGACACGTTTATATATCATCGATTGTCTTCCTTATTTAATAAACAGCTTAGATCAATAAGAAATCGAATCTTTAATATGCACGTTTTGTCCCTCTATATTTTTATGATTCTATCGTGAAAAAATGCATATATATTTGTGGATTTTCGGCTTCATTTTACTTGCTTATTTTCATATGTGAATTTTTTTTTTACTTTACATCATGTAAAATCACTGAGGAAAGGAACCTTCATGACCAAGGTTAACGTCTCTTTGATATGAATATTATAAACCTGAATAAACTATTGTCTTATTTTATATATTCAATTTAGTGTACGTCATATGTTTTTTTTTCTGAGGAAGAAGGTCGTCATTTTCTTTCTATATAGAGAAAAAAAAAGAATACTTAACAAAACAGTGTGGACATAGTCATATATTGATACGATCAAAGCAAGAAAACATCAAGCAAACAAGTGTTAGAATATTAATTATACCAGTCATTATTGTCTATATACTAATCCAGACATTCTGACCTTTTGATTAAACTAATCGATGAACATTTTCGGAATATGATGAAAAGAAAATCGATTGCATTAAACGCATCGGATTTCTTTCAATACAAAATAGACTTCATTTATTCGTCATACCGATCTAAAAATAAGCGAAACATTACACGATATCGTTTATATTGTCCTTGATTTTGCTGGTGCCATCAGACACACGAACATTGTGCATTACCAACTAAACAGGTAGGTTACATCATTTGAATCGCTCTTTTTTTTTCAATATATATATATGAGGATGTATGTTCTATGTATTTCGCTCTTCTCGGTTTTTTTTCTACCGTCATGCAAATATTGCCCACACATGCTTGTTCTCGCATGTACCTTGTCGTCCCCACTTGTCGTAAATGTTTTTGTCGAGATACTTAAGTAAAAAAAACTTGAAATCACATATATATATATAGAAACAGTTTTGACTGTTTTTCCTATTTCACGAACTCAATTATTATTACTATCAACAAATAATTATTTACCTTATCAGCAAGAAGAAAAAAAAGTTGTCAGGTAAGAATAACAAATTTAAGATACGAGAAAAAAAAAGAAGAAAACATACACAGTAGATAAATTTCATGACGCTATTACTATAAAAACATTATCATCGTCTTCTTTTTTTCGTCAAGTTAATATATCAGGTAATTTAATATTTCATTTTCTCGCCTTGAAATAGTGAATTATATATATATATGTTTCTATCTATATATATATATATATTTGATCTTACTGTATATAGTTCTTGATTAAGTATGACATGATTGAATGAACAAGAAAGTAATAACAAATAAGTGACCATAATATTCATATATAGATGTGATTGTCCATCAAAAAAAAAACGAAGCGAAAGAATCCTTGACATGAATAACCGAGATAGGTATGTGTGAATAAGAACAAATATGCTCATTTGACATTTGTCAAATAGCGAGACAAACGAGCGGATGTATATAGACGTATTTTTATTGTTATGACTTTTGATCATTTATTGATTGATCAGGATAAGAAAATATATGTACACCTATGTGAATTTAGTTTTTTTTTAATCGAAATTGCAAATAAAAGTCTTCGTTCATAGTTACCCTATGACTATTCTTCAGTATTAGTCTGTGTATATATATGATGAACATGTGCGTCCAATTTATTCTGGCATTTCATTTTTCTGATTGTTTGATCTATGTCTGTTTGTATATCCAACATAAGAAAAAGAAAAAAAAGAGTTTACATTTTATAACAGCACGAGAGAAAAGATCACTATATTGGTGCATCATACATTTGTATGCTTGTCATCGTTAATATTGATTCAACGTTAAAGTGTTGTTATACCTATCTCACGTTCATAACAATGATTAGTTTTATGGCAATTATGGCTGAATATTGGTGGAGATGGAGATTGAATAAGCAAGTATACAATCGTATGTATTGAGACATCATTTTGTAAATGATGCATACATGAAGATTATTATCGATTTCAATAGAATATGTGAATGAAGAGGTGGTGTCAGCTTTTGTTCTTTAATTTTTGATCAATATATTACATCATCTGTCTCTCTTTCTTTTATAGTTCTGTAATTATGTAGAATAAGGTGTGATCTACCACACATTTGTATACTTCTCTGTCTTCTTTCATTGTTCAATTTAATTTGGACATACAAGTTTAAATTACTCTTACTCACGCACATGAGGAGTATAGCATAGTTATTTCAACGCCTTCTGTCCATCATACTAATGATGATGAACAAAAAGAAAAAAACAGATACTTTAATCTATCTTTTATTTTAATGTGAGGTCATAGAGCATGGGCGATGCTGTTGGACCGTATAAAAAAAGGGGGACTAAAATGAATTTTGAATCAATGTATGAGAAAAAAGGACACGAGAGGACATAATAAAGAGAAAAAGAGAAGCGAGGACGAAAGACAATGACCGAAGGGAGTGCAATATGTTCTATAATATAAAAAAAAGCCATTCATTCATGCGTCAAGCAGTAAGGAAGACCGAGAATTGAAGAGGAGAAGAAAAAAAACGAGAGGGAGAGAGAGCGAGAAATACAGTTGTTCATTCCAACTAATCATAATCATATGAAAGTTATAGAGTAATAGAAAAGGAAGACTATGCGTTGTAAGTAAACAAGTGTGATCGATTTAATGATACAATTTTTATTTTCGTGATTATATTTTAGTAAAACAAATTCACACGATGGCTACGGCTATTGAACAATTAATGATTGATCCACAATCCCGTTTTCTTGAAATGAAATCTCTCCAACCTTATTCAACAACAGATGAATATTTATATGCAATGAAAGAAGATCTTGCAGATTGGCTTTCAAATATGTATCCAGAATGGCGTCCAATCACAGCTGATAGTTTTGTTGAATGTTTAGGTAAGAAATTTTAATAGAGATAACATAAATATTTTTATTTTATTAGTAAACAATAAAATAATAATAATCATTTGTTATTCTAACATTCTTCTCTTATTATATGTTTATTGATTTTTCTTGCCTTTAGCGCATAGAACAATAATATAAATTTCAAGTATTCGATATATACTTAATCCATCATATAAGATGCATTAAATTTCATAACATTTTAATTTCTGAATCTAAATAAACTTGTAATTTTAAAAATTGAGGTCTTTCTTTTTGGTTGATAGCTTGAGGCAATTCTTTTCCTTCTCGCATATTACAAAGTTAAAAGAGGAATAAATTGTAAGGATGACTAAGAACAAATGATGCAAATATAACAACACAGACAGACAGACAATTGACTGATTATTCCCGGAAGCCATTCAGTTTAAATGGATTATATTCGGACATTCTATTCATTGAAAGATGTTCATCTTAAAACGTTGACCGATTGGAAAAAAAATGCACATTATATGTTCTATTCTTTTTTTTGATTCATAGAAAATGGTGTTCTTCTTTGTCAACATGCTAATAATGTTAATAATGCTGCACGTAAAGCTTATGCTTTGAAATTAGCATCGCCATCATTATCTTCTACACTTGAAAATTGTAAATATCGTTCCGATGCTCGTCCTCAAACATTTAATGCACGTGATAATGTTTCACAATTTATAAAATGGGCACGTCGTGTTGTTGGTGTACGTGAAGTTTTAATGTTTGAATCCGATGATTTAATTTTACGAAAAAATGAAAAAAATTTTCTACTTTGTTTACTTGAAATTGCGCGTTTTGGTTCACGATTTGGTGTTAGTGTACCAGCTATAATACAATTAGAAGATGAAATCGAACGTGAAATTCAACGTGATAAACAATCAGAAATTATGTCATTTACGGAATTAAGACGTTTACAACGAGAAGAAAATCAAAAGAATAATTCACATTCTTCTTCTTCTTCACATCATGGAAAATATAGTAAATTATTAAAATTTGTTCGAAATGAAAACTCAGATTCAAATCATAACCATCATCATGAAACAACGAAAAATTCTTATAATACTTTTTCATTGACACATTCAAATGGTGCTAGTTGGTTACGACAACGTATATCGCGTATACCTAAATTTGCACAACATAATAGTAAAAAAAGACAAAGTAGTGGAGAAAGTAATGATAGTATAACATATAGTGATGTAACCACCACACTTGCATCGAACAAAGAACAGCGAATTCCACAAATTAGTCGAACTTTAGGAGAAAATGAAAATAGAAGTGAAACATCAACGACATCATCACAATTACATAAAACAGTAAATTGTGTAATCAAATATTGAAATCAATAAATTTTGAATTGTTCTAGGTAGTACAAATGACAAATTCATGTTGTTGTGCACAACGTTTTCCTGTTATACGTCTTGGCGAAGGAAAATATCGAATTGGTGAAAGTGGAACAGTTATTTTTATTCGAGTATGATATCAAATTAAGCTGATCATTGATTAATGATTTTTTTTATATATAGATTCTTAGATATCATGTTATGGTTCGTGTTGGTGGTGGTTGGGATACTCTTGAGAATTATCTTAACAAGCATGATCCATGTCGACGTCCAGGAAGTAAGTGTATAAATATTAACATTTATTTAATACATTAATTTCTATGAAAAGGTCATCGTCGATTAGAACTTAATGATCATCATACAAATATCCCGATTCTAGCTATACCAACTAATACTGTATCATCTAGTTTTCCAAAAGTAACTCCCTATGGTAAATCAGTAACTATAAAAACAGAAGAATTTCCATTATCGAAACCTACAATTTATGATACAAATCTAACTAATGCTCAACTTCTTGTTACTCGTGATCCCGATGGACGTCATCATATTGGTCAAATAACATATAAAAGTGAAGAACATCTTGATCAACAACATTCATGTCCTCATCATCATTATAATCAACCAACTACTTTTACACCAAAAGTAAGAAGTGTTCGTGGTAGTGGATATTCAACTCCATCACCTATGTTTACTAAACAATCATCACCGAGTACTGATCAAGATTATTCATCTTATACACCATCATCTTCTATAGACACTAAAACAACAGATACATTTACGAATGAAAGTCAATCAACTCAATATACTAAAACTGATTTCATTCTTCGACAACCATCTCAATCAAAACTTAACATTGATAATTTTAAAGAAAATCAACAAAGTCCAATACCAATTATTAATAATTCCAAATCAGGATTTACAGAATCAATTATTGAAAATATTGATGGTTATATTACACCAAATTTTGGTGAATCTGAACATGATTTTGATATTAGTGATATTGATGATGTTATGCGAATTAATCGTCATGATGATGATATAACAAATATGGATGAAGATAGTTTAGAAAGTTCTGAAGGTGTTTTAGAAATTAAAAAGAAATCATCAGCACCATTACCACCACCACCACCTTCAATAAATTCAATTAAAAAACCAATTTTACCAAAAATAAAATCAGGTGGAATTTGTACAGCACTTTATTTAGCTCAAAAACAAAAACAAGCATCGGCTTTTAAAAGACCACAAACAATATCAACATATTCACGTTCAAATACATTACCAAATGTTGTTGAAGCTATAAAAATCGAAGAAAAAACAATAAAATCATATCGAAAACCATCACCTGGTACACAACGATCAAAATCAACCGATTTATTAGATAAAAATCAACATAATGATATATCAAAACTTGATCGAGATTCAGGTTTTGATGAACAAGATTTTCGTTGTGAACGTTTACATTCAAGTTATGATGATAATTCAAGTTTCTCATCTTTAAAAAGTGGACGTAATTCCGTAGGTCGTTCATTATCATCTGATCTTAATGGTCAAATCTATCGAGAAAATAAAGCTTATGAATTACGTTTAAAAGCTCTTGATTATACACGAATATTAAATGAACAATCTGCACATGATCCAAGATTATATATTCGACGAAATTTTAATTATATATCAACACGAACAAATGATATAAGTCAACTATCTACACATAGATACAAAAAAAATACTCAATTAAATTTATTTTCTAAATACTAATAATAATTGTCACTTCCTTTTTTTATTGTGCACAGTGATTTTATTATATTTCTTTTTCACAACCAAATTCATTTCCGAAAATATATATATATACATCTGGTATAGTTTTTATTTTCTGTAAGGATTTCGATCAATGACAGATCTATAGAATCAAGAACAATATATGAGTTTTTGTATGAAAATAATCCAATTATTTTCTTATTTTAATTAAACAATGTTAACAAAAAAAATATATTAAACAATAATCATTTCTTATACTGAATCTTTTCGAATACCTGCCCATTTTCCCCAACGTTCGGATTCATTTCTACCCAATCGCGGCTGTTTAAAACGTTCAGCAACTTTTCGATCTCTTTATAAAACAAAGAAAAACACAAATATTGATTCAAATAAAATCTTTTATTCATACGGAATAGCTTGAAATGCGTCAGCCCATGAGTGTCCATGTTTTAATGCCATTAAAATATTATAAATTTTATCTAATGATAATGAACGATTAGCATTACTACCGAATCTAAATAAAATAAAACTAAATATTTGTCTTTATATATTTTGTTTTGATAATACTTTAAATATCGTTCTAATGGTAATCTCTGATGTTTTATATTATCTCTTTTCGCTTTTGCTAATGATATAGGTCGTCCACCAAGTCCTATGATAAATCAATGAAAAATTTCATTCGAAAAAATCAACGAATTTTATTTTACCAGTATCAATAATAGCACCAATAATATATACAGCATTATGATTATATTCTGACATTTCATATGGACTATGTGGTGATAAATAAATTAAATTTTCTTTATCAACTAAATCTAAATAATTTGCTTCCGTTGTTTGAAAACAATTTATACTACGTTTTTGACTTTGACGTCGAGAAAATTCTTGTTGAAGTTGTCCATCAGTAGCAAAATTACATAGTGTTACAAATGATGGTGAATGATATGCATGTATATTAGCAAAGAAAAATTCAATTTGATCAACTAATTTTGATGTATATTTAGATCGAGCATGGTCAACTTCATAACCACAATCAACAAGAACATGTTCATTAAGACGAGCTTGAACGATTAATTTATTATCACGTAAATAACGTTCGGTATGACCACCACTTATTTGACGAAACATTGAATGATAACCGGGATAATTTGATAATGGAAGACCAGCTTCAGCTAATTCAACATGACGTTCAGCATTTTTAATACGTCGCTCTTGAACAGCAGCTTTTTCAGCTATTCGTTTTCGTTTAGATACTTCACGAACAAAAAGATAATTGTATATTGATTTACGATTATTTAATAACGGAGATGATACTAATTCAGGCCAATATTCTTCGGGAACATTATCAGGTACACGTTCACCACTTTCACGTAGTGTTTGAATTCTAAAATTGAATAATAATTTTATTATTAATATTTAAATAAAAGAATGATAACGTACTCAAGTAAAATTACTTGACGTTTTTGTTCATTATTCAATGATTGATAGGATTGACGATGCCGTAAATATTCCCAAAGCCATTCATTATTTTCTTTTATTGATGATGATTGATTTGTATCTTGGATTGATTTCGGAGAAGTGAGATTAGCTAAATTTCGGTAATGATATAATAACGTATTAGAACGAAAAATAAAGTTGGCTAAGGGAGAAACTGTTCGGAACATAATATATCTTAAATAAAACCTTTTCAGAAAAGATCTTAGTGGAATTTATCCAATATTTTATTTAATTTGTCTATTATTGACTTATGAAATACTGGAATGATAGATGGCTTTCGGAGTTGGCATAAGAACAACTTACCATATATATTATATTCACATTGTTTGATAGAATCAAATTATTTATCTCTCAGAAAATGTGAATTACATTGCTTATCGTTTTAATATTAATTATAATTTTCGAAGCCTTATTTATAAAGAAATTTTGGTAAGTTTAACCCTATAAACTACTGAAGTGGAACTATAGTTTCCAATCACCTTGTTCAAAGTTTTCTCCAATCATATCATTGATTTGGACACGTTTATCCCTTTCATACACCAGATAACCTTATTGTATTTAAGGTAACTGCGTATTTTTTTCTATCATATATCATTACAGGCAGGTAATTAAACTGCGTAGTTTTTATTTCTCCTTTCCGCATATTAAAAAATCTCTAACATTCATTCATCGTTATACATTTATAGTACATTAGCTACGAAAAAACAGTCACATTCAAGGTAACAGATATGGACCATAAACAGCTTCTTCAATCATATCGAGATGAAATAAACAAATTACATTCGAGATTATCTCAACTAGAAGTCAATTCAGTTGAACAACGAGCTTCTGATGAAGTAAGTAAATGGCGACAAACTTTCGATACAACTGCATCAAAAGGAATGGAACAAATACTTAATAAAATGGAAAAAGAGAAACAAGCAGAAGTCAATCAACTAACTAGCGAATTACGAGATTCACTGAACGAATTCAGAGAACATCAGTTTAGTCGTCTTGCTGAACTTGATGCTTTTATCTTAAAAATAAATCCTGATGATGAAATTCAATTCGATTATGTTAAATTTCAACTTGATTCAATTCTTAGTACAGTAAATTCTCTTCATATCAATATTACTGCACAAACAGTTAATCGATCGAACCGACGACGTTTATCAACTCCACTTGCTCAAAATGGACTTGAACTAACTAAAGTATTTGAATTCAAAACTCCAGAAGTCCCTCCTAGTTTTATGGATCGACAAAAAAATTTTGTTCGTCGTCTGTCAAGTGCTGGTGCAAGTTATTACAACGTCTATGGCACATAACATCAAGGGGTAAACTACATTTCGTACCATCCTTTTCGAACATTCTGTTTTCTTTCATATACTTCGTTCCGAACATGCTTACTATTCCATGTTCGGAATGGATAGGTGGTACGAAATGTAAATTTTCCATACCAGACACTTTTTTAAAATATGTAATATATTTTCTTTCCTATAATAAACCAAGAATTTAATCAACATGTGTTTACTGAGATAAACATCAGACGAAAAACTAATATCGTGTTTTACTGTCATAGTACATCTATATATAGATATAAACAGGATGTCTAAATATTATACCAATGATTTCGACAGGTTATCACTTACATAAACTAGATAACCTTGATTTATTTAACGTAACTGCGTAATTTTTCTATGATATATCATTACAGATAATTAACTAAACTACGTTATTTGTGTTTCTTCTTTCCGCGTTTTAAAAAACTTCCAACATTGATTCATCATTTTATTTTTAGAGTATATCAATTACGAAAAAACAATCACATTCAAGATAATAGACATGGACCATAAACAGATTCTTCAATCATATCGAGATGAAATAAATAAAATACATTCGAGATTATCTCAACTAGAAGTGAATTCGGTAGAGCAACGAGCTTCTGATGAAGTACGTAAATGGCGACAAACTTTCGATACATCTTCATCAAGAGGCATGGAACAAACACTTAATCAAATGGAAAAAGAGAAACAAGCAGAAGTCAATCAACTAACTAACGAATTACGTGATTCACTCAATGAATTCAAGGAACATCAATCTCATCGTCTTGCTGAACTGGATACTTTTATCTTAAAAATAAATCCTGACGATGATCTTCACTTCGATTATGTAAAATTTCAACTCGATTCCATTGTTAACAAAATAAATTGTCTTCATACCAATATTCTTGTACAAACAGTTAATCGATCGAAACAACGACGTTTATCAACTCCACTTGCTCGAAATGGACTTGAACTAACTAAAGTATTTGAATTTAAAACTCCAGAAGTACCTCCTAGTTTTCTTCAACGACTGATAAATTTTATTCGTTGGCTATCAAGTCTTGGTGCAAGTTATTACAATGTCTATGGCAATTAACATCACAGACATTTTTGAAAATATGTAATATATTTTTTGTTTCTTATAATAAACCAAAAATATACTTCAACATGTTTTTATTGTCATAGTACATCTATATGTAGATATAAACAGGATGTCTAAATATTATTCATTGATTTCCACCGGTTATTCATTCCATATGCTAGATACCCTTTTTTGTGGTAATTGGGTATTTTTCCCATGAAATATTATTATTTTTCAAATATTTAATTGAATTGCGTTATTTTTTTACACTAAGAAATTTCCAACATTGATTCATCGTTATACTATATAAGCATATTAATTATGAGGAAACAGTCATATTCAAGGAAACAGGCATGGATCATAAACAGATTCTTCAATCATATAGAGACGAAATAAACAAAATACATTCGAGATTATCTCAACTAGAGGTGAATTCAGTAGAACAACGAGCTTCTGATGAAGTAAGTAAATGGCGACTAATTTTCGATACATCTTCATCAAAAGAAATGGAACAAATACTTAATAAAATGGAAAAAGAGAAACAAGCAGAAGTCAGTCAGTTAACTAACGAATTACGTGAGTCACTCAATGAATTCAAAGAACTTCAATTCAATCGCCTTTATGAACTTGATGCTTTTATCTTAAAAATAAATCCTGATGATGAAATTCAACTAAATTATGTTAAATGTCAACTCGGTTCCATTCTTAACAAAATAAATTCTCTTCATATCAATATTCTTGTACAGATAGTTGATCGATCGAAACGACAACGTTTATCAACTCCACTTGCTCGAAATGCACTTCAACTAATTAAAATATTTGAATTTCGAAATCCAAAAGTTTCTTCTAATTTTCTTGATCGACTGAAAAATATTTTTCGTCGTCTATCAATTACCGGTGCAAGTCATTACAATGTCTATGTCATTGAACACCAGAAAATTTTTTAAAAACCTGTACTGTATATTTTTGTTTCCTATAATAAACCAAGAATTTAATTCAACATGTGTTTACTAAGATAAACATCAGACGAAAATTTGTATGAAGTTATTTTTCTCGTAGATGAAACAATTTTAGAAAAAGATCATATCGTGTTTTTCTGTCATAACACATGTATATATAGATATAAACAGGATGCGTAAATATTATTCATTGATTTATAATTAAAATAATAACTGATAAACAAGTTTGAAACGCAGTCGTGTGAGACAAATGAATAACCTAAATGAGTAATATGATCACAATCTAGAATTAGTCATGATTGCGTGCAAGAAAGTAATGCAAAATCATTTGTCACCTGTCAATGATGTTGATAGTGTATTGTATATTTATTTGTCAAATCAATTTGTTGTGCAAAAAAAAACGATAATTTGTATTGAGAACAAAATAAAATAAACGAAACAATTATGTAAACGTTTACTAAAAACAATAGTCAATATTTTTCCTTACTACAAGACAGAAAATAGGTCATAAATTTTACTTGTTTTAATTTTCACTCTCAAACGTTTATTAATCATATGCATATCGTCTTTTTATTCAAACATATGAAATAGATCCAATACATGAAAAAATAACATACACTTGATATTAGTCCAAATGACATTGAAACAGCTCATATAATCCATTTATTATAAAAGCACTTGATCACCTGTACGAAGTGGTATTAAATAATATGAAAATTTGATATCAAAGAAATTCAATGCATTGTTAGGCTGTTAAAAGTAGATGAAGTGGTAGACAACAAGTTCATTTGATGATAAAATCATATTATTCATTGCAGCATTTGTCTTTGAGGACACTTCAATATTGATATATGTGTCTACTAAAATGACTGATCATTCCATGCATAAGCAAATCTGTCTGAACGTCCACCCAGCTGTTGTCATTTTCTTTGATTTTTTTTTCATATCTAAGTTACAACAAAAAAGCTTTGATTTTTTTTTCTATGAAGATTTTCTTTTATTTTACAAAAAAGATAAAATCTGACAATTGATTGAAAAGATTGTCCTTGTAATACGATTATAGACATATTATCTTCGGGCAATGTCAAAAGACATTTTTCATTGTTCATTAATTCTTTTTTTTATCCTTGTTAAAAGTTTATCTTCGCCATAAAAACAATACAAGTAACTTTTCATATAAAATTCAAAGAAGATTGTGTCAGATGGATGATTGACCTTTTCTTTCCCCTTTGTTTTAATCGAAGATATATATATATATATATACACGAAGAACATTGATTGTCCAGGGCATCAGCTTAATGTGCAGTCGATATATCGGAACAAAAAATTCAAATGGTGTGAAAATGGCGAACATTTTGTTGCAACACCCTGGTTCTGTAACCGTTTACATAATGTTCTGCATATGAATGTATGTATATATATATATATATATATATATGTGTCCTGTTCGTGCGAGACCATTATCGTTCATTGAACTAATTTCACAATTGTGAATAAGCACAGACATACTAACATTAGAACCAATTGAAATGCATTAACATTCCGTTTTTCTTCTCGCTCTCTCTCTCCTTCCTTCTCTCTTTCTTTTTCTTATATTATAGCACTTCAAATGATCTTTAAAAGAATATTTGAGATTTGTATTCTTTTCATGTGAGTATACATATTAACACTTATTAAAGAGTCACGCAACAGATAGAATAAAAAAAACACACACACACACACTACTTGCTGATATTATGATTATATAGTAAGTATGATGACGATGATGATGAAATCTATTTATTCTTTACGAAGATTTAGTATAGCAACGATACTCTTCAAACTTTCTATGTAAATCAATTTATAGTTCAATTTCGTATCTCTTGATGATTAGAACATAGCATATAGATGATGTGTGAGAGCTTCACACCATCTCTATACATTCGCATTGCGTGTAATCATGTGCATAAGCATAAAGATACTCGAGTTTGCTTGATTAAGATAAGCTTGGTTGCATGAAAAGAGAATGAGAACAGCAAGTGTAGACTATTGTGTTGACCCCTTCATCTATCTCATTTACAAGTCTCGCTTGTCATATATATTTTTTGCCTTATTGAAAATAAACAAATGAAATATGTTTAGAGAGATTACTTTCATTTTCTCTTCACATTTTGACAGTTAAATCAACTCATCATTTTCTTGTTTATCATTTACATTAAACAATTTCTGTCAATAAGCAATTCATGTCATCATTCATTTTTAATTGAGTTTTTCATTCGATGAGCAACAAGGGTATGCGCTTATATTTTTAACTTTTCGACAGTTGATTTTTCATATCAAATTTATTTAATGATTTCACTTGTATATATTTAACCTTAGTATTTTTTATATTCTTTTGACATTTTTGATCGACAGTTGTATATATTGTCGGTTTCATTGATCATTTTAATCCATTAACCAAACTATTAGTAATGAAATTCAACACAAAACAATTCAACTGATTCTTTATGTAATCATTGTACTTCAATAGATTGTATTTACATTAAGAACAAACAATGAATTTAATAGTGTCAATTGTTAATTTTGCACTGTGAAATGAATATATTATTTTCTTGATGTTTATATTACAATTGATTAAAACAAGTTTAATATGTTCATTCGACCATAGAATAAAAAAAAACTATCTTACTTTTAATAACTTAAATGAATGAAAAATATAGTAGAAAGAAAAAACAGTTCATCCCTATTGTTCATAAATAAGAGGAGAAGAAAAAAGAAAGAATAGGACACTTAACTATAGTACATATGTTGTTTTAGGTCGTGAACTTATACATATCATGAAACAAGTTGTACGTTTTATATTTATACTTTTAATTATATTTTATCCTGTAAATGGTAAGTTCGGAATTTTAAAAGAAAAAAAATCTTTTCTTTTTAATGTTAGCTGGATGTCCAAAAGCGACGTTTGAATTTCAAAATAAAACAAAATTAGCATCGTATAATTTTATTGATTCATCTATTGGAAATATTGGATCATTAGAAACATGTCCTTGTAAGTATAAAGAGAAATTCTTCGGAATATTAATTTTTTGTTTTCAATTCATTAGATACTGGTCGTCCTTATGTATATTTACCTTGTTATCCAAACTCATCATGGGGACAAGATCCGTATTTTAGTAATTGTATAACTAAACAAGATTTGAAAACAATAATTCTTAATGAAAATTCATCGCAGAAATTAACAATCGAAAGTTTAGATAAATTATCTATGAATACATCGAATGATGTATCGAATGTTTTGTTTTATTTAAATGAAGAAACAACAAATTTTAAATCATCATCTGATATAACATCAGTTCTAAATGTAATTGATCGTATTATGATGAATAATCAAAATACGAATGGTATTCAATCTAATTTATATTCAACAGCAAATAAACTTTTATCAACATTACAAATGCAAGAAGCTCAACAAATGAATGGACGTGTTGTAAAGTAAGACGTTCGATTTTGTTTTTTTTAAAAAATTCATTTTTTTTTGATAATAGATTATTATCATTACTTGAGACATATTCTCAAAATTTAATGTTTGATGAATTAGAAAAATCTTTTACTCAAACAAACCTTGCTGTATCGATTGTTAATCGACCAAATAGTCGATTAGAACCTATTATCGGTTTTGCATATGGTATGTATAATCATAATTATTATTTATTTATGCTCGTATTTTGTTATGAGAAGATATGCATCATAATGAAATTTCTAGATTTTATTCATTCATTTTCATATGAAGTTATGTCATCAGTATAAGACGACGAAAAAAATATATATATATGCAGCATTGTCACATATAGTGTATATTTTACTATTCATTTCGCGACAACACGTCAGATTATAAAGTGGATAAAAAACGAGAAGTAAATTACATATACATATATAATGAACATTTAATATGTACATAAAGTTAATGGATGAATTATGATCTTATGTTTTTTGTTGATTAACAAATGCTAGATAAGGAGAAAAGTTAAAGAAAGAAAATAAGTGACATTGTTATTATTGTTAATGACATTATTATAGTAATTATAAAGTATACGATACGATTTGAAGGATCGTTTTTACTAAAATTATGAAAGGTGATTTATTGATACATTAGAGAAGATATAATCAAACAGAATTTTGTACTTCTATAAAAGTATTTTAAAGAAGGGTACTACAAATAACTGAAAGGAACAACTAAATTTATAATTTGAATAAAATCATTTACGCATCCGAATATTTTCAAAATTCAATTTTCGTGTGCATCAGAACTCGACTTAACACATATTTTATTTCTATTAAGTGCATAGTTACATAACGATAATTGATAGCTTCTAATAATGAATCGGTACATTATAATAACCTTAGCGCTATAATTACGATAAATCTTACAAGGTTGAATATGATGTAAGACAAACTCTAATCGAGACTCACTTGCATTTTTTTTTGAAATAGTAAAATCGATTTTGTTAATAAAATTTAGATTCAGTTAAAAATGAAACAAAACCAATCAGTACTGAAGTTAATCAACAAAATGTTACTTCAATTGTTCTTAATACACAAGCATTACTACAACAAAATCGTTTAGCATTTTCTGTATACAATCAAAAAGATGGTCTATTCGATGATAATCATTATCGTGTATTAACACGAGTTGTTTCTTTGACGATCGATAAACCTGAAACAGTGAAACATATTGGATCATTTGTTAAAATAAATTTTCTCATAGAAAATAATTATCATGAGAAAAAGAATCCGAATTTAATCTGTGCTTATTGGCATATATTTGAAAATATGACAGCACAATGGTCAACAGAAGGATGTCATATAAGTAATATTACAAAACATAGTGTTACTTGTATGTGTGATCATCTAACACATTTTGCTGTTTTAATGGTTTGAATAAAACAAAAAGTTTCTTGTTTTTTTTTATAATGATTTGTTCTTCTTTTCTTAGGATATTCAACAGAAATCAACGTCAAAATTTGTAGAACAACTTCTATCAATAATAACATTGATTGGATTATTATTATCTTCAATTGGTTTATGTTTAACAATTTTAACATTTATATTTTTTAAGTAAATAAAATCTTCGAATAATCATTATTTTAATGTAATATATATATTTTGTTTTTAAGAAAATTACGTCGTCATTTCAGTCAAAAATCTCTTTTATTCTTATCAATGAATCTTCTTTGTGTTAATATATTATTTTCTATTCTTTGTTTATATACATTTAAACATTTATTATGCATTATTATTGCTAGTTTATTACATTACTTTATTCTATCATCATTTAGTTGGATGTTTATTATGGCATTAATACAATATTTATTATTTGTTAAAGTTTTTCCAACTTCAATAACAGCATTTACGAGAAAAGCAGCAGCATTTTCTCAATGTAAGATTTAAAATATTGAGTATTATGAATTTAGAGTAACAATAAAGATCTAGACAAAATATGTCATTGATGACGGCTGTTTGATTTAAAGCGTCATTCTAATTCTAGTTCTATAAAAAACTTCGTTCGGAATTCTGAATGAAGACTCTTTGTAGAACTATAATAATCAATCGTAGAAAACTGATTATACTTTAATTCTGGATTTTCTATAATATCATATCGTTTCATAAACGTCGAGTGTGTTCCTAGATTAGAAGAGATTGACATGAAAATCGTTATTTTATACAAATAAATTTCTTTTTTAATATTCGTTTGTATTCCTGATAGGAATTATGATACTTTTTGTTTGAGCTGCTACAAGAATGTTCGATCATCCTAAAATAAGCATCTAACGGTTTTGGTCATAAGATTCCTCTGTATATATAATACTTCAAATATCATCTATAAAACCAGTCCCACTATATGTTCATTTTTATTGTTTCATCGAGTCTCGCAAAGCTTGTGGTACCTGGTTTTTGAGTAATACTTGAAGTGCTATATGTATCATGCCCGTCGTCAAAGGATTAAACAGTATGAGCTATACATAATTCATTAAAGTTTTCATGAATTCTCAATATATTCTTTTTAAATAACGAATATTTTTATAGGTATTCCATTGATTCCTGTTCTTATCGTACTTGGTACTGACCCATGGAACTATACGAAACGAACTGATCATATGTAAGAAGTTTAAAAGAGAAAAAAAACTTACTGATTTATTTATTTTCTTTTAGTTGTTGGTTGTCAAATTTACCTTTTTATTTATCATTTATTTTACCAATTGTTTTGTATATTTTTACAAATACTATCCTCTTTTCTATAGTAGCCTATTCACTTTTATGTGGTAAAACAGCACGACAATTACAAAGTACACAAACTTCAGAATCTCAACGTTTATCACGATTTACTGTTGCATTAAGTTGTTTTATCGTTCTTGGTCTTACTTGGATATTTGGTTTATTTGCTATTGGACCAATTCGTATTATATGTCAAATACTTTTTTGTATATTTGCTTCTCTAACAGGTTTTTTAATATTTATTCTTTATATAATAACATCAAAAACTAAACGAACTTGTTGGAATAGTAAGTTGATTTCTTTCTCTATGTCTTTAAAACTTATTTCATTACTATAGATACTTTTAAATCTCTTGGTATTTCATCAATTTATTCTCCAACATCATCATCATCATCTGGTTTTCTTGGTAGTAAAGAATTTTCTATAACATCAATAAGTGATCAAAAACTATCGTCACGTCATTCACAATATCCATCTCAACCTCAACATTTTATTGATGCATATATGCCATCATCACCACCACCACCAGCTCCACCATTATTACCACCACCTCAACCGCCATTATTAATAGAAGGCGATGATTCAGTATATACAACTAATATGACAAATCATTTTTATGAAGCACGACATGTTTGGGCACCACATACAAACTATATTTATGAAACAAATCAACCGACAACATCACTTGATGATTATTCTCTGTTCTATGCTTCAAATCATGATGCAACAAAACTTTAAAAACCTTCATTTTTTATCTGTTTTTTCCATACAGTCAGATGTATGTGTGTGTAACAATCCGGTTGTTTTGTTTAATTCATTTTCTTAATTATACATAGATATTATAAAAATGTACTGCTTTTTTTTCCTCTGTATTAATCTTTTCATATATGATTATATTTGTATCTGTTTTTTACATAGAACAAACACGTTGAATAAGTAGAACTTTCAGGAATATTTAAGATTATTGAAAATCAGTTGATTCAGATGAACTAAATGAAATGAATTATAGCATAATTTACATAAGAGAAGAATTTTATTAGATATATATAATCATTAACCGAAAAAAAATATTTGAACTAGTTGAATTAATTTATTTGAGTTTACCCCATAATGGCGTTGTATCGATGTCTGATATGATCAATGTATCCTTTGCTTGTTCAACCAAATCATCAACAAGTGTTTGATGATGTAAATTTTCGGAGTAAATATCAGCTGATAATGTAATTAGATCTAACATATATTTAATAAGAGCAGCAAAATGCAGAGCAGCTTCCATATAAGTATATCGATAAAGCATATATTTCCAGAGAATTTCTACGTACATATTTTGACTTCCAAGAAGACGAAAACTACCATTAATTAATGCATCTGAATTCATATTTTTTTTATCAAAATTAACCGTATAACAATTTGTTGAAAAAGCAAAAATAATATGCATAATTTTCACTAAAGTTGAATCATAAGTAAGATGACTAGTAATTGATTTTGCTCGATGAACTATATCATATCCATACAATGGTACTATCACTTGTTCATTTCTACTATTATCAAATATTCCTCCATCACGTAACATAAAACATCCAAAAAAATTGTAAACACCATGTAAATTACGTCGAAATAGTGAACATTGTTCATCGATTGTTAATGTTCGAAAATCAGCAGTCGAAGTAATAAAACATCGTACTGATGTGTAGAAAGAAGCAAATAGATTAAATGATTCTGATATATCAGTATTTATCGCAGGTTTGCCAATATTTAACTGATTGATCATGTATACAATTGATGGTACTATAGAGAATTTGTCAACAGCATGTACTACATTTGATAGTAATCTCCATTCAGATGGTGTAAGCGATGATCGATCATTACAGAGTAGATCCAATGGAATGATTTGTGGAAGAGGCTAAATATAAAATAGATATGAAGTCTATTGGTACATATGATTGACTTTTACATACCTTATAGAATGTACAACAGACAGTATTTTCCCCATCAATAGATTTCTTTAACATTCGACGTTTGCTATAATGAAATTCTTTACGAATATATTCTATACTCATACCAACTGTAAAACATTTTCTTAATCGACACGAAGTACATAATTTACGTGTTTCTATATCTATTTTACAATGACCATTATATCGACATGGACGAATAGTCTAGAAAAGAAAAAGTTATAGCGATAAAATTCAAAAGAAAAGAATACATACTGTTATACGATGAGCATGACGACGAAAAAAAGTCTTGCATGAATAACAAGAAAGTGCACCATAATTAATTATATGTGCTTCAGCTTTACATATTCGACAAATATTTGATCTATCGAAATGTTGGACGTGTGACATTGTTCTTTGTTTATATTTTAACTAAAGTGATATAGTGATGTTTTGTATTATTCTTTAAAAGATGAAGAAGTGAAAAGAACGCTTTTCTTTTCTTTTCTTCTTAAAATTCTAAAAAGAATTAATTTTTGTAAAGCCTTATGAAAAAAAAAACAATTAATTTTATAGACAAGAATAAAAAGGTAAGATGCCTTTAAGTCTATAAAATATTATATTAATATAATTTCTATTCTTAACACTGATTACTTAATTTAATTCTCTCATAATGATATTTCTAAAATAAAACCATAGTTTCAAAATTCCGCCCAGGGATCAAACCAATTAGCAGATAGACAGTGAGGGTGGGGGCGGAAAATGTTTGAAGTCTATGTCACATTTCGGAAATAGTGAATAAAACTATCATATTCATATTATATGTAACAACAGATCAAATGTTTCGTGAGATTATTTAATATTTTTTGAAAGAAATAATAAAGTATAGTTTAAAAAAACTAACTTACTTGTTATCTGCGTCATGCCAAACGTGATCGACTATAATCAACAAAGTTTTTTTTTGTAATACTCTGTTATCTTGCTTTGTCCTGATTCTACTAGTTTAAAGACCTCTTTTCCTTTTGTCTATTAAGAGGATGTAATCAAGTGAATATAAGAAAGATAAAATATGCTTGAATTAAGTGACATAATAATATTTTATATAGAAAAATCCTTTTGGTATTCATAGGGGAGGATACTCTCGTGAATTTCCTCATAATAAATAATATATGTACATTGAAAATTTTAAATATTTCATTAATATTATACGCAGGACTCAACTGGAAGTATCATAATATAGCAAAATATCACCGATACTATTTCTCAGACATCTAACGTTATATAATACAAAATATATCAAATTTTTTACTTATAATTTTAGAGTAGCTCATTATTCTCTCTCATTTTTTTATGGTAACAACATATGCAATGCCTTCTAGATAGTGTCTGTATGTATATTTTATAGTCATGAAGCATATTTAATGAAATATAACCTTTCTTTCAATATTAATATCATGACGACAAAAGAATAGTTAAGATAACATACATATATTTTAGCATGTCTTCATTTCAGAGCACAAAGTATAATTAGAATAATGAATAGGAAGAATAAATATATTTGACATAAAGAAAATATGTTGAATAGTATTTATCATTTATTAAAAATATTTACGCATAATTGTACTACTTCGTTTTACTTTGTGCATGATGGTATTCGATCACAAAGTGATATATATATATTGTAAAAAAACATTTTTTTCTCTTGTTAAGACATCAGTATTTATATAATTCAAATTCGTTTTTTTCCGATGCCGGTGATAAATGATACAAAACTGAGCAAAATATTCAGAGTATGCATATTTCTCATATATACTTGATAATGATACTATGTTATTTCCAAAATTGTACTAGAAAAGATCTGTATTGATTTTTTTTACAAGTGTACTCATTTACACGTCAAAACATAGGGTTGAAAAAACACTTATGTGCAATCCTTTTATTCTAGACTATGTCACGTGTCTGTAAAATGTGACTTTAGCTTAAGTATATCCTTATATGACACGTTCCGGATTACTCGAATTTAAATAGTTTAATACTGATAATCATTTTGTAAATGTTAATTATATGAAATAGATAAAATCTAGTCATCAATTCTATTTTTATTCACCTCTCTTTACTTATTGTAAATAAAAACAAGTAAAGTCTATATACTGTTATCATACAATTACAGAGAAGTTGAAAAAAAAATAGTAGAAAAAAAAAAGACTGTATACTTAAAATGAAACATGTTTTAACGTCTAAAAAATAAAAATAAAACTATATCACCGTCATCATTTTTTACATAACAAAAATAAAAGAATATATATTCAGCCGACTCGACGAAAACCTTTTAAAATTGGAAAAATAAGTTCAAATGCTTCATGAATTTCACGACGTTCTTTTGCACCTAAAGAAAAATAAATTATTTGATTTAAAATAGAAAGGATAATTATTCATTATTGTCTACCTGTAAGCACCACTTTACCGGAATTAAAAATTAATAATACAATTTTTGGCTTGATAATTCGATAAATTAAACCAGGAAATAATTCAGGTTCATAACTTAAATGAATTCAAACGAACTTAAAATAAAAATATGTTAATATTTTATCTAACCTGCAGTACGTTGCATGTTTCAATTGAAGTGCTTCAAGTCGAATTTTAAAATTAACATCAGCGCTACCAACCATATTTTGAATTTTAAAATCAAGAAATTTCGCCTGAAAATTATTTTTTTTCGTTAAATATAAAAATAATTTATTTGTTCTAAGAAAAATATTACTTGAAAACCAAGTTTTTGAATAACACGAGCATAACGTCGTGCTGCTTGCACCGAATCTTCTTCACTTTTAGCACCTGTACAAACCATTTTTCCTGAACTAAATATTAATGCTGTTGTTCGTGGACTACGTATACGCATAATAACAGCAGCAAAACGTTTCGGATTATATTCAGCATTACGAGCTTGAAGTGCAATACGTTTTAAATCTAATGGACAACCAAGATTTACAGTAGATACAATATTTCTAGAAATATATATTCTATATAGAAATAAACAATAATAAATAATTCAAATTACTGTAAACTTGGTTGTACACGTGAAGCATCAACTGTACGTGGTGTGACTGGTGTTGGTGCAACAGAAAATGGTGTTGAAGGTGCAACTGAACTAAGATGATAAGAAGTAACTGCTGAAGGTGGACCCATATCTGCTGGTACACTTTTTTTGGAAGCAACTGATGGGCGATGGAAGAATCTAGTTTCATTCGTTGTATTTGCATGTGTTTCGTCTCTTGGTGCAACACTTCTCGGAGTTGCTGATGGAGGTAAAGATAAGGGTGATGCATATTGATCGTTCTAAATATTAGATTACGAAAATTAAAAATTAATTTACACAACAAACTTGATGAGAATGTGGATCAATAAAACTAGGTGAATAATCCATTGTATGAACGTCAATACAATTCTATGTTGGACTTCTTTTCTTATGTATACATATACAACCCTCAAGGAGAGCTTATCCAGATCCAGAGAAAAGGGAAGAGAAGAACAACAATATTAGTGATTTGTCAGCTGTCGAGACATACGGATGAAATAAAATAATTCGTACATAAAATAGATGCCGCTCGAGATTGAAGATTTAGGCATATGAAATAATATTCTCAATTGTTCTTCTCTCTTTCAACAAATATTCATCCTTTTTTCTAGTACAAGAGTAGTAACTTATGATATATATATGTACATTAGAAATTAAAGAATAATATTTAATTACAACAAACATAAATGTATGTTAGAAGAATGAAACGAGATGTAATTCAAGAGAAAATAAAGTGATGTTTACTGTTAGAGATTATTGTTTTAAGAATATAATAAAAAAGGAACTGTTTGCCATCATTGCTTGTAATTTTACAGCTGTCTTTAGAAAATTGTCAATCGAATTTATATCATATTCAGGAAATAATCGATAAATACTTGATTTTAGATTCTATGAGTTGATTAAATCCCATTGTAGATGATAGAGATTAGATCTATATCAACACCCAAAGATACAAATTCATGTAGTTCTACTTGCAAAAGATTAAATCTTCTACTATACTAAAAATTCATTAACTATAGTCACTTACTTATATAAATTACAGTATAACAAAAGAAAAGTATTGTTAGCGTTTGAGTTTTATTTAATTTATTAAAGTATAAGAGAAAAACAGTATCAAGCAAGGTCTAAGTTATTATTTATAAATTGTATGTCATACATATATCAAATAAAATATACAAACAATTTTCTACTTTTCAATACAAATAATCTTTGCTTATCTTCTATCATCAATTATCCATTAATTATAAATAGAGTGCGCTAGTTCTCGGTAAACAAAATCATTTATCTTTCTGCTGGTCAAAACGTCACCATTAACACAAACCTATACTGTAGATGATGATTATGATTCATAAATATATATATACATATACATATATATATAAAGAATGCCCTATGACTATGATAAAACATCCATCGACTTTTCTCTAGAACACGGTTGATTGATAGATCAGTTATGCCTAAAGGTTGATAAAGACAAGTATCATCGAATTGTATTGTTCTTTTGTTTTATTACATTCTCTTTCGGTTACTATTTATAGCTATACTGGATAAAGAACTATTAACAGGTGTTGTTTTGTCTTTCTAGATAAATCAAACACCACATGGATCTCGATTAACATATTAACATATAATATTCTATCAACAAAAAAATGGCTAAAGCCTATGATTATTTATTTAAATTACTTTTGATTGGTATATTGAATTTTCTCATATGAATATTTATTTATTTTTGTTTATTTAGGTGATAGTGGTGTTGGAAAAGTAAAATAAAAGAATTTTCAAAAGAAATATTTTTTTTTTTATTTACTATTTTATTAGACATGTGTGCTTTTGCGTTTCTGTGATTCAGCATTTAGCACAACTTTTATTTCAACGATTGGTAATTTATTTATCTTGAATTTTTCTCTAGAAAATATATATATTCTATATAGGAATTGATTTTAAAATTAGAACAATTGATCTTGATGGACGAAAAATCAAACTTCAAATATGGTAGATATATATTCGATTAAGATAATTTATTATATTTTTTAAATTTTTTCTAGGGATACAGCAGGCCAAGTAAGGATTGATATGTATTGATTTATATTTATTAATAAAAACTTTTAGGAACGATTTAAAACAATAACAACAGCTTATTATCGTGGTGCAATGGTAAATTTTAAATATAATAAATTTTCTATTTTAATATAAAAATTTCTTCGTAGGGTATAATGTTAGTATACGATATCACAAGTGAAAAAAGTTTCGATAATATCAAAAATTGGATTCGAAATATTGAAGAAGTAGGAAAAAAATTAAATTTTTTCTATTTAATTTATTTGTATATTTTAGCATGCATCCGCTGAAGTTGAACGAATGCTTATAGGAAATAAATGTGACATGCAAGATAAACGACAAGTTAGTCGAGAAAAGGGTGAACATGTATGTATTCAATATTCTTAAAAAACAAAAATCTAGGATTATGTATAATTTAGCTTGCTATGGAATATGGTATTAAATTTACGGAAACTAGTGCTAAAGGAAATATCGTAAGTTAGAATAGATATATATTCAATTTATATTGTTGTTTGATTATTTTAGAATGTGGATGAAGCATTTCTTTCTCTTGCCAAAGATATCAAAGCAAAGATTGATAAGAAAGCGGTATGAAATCTATTTCTAATTAGATTTTTAATCATATTGTGTTTCTTCTTTTTGTTTATAGGGTGCTGATCAGACTGGTAATAAAGTTGTATCTGGTGGTATTAGGCCAAAAGCAGATTCAAATAAAAAACCTGGTACATCGTTTTGGTCTCGTTGTTCATTGTTCTAAACAAAAAGCCAAATTCAATCTGAAACAAAAAGATCTTGTCATATTTATTGATTTTCTATTGTTGTTTTTTTGTTATCAAACAGCATGGATATATCAATGATGAGTTTACTTTTTCGTCTGTTTTCTTTTTATTTAATACCGATCAATCATCATCCACTTTGTATATCGTACTCTTTTTTTTTCTTCTCATTATTACGTTTGTTATTATTCTTGGGTATCTATCTTTTTTTCTCTTTTCTTTTCTTTTCTTATTGTGGAATAAAATAAAACATACATGCTTGTATTGATGAAGATTGTTGACTTCCGAAGATGGACAAATAGATAGATCAACTAGTTCACTCTCAATCTTATTAATCGCTCCAATATGACATCTGATGATTTTGTCGTCTTCTTTTCTATATGTCCGGATGAATACCTTCTTCCTTCTCCTCTTCATCCTCCTCCTCCTCCTCCCCTTCTCTCTTTCCGATTGACGACATCGAAACGAAATCTTTTGAATAAATATATGAATAAATGTGTCCTCATTCGAAGTCTTGCGTGTACGTTTGTTCTCAATGTACACAAAAAGAAATAAGAAGGTCCGTACGATGAACTAGTTAATCATACGCAACAATCGTTTGTTGAATTTAGTTTACGACGAACGAGAGATTTTTTTTAGAACAAAAAAAAAGTTTATCAAAGAAGGACATTTGTTATAAACGAAAATTGATGAATTAAACAGAAAAAAAAACGTTTATACATAGTCAATTACAAGTAGGTAGGATTTAAAATATTCAAGGTTTGAATTAATTCTTATTTTATAGTATTTATAGACATGTTAAAATTTTGAAAAAGAATAAAAACATCATTGAATGTATATTTCAATTTATAAAAATATAAAAGAAAAAAAAAGCATAGGAATAGTATTTGACGAGATAGTTAAATTTATAAATAAGATATTTATTTTACTAATGAAAATTTATTAAATAAATATTGTTAATACTTATGTAAACAATAATTCCATTTATTTAGCATCATACAATGGTAGTTAAAGTCGGTTCAGGTGAAATCGATGATCTATCAACATTGAATGTTCTTGATGAAGAAAGTCTTTTACGTGAATTACGTGCGAGATATAAAAAAGGAATAATCTATGTAAGTTAGAAATTCTATTGACATATGAATTTCTATTTATTCATTTATAGACATATATTGGAGATGTATTGATTGCTATTAATCCATTTAAACAATTAAATATCTATGAAAAACAGGTTTTTATTTGTTTTTAAAATTGAAAAGAAATAATTTGTTTCTTTTTAAGCAACATGATCTTTATAAAGATGTTCAAAGTCGAAATCAGTTAACACCACATATTTTTTGGGTTGCTGATCAAGCTTATAGAAAACTTTGTTTATCAAAACAAACACAATGTATTGCTGTTTCAGGAGAAAGTGGAGCTGGTACAATAGATAGATTTGTTCTTATATGAATTTGAACATGTTGTATTGTTTATTTAGGTAAAACTGAATCAACAAAACTTATGGTTTCACATATAATTCATTGTTCAAGTGATATTAGTGATCGTGAATTACAAAATCGAATTATTGAAGTTTGTATATGAATAAAAAACCACACTGAAATTGAAAATTTAATATTTAGACATCACCATTACTTGAAGCATTTGGTAATGCTCAAACGTGTATGAATCAAAATTCAAGTCGATTTGGAAAATATCTTCAATTAAATTTTACGAATACAGGTCGAATTGTTGGTGGTATGTTATTAATAGAAAAAAGTATATCTTAAGAAATAATTTTTTCTTCTAGCAAAAGTTTATGATTATTTACTTGAAAAATCACGTGTTGTTCAACATGGTCCTGGTGAACGTACATTTCATTTTTTTTATTATTTATTTGCTGGATTAGAAAAAGAAGCGTTAGAATATTTTTATTTGGATGATCCTGAAACTTATAGGTAAATATTATTTAATTTTGTAACAGAAGAAATATAGGAAAAAATATTTTATTTAGAATTTTAAAAGATCCATGTGGTGGAAAAGTATTTCCTAGTCGAACGGATTTTAAACATTGTAGACATATGTTCAACACACAAAAAGATGTTATGAGAAGAGTCGGTTTTACTGATGAAGTAAGTTTATTTTAATGAAATATATAAAGAACTTTATTGGAATTATTTAGGATATTAATATGGTATTTACTATTCTTTCGGCAATACTTCACTTAACAAATATTCGATTTTCACATGATGATGAAACTGATGGAGTTTATATCGAAGATGAATATCCATTGGAAGTTGGTAAGTTATTCTAGTAGATATTAACGATTTATCTTTTTGTTCTATAAAACAGGAGTTTATTTGAAGTAGATTAGAAGCCTTATTCGTTGTTTTGGTAAATTTACAATACTAATTAACTAGTCTTATTGTATCAACACATATAAAATAATTAGGTCGTGTCTTAATTATTGCAGAAAGATACTGATAGCTAGGGAGCTGCGGAGTATTCCGAAACCCGATTATGACTTCGACGGAGTCAAAAAATTCGACTGTAGAAATCGCTTTTTTGTTAACAAAATGTCGGAGTCAAAAAAAGTTGACTCCGTAGGTCCCTGCTGATAGCTAATCATGTAGGTAATTCTGTGTTGTCTATTGCATAGAGATTTGATTTCGGTCACTTAATTCGAGCTTGTTGGCTAATATCTGAATTTGACTGTGTTACGATGCAAACATTCTAGATCTTAGTTATACAGAATGTACCAGTGATTAATATATCATAGTGCGAGTACAGTTCAGATTTAAGGAATTTTATCGATTACGTAGTAGATATTTCATTTCTAATCTTATTACTAATTATTTATTTAATCTATAGTTTGTACTCTTCTTGCACTTGATCAAGAAATTCTTACTATGGCACTTATTTCAACATTCAGTACAACGAAAGGTTTATTAATTGAAAATTTCTTCTGGCATTTATTTCATTTCGCAAGTATTGTTCTATTTAGGTGAACGTGTTATAAGTCTGAAAAATTCTGATCAAGCAAATGATTGTCGTGATGCATTAGCGAAAGCTTTATATGAACGATTATTTTCATGGATTGTTAAACAAATCAATACACTTTTACAACCTAATCGACGGTAAATTTGTCTCATAGAAATCTCTTAAATAATATTAAATATTCAATAGACATAATCAAACTGATGATAATATATATCGTACATGTTCAATATTAGATATGTCAGGTTTTGAAAATTTTCAAGTGAATAGTTTTGAACAATTATGTATCAATGTTGCAAATGAACATCTACAGTATTATTTTAATGAACATATTTTTTTACAAGAAGAACAAGATTATCGAACTGAAAGTGTATCATGTGAAAAAGTTGAATTTCAAAATAATGAAGATTTAATTGAATTATTTATGGGTGTAAGTTATGATTAGATAAAATTCTAATTATCTCGTATTTATTTTTAATAGACATTAGGAATATTGGCGTTACTTGATGAAGAATCTCGTTTTCCAAAAGCAAATGATGAATCCCTTGTACAAAAATTTCATAGTCATTGTAAAAATCATCCGAGATATATTAAACCAAGAGGCAATGAAACAGCCTTTGGAATTCATCATTATGCCGGAAAAGTATAAAAACAGACAAAGAAGAATATTTAACAAATTGTTTTATTTAGGTTGTGTATGATGCTCGTGGATTTTTAGAAAAAAATCGAGATAATCTTAGTGCTAATCTAATTGAATGTATGGAAAAAAGTGGAATTGAATTAATTAGTTATTTATTTACAGTTAATGATGATACAAGTAGTCCACCCATTACTTTAGGATCATCGGCGTAAGAAAAGATTATCCTATGTAGTGTGTGTGTGTTAAACTGAAAGTTTGGATATATTTTTTAGTTCACCATCGGGTAATATGAATAAACTTAAATCAACTACACTTCATCCAATGCGACGTCCAAAATCTTTCGATATCGAACGTACTAAAGAGAATTTTAGTCAAAAAACTGCTAAATCTCTTCGACAAGAATCGTAAATTTTTTTAATAAAGAAATCGAAATTTCTTTCTCCTATGTTTATTTAGACGTCCATTTAAATCTAATACAATTCAAAAAGAACGTTTTAGTCAAAATACTGTTACTATTCATTTTAGGGTAAATAATCTTTTAAAAATTAAATAATCTTTAATTATTTTTTTTCCTTCTAGAATTCTCTTGCTGAATTACTCGATAAAATGAAAGATGCTGAACCATCTTTTGTAAGGTATGTCAATTACTATGTAAATATCATAGAAAAGGATGAGTTTCTTTCGTTCTGTGACTTTTGTTCAGTAGGTTAGATGATTCGACATTCTTCTAAATTCTATTGTGTTCGTGACAATAACACTAATTATTTGTTTATTCTATATGTTTCGCTAATAAACAAATATATAAAGTGAACGAGACATTTTCGCTAGTATAGATTTAATAAAAACAACATTGTTCATGTAGGTACAATTGAATTAAATCTATTTTTATTAAGGTTTTTCGAGATTTGTGGTTTAATGTTTTGTCACGTGTGTAGTTAATTTCACATCCTTTTTTTGTTTTGTCCGAAGTGCGTGCTTGGATGTCGGTCAGTTCGAACGAGTGGTTGTTTATTTATTGATTAGTTTAAATCTATACGAGTAACTAAAAACGAACAAGATGAAATTGATTGACGTTTCGTATAACTAATATGTCCGATTTGAATTTATTTTCACCAAAAAATGATTTGAAAAAATTGTTATTTACTACGAAAAAATATATATATTCAACTGATTCATGGCAAGATACATCTAATAGAACATCAACATTAATATTGAATAATGAAACTTCTTATTTATCATTATTATCAAATATACAAAATACAAATAGTTGGCAATCAATTGATGATTATACAACAATACCAAAATCATATGGTATTGATGATGAACAAACAGGTTATTGTCGTCTAGATCGACAGGGTCATTGGCTTCTTCTATCACCTCCACCTCTTCTTCTCCAGAAAGATACAAGTCAAGTTGTTACATATTATGATAATAGACGTTTATCAAGAGATTCAAAGATTCAACAAATTGAACATATATTTCATGATTCATGTGAAAGTTTAACTGTTTCACTTGATTTACATATTCCAACTGATGAATTATTGAAAGATAATGATAATATTTATGGACAAAATATAGTTGTATGGAGAAATAAAATTCGACCACATCGAAATAAATCATTGGATGAGACACGCAGAATATCGAGGTTAAGTCATAACGTACAATTAGACTCAACCGATAGGTGAATATCGTGTAGTTATTAGAAAATCGCTAACGAAATATATATATCGATAGTAATAAACAAATAATCCAAAAAGATCTCATTGCATTATATAGATCATATTTTGTATTTCTATCTTTCTATTAATAGATGTATTAAACCCAATCATGGTAAAGTAGCTAATCAATTTGATGAAGAATTAGTTCAAGAACAATTACGTTATAACGGTATTCTTGAAATTTCTTATATACGAAATCAAGGTTGGCCCGTTCGTTTTACATTTGAAGAATTCTTTAAACGGTATATTTTCTTCATTCTAATAAATAATTTTCATTTTGTTTTATTAGATATAAATTTATTTCTTATCCGCAAAATAGTCCGATAAGAATTAATGGAATAACGTGTGAAAGAATCTTTAAAGATTTATCTTTAACGGATTATGTTATCGGAAAATCTAAAGTAAAAATTTTCATTTCATTTATTGATTAATAAAAATTAATTCGTAGGTTTTTTTAAAATTGGAACATTTGGAAATTTTAAATCAATATTATGAAAAATATATATCGAATATAATTAAATGTCAAAAAGTTGTTAAAGGTTTTATTGTACGAAGAAATCTGTTACGTAAAGCAAAACAATATGCCAATGAACGACATAGTCTATTAACTCAAGTACATATTAATGGAAAACGAACATTAGAAAAACTTATATCATTACCAAAAGTAAATTGTGTATTTCTTTTGTAAATTGTATAGAAATTTTTTGTTAGGTTTCACCAAAGAATATCAAACAATTATCATCAAAAATGGAAAATAAAAATGGACGTTCAGGTCATTTTATTAAGAAAAAACCGAAAAATCAAAAGAAATTTACATCTGATGAACCTATGCAAATGAATGAACAAGAACATAATGAAATGTTAAGAGTAGCAAAAGTAAAATTTTAATTAAGAAAACAACATTGTTTTTTAAATTTTAATAGAAATTACAATTGATTGATAATGATGAATTTGATGGTATCGATCATCGAATAACATCATCTAAAAAACCTGATTATGATATGAAAATTACTGATGATTTTAGATCATCATTAGAAGGTTTATCCGAACGTGAAGTTCGTATTCTTGTTCAAGATGAATTTACTCCATTAACAAATAAACATGGTCAACATAAAAATTTTCCTATGCAAGCAAATATTCAAGCAGGTTCAGGATTAGCTAGTACAACAACATCAACACCAGATAGTCCGTTAAGAGTTCATGAAGGAGTACTTGCTGCAATGGCTGCTAAAATACCCATTGCACCAACAATGAGTTTAGCAACAGCTGAACAATTAATTCGAGAAACAAAAGTTGCAGCAACAAGTGGAGATTTATTTATGACTGGTAGGAATTTGATTAATTGAAAAAAGAAAGAATGTTTTTTGAGTAGATTGGGCAGTTGGACAAGATGAAAAGAAACAAAGAAAAGGTACACGTTCAAAATCTGAACCAAGAAATATCTTAAGTGATTTACATGATGAAAATATGTTATCAGAACAAAAACGTGATATGATTAAAAAAATTCTTATGTTACAAAGACAAAAATTTAAAGATAATCAAGCACGTAAAACACTAAAACCTAATGAATTTGAAAATTCAATATATAGTTTTGGTCATATGAATCAATCATCGAAAATTGATGATGAACAACCGTTATTCGAAGAGTAAATTTTATTTAAAAAATAAAATATTCCATTGCTTTTTGTTTGTATTTATTAAGAGATAATTCAGATTGTTGGGATGCAGCTAGAACAATGAATGTTCAAGAAGCATATGAAAAAACAATTCATTGTTATCGTTTATCAATGCGTTTATTAAAAATTGCTACATATGTTGTACTTAATATTGGTGTTCTGTTAACAGCACTTGTTAGTAAAGGAGCTTTATTACTTATGACAAACTCAGTAGCTAAAGTACAAGAAGTAAGAAAGAAAGAAAAACAATTAAATTTTACTTACAAAAATATGTTTTAGACACCTTATCAAGAACGTTGGGTTTGGATGTTATTGATATCAGTATGTGCTCCATATCTATTTACATTTGTTGATAGTCTTGGTAAATGTTTATTTGGTAATAAACCATGGCCGACAGTGAAAATCTTTACTGTTGTATGTTTTCAATTACTTTTTTCTTGATTTTTAATTGTTTACTATATTTATGAATAGGTGTTTTTTATTGAAACTCTTCATAGTTTTGGTATAGCAATATTTGTCTTTCATATTTTACCAAAACTTGATGCAGCAAGAAGTTTATTAATAATGAACGCTGTATGTCTTGTACCGGCTTTTTTAAAACTCTTTTTAACGAAATCAAATTCATCAATTGTTCGACGAAGTCTTTTATTTCTTATGGATTTTTTTGCATTTGCTATGCAATGTTCATGTGTAGGAATTGCATTAGCATCGAAATTTTTAAAGAATGATGCATCAATGACTATTCAAACAACTTTATCATCATTATTTTTACCAACAACTACAAATCCAATACTATTATTAAATCGACATCGACGACAAGATGAATTTATGAGTAATGGAGCAGATTTATTAGGTCCGGATATGATTGGAAATAGTGAAAGTATTTTATTTACAACACCTATTAGTAATATGAGTTCAATTGATCAAAATTTACAAACAATTTTAGCTGGATTTCATATTGAATGGGAATTACCTGTTGCTTTAATACTTGTTTCACTAGCTTGGTAAGATATTTCTAAATAAAGAAGGTACTTGTATATTTTTTCTTAGGTGGGAAAATTTTGTTGATCGTGATATAAAAATTGGTGGTCGTACGTTAGTTCATATGAAATTATTAAAAGAAAATATTATTGCAACACGATCAAAAACATCAATTATAATAACATGTTGGAAAATTCTTGTTACTATTTTATTTGCTTATATATTTCATCATGGAATATTTAATACATCAGTTGTTTTTCCAACAAATAGTAATACTGAACAATTAGAAGATCCATTACCAAAATTATCTTCTGGACAAAATTCTTGGGCAGCATTAGGTTTTGATCAACAACCATCTCAAGGAATGTTTCCTATTTTACCACCACGTGAACGTCGTTCAATTGTCAATACATCTCTATTTATGAAACGAAATAAAAGACAATTAGATAATGATTTACCATCAAATTTTGCCTATGATGAAGACGGATTAAGTTCCGTTGGTGGAGGAAATAATCCAGGAGGAGGTGGTGAAGGAAGAGGAGAAGAATCAAATTCCAAAGATCGTTGGATTATTTATTTAACTCCAATGATATTAAAAGTTATATCAGACGCATTATGTTTTTATATGGGTCGTTTAGCATGTAAACTATGTATGCAACGAATATGTTTTGCTTTACCAATAACATTAGTGACACCATTAGCATTAACAATACTACTTGTTATGTGTTCTGTTGCACCAAAATCGACTGTTTTTATTGAAAATTTTCTTTTTTGGAGTTGTTACGCTGATTATGCTAAAGAATCATTTAAATGGCAAGTTATTTGTGGTTTATTTCTCTGGTGGCTATCAGAATTATGGATTGGTGGACATATTTGGTTTGGTAAAAGTCAACGTTTAGCATTTACAGAACGATTGTTTGTTTCACCACGTTATTGTGCAACATTACTTGAACAATCTTTAATGATGAATCGACGTCGAAATGAACGTGATGAATTATTAACAGGTACATTTGATGAAATGGTTACAACAAATGCTGAAACAGACTTTGATGAACAAAGTATTGAAGAATTATCAATGGAAAAAAAGTTAAGTGCAGATGTACATACAAAAATATATTCATGTGCAACAATGTGGCATGAAACAGAAACTGAAATGTTACAATTATTAAAATCAATTATGAGGTTTGTCAATAAGATATAACTGCAACTGATTCTATTCAATAATTCTTTTATTTTCCCTGTAGATTGGATAGTGATCAATGTGCTCGTCGAACAGCACGAAATTATTTACATCTGAAAGATCTTGATTATTATGAATATGAAGGTCATATATTTTTTGATGATGCCACCGAAGAAGACGATAATAACGAACAAGTACCAAATAGATTTGTTCAACAACTACTCGGAGTTGTTGATCGAGCTGCAACGTATGTTTATTTTTCTTAAAAAATTCGATTTATTTTTCAAAAAACCAAAACTATTTCTTAGTGCGATTCATCAATGTCCAATGAAAATTCCTCCACCATTTAAAACTCCAACACCATATGGTGGACGATTAACATGGGTATTACCAGGTGGAAATTTTCTGATTGCACATATAAAAGATAAAACAAAAATTCGTCATAAAAAACGATGGAGTCAAGTAATGTATATGTACTATTTACTTGGTTATCGTTTGTTTGGTGATTTGAATATAATTGAAAAACTATACAAAAGAAAACGTAAAAAGAATTCATCCAAAAGTAAATCAAAATTATTTAAAGGTTTTGGAAATTTATTAAATAATATGGATAATAAAAAACGAATACAAGTAAAGAGATTTCTAAAAACAAATAAATTTTTATTAAATATATTTATATAATTAGATGGAAAATACATATTTATTAGCACTTGATGGTGATGTTGATTTTCATCCAGAAGCTGTACGTTTATTAGTTGATCGAATGAAAAAAAATAAAAAAGTTGGTGCAGCTTGTGGACGTATTCATCCCATTGGAAGTGGTAAAATTAACTTCTTAAATTTCATTTTTCTTTCTAATATTTATTTGAAATAAAAATAAAGGTCCAATCGTATGGTATCAAAAATTCGAATATGCTATTGGACATTGGCTTCAGAAAGCAACTGAACATATATTAGGTTGTGTGGTAAGACACAAATACATTCATTTTTATTTTTTAAAACAAAATATCTTCTATTCAGATGTGTAGTCCAGGTTGTTTCAGTCTTTTTCGTGGTTCAGCATTAATGGATGATCATGTACTTCGTACATATTGTACTAAATCAATTGAAGCTCGACATTATGTACAATATGATCAAGGTTTTTCGTTCAAAAACTAATCTTTTAATTTAATTTATTTATTTATAATAGGTGAAGATCGTTGGTTATGTACACTCTTATTACAAGAAGGTTATCGAGTTGAATATTGTGCTGCATCCGATGCCCTTACTTATGCACCGGAATCATTTCATGTTTGTTTTAATGTTTATTGTTTTGATAAAAAATATATTTTTGTTTTTTGGAATTCATAGGAATTTTTTAACCAACGTCGTCGTTGGGTACCATCAACTATTGCAAATATTATGGATTTTCTTGCTGAATATAAACGAATTGTAATAGTTAATGAAAGTATCTCATACTTATATATAGTCTATCAACTTTTCTTAATGGTTTCAACTGTACTCGGTCCAGCAACAGTACTTCTGATGATTATTGGAGCATTTAATGCTTGTTTTGGTATGTTTAATATGCATTTCTCGAGAGAATAAAGCATTATTTTATTTTAAAGGTACAAGTCTTTGGCAATCAATGTATATGTCTGTTCTTCCTGCTTTCTTTTATCTCTTATTATGTTTTCATACAACAACTGATTTTCAAATTCGTGCAGCCGCATTTTTTTCTGCTGTTTATGCAATAATAATGATGTCAGTTATTGTTGGTACAACTATTCAAATAGCTGAAGATTCTTGGACATCACCGAATGCTGTTTTTCTCATGTTACTATTTTCGATAAATTTTATTGCTGCGCTGATGCATCCACAAGAATTTTGGTGTATTGTACCGGGTTTATTATATTTTTTATGTATACCAAGTGGATATTTGTTTTTAATTATTTATTCACTTTGTAATCTTAATATTGTTTCATGGGGTACAAGAGAAGCACCAAAAAAAGTTAAAAAAAATCAAAGTAAAGAAGAAATTGAACGTGCAAGAATGCAAGAATTAACACAAGTTAAAAAGAAATCTGCAGGATTTTTTAATCAAGTAAGAATTTTGATTAAAAAGAAGAAAAATAAAAGATTTCTATTGATGGTTTTTTTTAATGAAAAAAGGTATTTGCAAATTTCAATTTTAAAAAATATGATGAAAGAGTTCGTTCATATGCACGTAAATGGCTTGGTCTTGAACGAACTGGACTTAATGGTATTTTATTAAAACAAATTTTAGGTGCTA
The DNA here is from genome assembly GCA_905250115.1 of Adineta steineri. Lineage (NCBI taxonomy): Eukaryota > Metazoa > Rotifera > Eurotatoria > Adinetida > Adinetidae > Adineta > Adineta steineri. The sequence continues at coordinate 333,033 of CAJNOI010000031.1, forward strand.
TGGAACGAATGGAAAAGGTATTGATGATTTTTCAAATTTTAAGAGAAGAGAACAAGAAATTGTTTTTTAGTGTAAATTTGATGAAGAAATGGAAGCTGTAGCAACACAAGGTATATATCCAACAGCTGGTAAAACACAAGTTGGATCTGATACCGATGCTAAATATGGTTTAATGCAATTAGCAGCTCGTGCTGCTACTCCTCAAACAACGGGTGGACTAATGAATCGTGCTAGTTATCCACAAATAGATCCTCAACAACAATTAATCTATCGTGGAATAAATAATGCACGAAATACACCCTATGGACAAATTATGTCATATGCCGGTATTTCACGTCCAATTGAATCACCACAAGTTGTTAAACGTGATGAACTAGGTATAAATTCGTAAAACTAACTTTTTTTCTCGTAAACATTTATTTACATACGTCCTGTTTTTTTAGTTAATCCTGCTTGGATATTTCATGAATCATTATTAGATTCAGAAGTTGTTATGCTTGATCCACGTGAAGTGAAATTTTTTAAAGAATTAATTGAACGTTATTTATATCCATTAGTTGAAGATAAAGATCATCAAAAGAAAATGGTTAGTGATCTTAAATCATTACGTAATAATTGTTGCTTTGTATTCTTTATGATAAATACATTATGGATTGTTATTATATTTTCTTTTCAACTTGTTTCGGAACGTATACGTGATTATGTATTTATACCAATAAAACGTTTACATAATGAACCATTACGTTTTGAACCACTTGGTTTTGGATTTTTAGTTTTTTTTGCAAGTATTTTACTTGTACAATTTATTTCAATGTTATGGCATCGCTATGGAACATTATTACATTTATTAGCATCAACTGATTTAAAACTTGGCCGAAGAACTCACGGGAAAAATGGAAGTAGTCATCGACGTGAAGATTTTACAATAGATAATGTTGAAGATGCTGTTGAACAAGTTAAAGTTTTACAACAATTAAAAGGTTTTGATGAAGAAGATTTACCTGAACCGGACTATGATGTTGATATTGATGATGATGATAAGCAAGCAACTGAACCAGATTTATCAACAACAGGTCTTGTCTATCGTACTAATGGACCACGATTTATCAAAAATTCAACATGTACATCACAACAATGGAGTGATATAGCTAAAGTTAATGATATGCAAAGAAATTTAGATACAACTGATCATAGTGAAATAAGTCAAATGTAAGAATATGAAAGTATTTTTTTTATTTATATAAACATGAACTATTTATGTATAGGGCTGGTTATGTATCAGGTTCAGTTAAAACATATGGAAGTAATTATGAAGCAATAAAACGACGTCAAATATCAAATAAACGTCATTTATATAATAAATCACTTGATCATGTTTTTAAATCACGTTATCATGCATTGACACAACAACAACATCATCAAACGCATAAAAACCCACGAGTTAAATTAACTGATGTTTTTCAACAGCAACAACAACAATTAGTTTCACCAAGAGCTAGACGTACATCAAGTGCATTAACAGTACGTGATAGTGTTAATGGTGTTAATAATCAACAATCGGCAATAACAAAAAAACATCGAAGGAAATTTAAAGAGCGACATTTAGAACATTTGTAGTGTGTACGAATATGTATCTTTCATTGTGTTTTTCTTTTTTTTGTTGTTTTGAATAATATACTAGCAAAATGAATTAAAAGCAAATACTTCTGTCAGTTATCTTCATATTGTTTATAGAGAATCTCATTATATGCAGAAATAATAATAAAAAGAAGATGATTAACAGTAAGTGAAAAGATTGTTTTTCTGATCTGAATACTCTATTGAATACTGTGAATACACAATAGTAACTCAATCTTTTCCTTCTTAATTTCAAGACGAATCTTATTGCTGACATAATCAAAACAAAAAGAAAAAGCAAAAATTAGGCACCATTTTTTTCCTACCAATTTTTTACAGTTACACAATCAAACAATGAACTCATCGGTTGAATTATTATCACTTGTATTTAGACAGTATATATATCTGACGCTATTATAGAATAATCATGAATGTGGACAAATCTATGAAAACTTTAAAATCATCATTCGATATCGAGCGCTGCACTGCATTTTGTAGTTGAATGAAATTCGATTTTCTCATTATTTCACGCATGTAACTATAGACATACAAGAATATACATGTTTGTGTTTGAATAACATTATCTTGAAAAATTTTACAAATTATAATGTATGCGACATTATAATTATTTCCAACTTTCAAGTCTTCAATAACATTAAACATTAGAGCAGAACGAAAAAAATTCCATAGAGATTCTTTTTACGTCATCAAAACACCTAATAACATTTCTTTTCGCGGAATATTTTAGAGAGCAACAGTCGTAAAAATATTTAACCATGCCTTTTTCGTTCTTTGTGTATTACTAAGGAGTATATATGTTGATCTTTTTTTCTATGTAAATACTGGGAACATATCTCAAATGTATTTTACTTGTATACGGAACATCAGGCTAGATGTGAGGGCTCAGAGAAAACAGCCCTATCCACCTACATCCTTTATAGAGTAAAACTCGACCAATAAGTTTATATTACTAGACGATAATAAGACTGCAGCAACTAAATACTAATTTAAACTATTTTTCAAGTAACTTACACTTAAGAAATATAAATTTTTTCTCTAATAATTACAATTTGGAAAAACGAATACGAAAAACTCGTTAAAATAGTTTAACGTGTTATTGTTCGACATTTGCCTGCCTAGGCAGATCCACACCCGACATGAAGTGCAATGTTTTGACTCTCTTCTTCAGAGAAAGCTACCTAATGCACTTTCAAATTTTTCATCTTTCCAAATGAAATGTAAACATGAATAATACCAATTTGAGGTGAAGACGAAGAATACATGAAATGTAAACATGAGTAGGTGTATGACAATTTGGATTTTTCCTCAAGATGTTGGATACATATTTATATTTCATTATTTTTTGTTTTCATAAGCAATTGTTTTTGTGACTGAAATATATATGCATACGTTTCCAATGACGACAATGACTCAAATGCATGATGTCATTTTGTTTGCGTGGGAACAATAAGCACTAGAAGTATATAAAAGAGTGATTATTGGTACAAAGAAAATTCAATACACCACATCATTGTGCCAAACAGACATATATTATTACAATAATTAAGTTAATCAAACGAAATGGAATGGACATACTCGGTTTATATGGGAGTTACTTACGGTATTTCGTGTACTCTTTTTGTGGTCATCAGTACAGGAGTAGCTTTTATCTACTCTTGTTCAAAAACAGGTAAAGAGTTTATCAACAAAAGAGTCATTGGTGTTGATCCACCCGATGTAGAAGATGATGAGAACGATGATGTCAAGAAAAAGCGTATGAAGATAAAGGAAGATGTTCCATCAGAAAATAAATCTGATGATGATCATGATACGAATGGTAACAAATTGATTGGTGGTCTGTTCTGCATTCTTGCCGTAATGACACTTTCTATAGCAGCGGCGCTCATTTTTGAAGGATGTTTCTTGGCAAATGCAAGACTTCTTCCAGATGATAATTGTCCTGATTATCCAATGGACTGTTTCGTTTTTAATCAGATAGCAGATCCGCAACCAATAACGCAAAGTGCCAGTTTTCGTTGTCTACCTACAAATAAAACTCAGTTTCCAAGTGGTGCCTCTAACGGTATTGCTGTGTGTTTTGGATGGATCATCAAACTTCAAACAACAAAAAACATTCTGGATCAGTTCGGTATATGTACGGGTCTAATTGGTCTCTTTACTACACTCCTAGCTATCATTATTTATCTTGGAAAATCTATAAAAACAATTGTTCTAAGCTGTATATTTATTGTAGCTTCCATCGTTACCATCATTCTTTTAGCAGTCTTTAAATGGTCATTTGCTCCGCTAACGTATGCCGTACTTGTTCTAGGAATGACATTGGGAATATTTGGAGTGTGTCTCTATTTCATTCTGCCAAAACCAATAGATAAGAACACCAATCAACCAACACCTGAACCAAATAAAAGTCCAATAGATTCTCCGCCTCATACGGTTGTACCTGTTTCAATGTCATACACTCCTAAGACGACAGCAGCATATCGTAATAAAGTTGCAGAACGACAATCGAAAGTTTTTCCCGAATCAACTTCTCCGTCTAACATAAAACAATGAATATTTATAACTTATTTAGGTTTTCTATCCTTTAAGTAGGCCACAGAAATCTTGTAAATCTTTAATAAAAATCTTTTTTTTCAAAATAATTAATATTTTTAATATTATTCATATTTTATATAATACACCTCATTATCAATCTTTTCTCATTCAAGCACACTTACGCTCACCAAATATGCGCTACAGAAAAAGAAAATATCGTTTTCAAATTAAAAAAACTGAGGTTGAAATGACGTCATTGTTCTGTACCATTTAATTTTTTAATTTTTTTTGCATGATTCCTGACAGAACAGAGCAAGGATGAAATACTCATACAAGAGCAACTTGAAAACATGTTCTGTTACGAAAATAGTATTGCTACTCTATTTATCGTTCTTTCATATATAGTATGATTGTTTTGAATACGCATCGCTAGTTCTTTCAGCGATGAATATATCGAAAAAAAAGATCTGAATTTATGAGGTATTGGGAGAGGTTTAATCAACGAAAGAAATGTTAATTTAAATCTGTGTGCAGCGACTATAAAATAATATATCAAAAATAATAAAATCGATGGCGGAATGACATCATAATTGCGCGGTGTGTGTATGGTTAACGGTGTGATTATTCACTGTGTCTACTCACACCCACACCTTCAATCATCTATATTTTCAATGATTGAATCTAAAACAATCAGAAAGAAAACTTGTTGAATACTTTTTTTCAACAAATCATATATCAATTGATAGATGTGTGTTCTGTGTCCTAGAAACTATAAAACATAATTCTGTGCGATATCGAAAACTGAAGTTATAAGCAATTTACTGAAGAAATCCTTTTCTTCAGAAGAAGTAGGTCTAATTACTTTATGATCTAGAATACGAAATTATTGAATAAATGAATCAAATAATGCAAAGATTTGTAAAAGGTTTGGAAGGTGTGGGTTTTGATCGAATAGAATATTTATACTTATATACACTCTCAAAAAAAACAGACTTATAAGATATTGTAGAACCGATAAAGGAACCATCGATACTATTTAATATATTAATCAATCATTTACAAATTATTTAATAATAACAATTTTACAATATAAGAATTGATTTTGATACCTTTACATCTTTTATACTCATTAAAAAAAATATTTATATCATTCGGAGCTTAAGATAAAATATTTTGAAATATCAGTAAATCTGTTAGTAAAATAGAAGAAATATTAAAAATAAAAATAAATTTTTTTTTTGCTTTTATTTTTATAAACCTTTTAATCAATCAATAAAGACATACAAAAAATAGATAATACACTCGATAATATCTTGAGGGTATACTAGTGCGGGTGCGCGTCTATTATTTTTACTCATAGCTATACTCATTTAAGAAGATTGTAAATTTATCCCAAGAGCTATCATTAAAACGCTGTATAAATACTGGTTTCATAAAATATTCTTCGTATAACGTTGATAAATCATTAGCTCGTACAAGAGCTTCCTTCATATTTGATCGTTCTTTTAATTTACTAACTTAATTGTATAAATCACTTGTTTGATTTTCAAGAATATTGACTCGATTAATAGTTTTGTAAAATATACGAGAATGTTGACGTACAAATGCAGAAATTTTTTCACTAATCTTTTTTTGATTATCTTCTGTAACCCAGATCGATCATTCAAACGATCTGAAATGTCGCCTTCTAAAGCATGAAATCGTGTAATTCCTGCTGTGAATGGCTAAAACCGAGCGCTTCTATTAGCCGTATTTCAACGGTTTTAGACCGTAGTCCGATGGGTGTGGGTGAGCAAGTGTGAGTGGTCTATTTCACCCACACCTACACCCTTCATTTATAATTAAAATTTATCATTATTAGACTAAAGCATCGTCCGCATAATTCGAATTCCAACAAAATGGTCTTCTTGTTTGTTATGTTCACAAGCATATCGTTGATGATTGGTATTCTTACAGTTTATTTCTAATTTCATAATTTGATCATATAAAAGACCTGTTTTGTCTTCAAGAATATATACTCGATTAAACATTTCGAAAAACACACAAGATTGTTGTTCCAACAGTTCAAAAAATTTTCGAACAATATTTTGTAAATCACCTTGATTAATTTTTCATGAATTTATTGAAACATGTATACATAGATTTTGAACTTATATAATATTGTTGAAAAGCTTCACATATGTATTTTTTATCATCTTCTTTAACCCAGGTTGATCATTCAAACCATCTGAAACGCCACCTTAAAAGACATGAAACAATGTAAATCCTGTTGTGAACGGCTAAAATCGAGCGCCTCTTTTGGTTGTGTTTCACCGTTTATAGGTCGTAATCCGGCGGGTGTAGGTAGGTGTGAGTTCTCTATTTCACCCACAACACATGCGCCATCTTTTGATAAGGGGATTGTTTCAATCAATTTGATAACAGAAGAATATTCGAACAGTATTAGATAGCAACTTATTTTGTGTCATTTATATAACCAAATCTATACAAGTATACTATGTGCATATTTTCCAAAATCTATCGATTCATGAGAGTGGGTGTGAATGGGTGTTGGTGTAAGCTAAACATGATGTCTACGCCCACACCCCCACCCCATATCCTCAATAATTTATCTTTGACTCGAATGGATATTTGGCAGATATGTAAAATAATCTGATATAGATGATCATATATGATCCAAGGAACCAACATTATACGCATCTTATAACGAGCTTTAAGTGATTTTCGCTTATTTAAACAAATCTTCCTTCACAGCATCAATTTTTTTCTTGAATTTTTAACTATTTGTTCGTTTACAACGGAAAGTAAAAAACATAAACATCATGGGTCATAAACATATATTATCAATCATATTATAAAATCATATAGATGCAACAGATTAATAAGATGTGGATGTGAGTGTAGCTGGATGTGTGAGGTGGATGTTAATAAAGAAGATTCTCACACCAATACCCTCAAGATGGGTTGATAATGATCGAAAATTTTCAGTTTAAATAAAACTTCAGAGAGTAACTATAGTTTCATTTTCATTAAAACTGAAGAAATTTGTTTAATAGTGGCAAATTTATTATTAGCTTTCTTTTCTTTTCTTTTTTCTTTTCTTTCGCCCTACATTTTTTATTATTGATCAAACGATTCAGTTGCAAAAGAGTGTCAACAAAATTGCGAATCATAACATAACGACGCGCATAAAAAATGAGAATCTTGAGGGTGTGTATTATTCGTTGATGTTGTGCAAGATCGTTGATGTACGTCATCACCACATAATAAATACATGAGTTTTTTCATTCGTTTTTTCTATTCTATACTTTATTCAAACAAACTATTTGTCGCAAATGGAAGCAATTTTCATATCTTTCATATCGCTCGTTATAATTAATACATGCTTGGCAAGATATTCAAGCTATAGTAGCAGCTCTGATATTTCATTATCAACCGGTGCGATTATAGGTATTGCAGTGGGTGGTGGTGTTTTCCTTATTATTATTATTGCAGTACCAATAATAATAGTCTGTTGTTTAATAAAACAAGCGAACAAACGAAAAATGGGTATAGCCCCCTTCGCAGGGAACACAGCCTGGGCTCAACAACAAAATCAATATCAACCACCAGGTTTTAATCAAGCATCATATTCTGGATTTAATACTAAAGCATAATCAACAAAATGACACCAGTTTCATGAAACACATTCTATATGAATAAGTCTTTGGTACAATCAATCATCAATGTATTATCATGTGAAAAAAAATCAATTAACACATAAACTGTACAGCTAGTATGTTATGATCTTCACATGTCGTGAGATCATGTCATTGCCACCATTCTCTCTTTCTCTCTCTCACTAGTACAATCTTTGTAGTACTATCTTCTCTCTCTTGTGATTTTCAGATCGTATATATAGTGAAATTATTTTGAATAAAAGACACAGAATCGAACCGACACAATCTTAAAGCCTACATGAGATGTGGGGTGTAGGTGGTTGTGTGATGAGTAGGAGACCCACGCCCACGTACCGCTTGACTGATCAAATTTAATGAAAAATCAATCTTGATCTAACTCTTTTTACATGGGATTTCTCAGTTAGTCATGCAATCATTGTATAATTTAATGGAACATTTATAATTCTGTTTACTGAATTTTTTCTTTTAGTATCTATCCAATCTATATGCAAACATATGGAATATTTTAAAGAATAGAATGTTTTTGGTTACAATCAACTTTAAATACATTATGTAATAGAAATTAATAAAATGAAAATAAACTTTTTTCCGATTGATTAGCAATATAACAACGATTTAGTTTTATCTATTTCTATTTGGTATCAAAAGAAAACGACTAATATAAAATGACAACGAAACTTCACAGGATAATCAAAGAGAAAATAAATGTTCATTGAATATAAGTTTTTATTTTGATCCATATTTTAAGTGTATATGGCGTAAGATGAATATAACACCCATACTCTACATATACTATAGAAGAATACAGAAATATATGACACCACTAGACACTCAAAATAAAATTCTAAAAACAATCCAGGACACAAATAGAGCAACGGAGAAAACGTATGTATAAGATTTCAAATAAATTGTTTTACTATTGAATTTATTATAAAAAAAACTACTCACCACAATCGAATAAATCAAGCTTTAATGATGCGTAATATTCTTATCTATATCGTACGATTTTCTTTTTGCGTTAAATGATACATGTGTTTCTTTTTCAACGTGACAAAATTTTATCTTTCTATACATTTTTTTCTCTCAACTAAGTATTTGATTCATGGTGACTATACATAACATAGATAATATATCCAAGATAGAAGGAAAGAATTAGTAAATATAAACAACGACAATAATAAGAAAAAAAACAGATTATCAAACTAATAAAAGATAAATATATTTGAAAAAATCTGAACAAACGACAATAAATCATTGACAATAACTCGAATAGGAAAAACAAATATGTAGAATTTTTAAAATCTATCGAATAGTTCGTATTATTGAGATTTTAACAACGTGAACTTCTTTCCAAGAGAGTTGTTTCAAAGAACTTTCCAGTTGTTTTTCTAAAAGAACTTCTTTATAAATTTAGTCAAATCGTATGTAAAATGATGTTCTATTTTTATCTATGATAAAAAAAAGATTTATTTTATACAAATTACTTGAAAGTTATCTCACAAATATAAATGCATTCGACTCATTTAGTTGCATCCATAAAAAATCAACTAAATTTTAACTAAACTAATACAAATATAACAGTCAGTAGAATATAAACATTTAATTTTCATTATTAAATTCTTTTTATAGAAATTTTCTTTTCTTTTATGATCATTATCTTTAGTTTTGCAGATTTATGCATGGATAAGTTTAAACCAAATGATATCAATCTATTTTACGACACGTTTCGTCCTATTCTAAGGGGCTTATAGGGTAGATTAGGAATCCTATTATCTTCTGTATATCATTCTTAAATCGAAAGTCCGATTAAGAATAGAAGAATAAAAGAAAACATTAAATTCGAATCATCTTGTGTTTTCTTCTGTCACCTACAACTGCATCTACACTCACACTCGAAAATTCATAGAGATATGATTATAACCTTAATTTATTTATTTAATAGAAACGTAATGAAAAATCATTTAAATGTAAGTTAAGTTTTTAAAAATTTATTTTGTTCAAGTAGCAGTTTTAGTAAAATAGAATATCGAGTGATAATAATGACTGTAAAGTTTCTACTTACCATAATTGTACAAATATGAAATAAAATTAATCATGAAATTTTAGTCAAATATAGGAAGTCGTAGAGTTTACGAATAATAAAATTTATCAGAAAAATATTTGTATCGTTGTGCCTGTTTATAAACAAATTCTATCTATTGAATTGTTTGAATATCGTTTAGTAAATAAAAGTATTAAATTTAATAAAAAATGAATTTTGCCTGTAACAGATATATATATAGAAATAATATTATACATTTATTTCATTTTTGATTTCACTGCATTCAATACTATATTTAATTATAGTTTCATTGTTTCCCTTCCTCTTCATTCTTGTACATATATAAAAACATGTCCTTTTTTCTTGTGTTTTTTTCTGCGTAGATTTATTTTGTTTTTTGAAGAAATAATGATGATAAATATTACACGCACATTTAGTACATGTATTTTATTTTCAACCATACTTTATATCATTCTCTATTAATGATGTAAATATTTTGTATTTTAGTATTACATTCATGTGCCTTCGATGAAGTGTGACTGTTTTGTTATTGACGACTTAATAGGTAAGAAAAATATCTCATTAAATATGGTCTTACTACTTTTTCGTTCTGCTCAACATTAAGTACTTGAAATTGAAATATATCAATATGGACGATAACAAACAGAAATCTGTATGGAATGACGTTCAAAAACAGGCCAAAACAACACTGGATGTGTGGAAGAAACGCAATAGTCAACCAACTTCATCATCACTATCTACTCTTACCGATAAACAAGTGGACAAGGACACATTTCTTAACGAGGAATTACCAAAAAAATTGTGTGAAATTCTGGATTATTGGCATACCAATCATTCATTAGATAAAACTCAAAAAGATACATTTCAGGAATGCAGTGAATATTTGCTTGAAGTCTCAAAGAACAATAGTGAACTTATAAAATGGTTCAATCAACAGGAGAAATTAATCGATCTAGTGAAACAATGTAGCGATGATATTGCGTCTCATGGTTATTATTTAGATATTAAAGGAACAGAAGATCCCAATATAGGATCATTTGATAGACTCATTCAAGCTTTTACCAATAGTAACTGTGATCAGTTGCTTGATGTTATTAGTCGATGCATCTTCAATCGTCTCTATAACGAAACATTATATAATATCGGTAAAACCAATGCGTCCACTTTGAGCTTGATTCAACAATTTCTATTAGTAACCTGTCCAGATTATATTCTCACATGTGACCAAAATAAATCTCAATTACGAAAATTTCTCGAGTATATGTTACCTCACTATGCTGAATTGTTTACTCATTTTCTTCCCAACATTGAAAAATGGACTGATACAGTTGTATTATGTCTACTCTATCCAATTCGAGTTATCCTGTCTGATTCAAAATCCTTGTCATTAGAAGAGAAACGTCTTATTCAAGAAGCACTCATAACAATTCTTGTCAAACAACCGCTTTCTAATTCCAATTACAAAGAAGAACATATCACACTTGTTTATGCTACACTTAACGTTTTACTTGAAATTGTTCGTTCCGAGCATAAACTTTTGGGTGAAATGAAGAAGGAAACAGCTGATAATAGCAAGTTACTAGAGATCCTGAAACAGCTCTCGACCGATAAACAAAATGAAAAAGTACAATTACATGCCTTAGAATTACTTTCTTTTCTTGTACCAGAAAAAGAGTTTCTAAAAACAAACGATTCAGCGAAAGTCACCGAATTATTTGCGAAAAATTTTAACGAAGCAGTGGAAGATAACAAAGATCGGACGGCAGATGATCTCATGCAAGGATTAAAAGGTCATAAAATTACTATTGATATATTCATCAAACATCATGTTTCAATATTTTTTTTAAATTAGGTTTAGTACAGAGTGAAGAAATAAAACAGCAATTTGTGGAACAAAATGTTCTACCATCAATTATGCAGTACGCCAAAGAAACAAGTGATGATCCGGCGCCACTAGAAGCTGCCTATGCACTTGCATTCAATTCAGATGCGAAGAAAGCATTTAAGGAAGATCAAGAGTTTGTCGATCATGTTGAAAAAATGAAACAATCCGACAACAAGGATGTGACAAAAGCAGCTCATGGAATTATGTGGAAATTGGAGGATGAAGAGAAGTTTAAGAAAGAAGCAGACGAAAAAAAATCGAACGAACAATCAACGAAAGAAACAAAAGAATCAACAGATGATAAAGAAAAACAAGAAACAAAAGAATCGACAGATGATACAGAAAAACCTGAACAGTACGACATGATGATTTCGTATTGTTGGGCACAAAAAGAATTGTGTCATAAACTTAATGATCGTTTAGAAAAAGATGGCTACAGTGTTTGGTTAGATAGAGATGAAATGCGTGGTTCGATCGTTGAATGTATGGCGGAAGCTATCGAACATTCTAAATGCGTACTAATCTGTATGTCGAGCGATTACAAGTCGAGCACCAACTGTCAAGCGGAAGCTGAGTATGCATTCAATCGAAAAAGTAAAATGATCCCGTTGATGGTCGAAAAAGATTATAAACCCGATGGTTGGTTAGGCTTTATGGCAGGATCAAAACTCTATGTCGATTTTGCGGATAAGGACGATGAAGAATTCGATACTGCCTATGAACTCTTGATTGCTGAACTCAAACGCCAAGAAGCGGATGAGAATGCTGAGAACGAAGAGGCAAAATTAGCCACTGATTCTTCTGAAGCTGAACCGACTCCAGAAGAAGCTGAACCACTACCTATACAAACACGACAATATTTGAGCGTTGGTCCAGTAACCACGTGGACCGACGTACATGTCAATGAATTTATTACTGACAATGAACTCGATCTACTACTACCAATATGTAAATCAATGGATGGACCACTACTACATGAATTTCATCAAGCCTGCCAAGCAACACCCAGTGCAATGTTCACTGTGACTAATAAAAGTGTAGAAGGTTCACCAATACCACTGGATGTCTTCTTCAAATTTATTCTGAAGCTAAAACAGTTCATACCTCCACCAAAACGACCGTCAGTGATATTTTTTCGATACGATTTCGTTTATGCACCTTTGACAACGAGCACTAAACCTGTCAATGCATCCAAAGTTTAATTCTTACTTTTCTTATTTTCGATGAACATGAATATTAATAAATGGTGATGGTAGATTTTGTCTTAATAAAACTTATAAAAAAATAGTAGAAAACATGTGTACTATTTATCTTCGGCGTAAATGATGTTCCTAACAGACTACATACTTGTATTTTTTCTGTTCCAACTTTTCGTTTTTTTTACAGAAATTGCTTTCCTGTTATAAGAAGATAAAGGATGAAAGATATGATATTGATATGGCAGTTGTTACTGGAATAATAGCATGTTAATACTTTGCATTTATTTATTTGATTCACACCTATTTCTATTGCTTGTTGAATTCGATTACTGCTTCAGTACTGTTCATCCCATATGTATGCGACACGTCACTATGACACATGTGTTAGTATAATGGCTTTAAGAAGATACGTAAAACATTATGTGTTCACACAGCTTTTTTTATGCATCGCATAACGACACATGTCGGTATGTGTTCTGGATAAAAAAAAGCGTATACTATAGACAAATGTAAGGAAAGAAAAAAAAATGGTTGTCTTTCGTCGTATATAAACTCCAAATTTTGTGTTTAAAGTTCATAAAAAGACATTTTTTTAAAACTAAGTTCATTTTTTACTTGTAGATTTAGCTTAATAATTAATTTGTCATATTTAATTTTTTCAATCAATTTATTTATTAATGAAACTTAGGTATTTTTTCTTTTTTTTAAAAATGTATCCAATTTTGTTTGAAAAATAAAATATTGAAAAAATATATATAAAGTCTAATAAACATAAAAGAATGAAAAATAAAATCTTTATATGAAAAAATAAACCAAAAAAGGTATCATGTTTGTACAGTTGAGTTTTTTATCGATCAGATGTGTTTTTGAAACAAAACTGGATAAATTTATAAAAAAAAGTAGAAAAACTCAATTAAATTTCATAGAAATAAAATCCTTTGAATTTCATTAATAAATAAATTGATTGAAAAAAATTAAATATAACAAATTAATTATTAAGCTAAATCTACAATTAGAAAATAAACTTAACTTTAAGAAATAACGTAGTGTGAAATTTGAACATGGAATTTAGAGTTTATATACGACAAAAGACGACCATTTTTTTTCTTTCCTTTACAATTGTCCATAATATACTCTTTTTTATTCAGAACACACTACCGATACATGTGTCGTTACGCCATGCACAAAAAATATAAAGACTGAACACATAATGTTTTACGTACCTTCATAAAATCATTATTTCAACACTATTTCTATTACATACACACTCACACCATCAATGCTATTCAATAACAGCAAGTATATTGCAACAAAATAGCAATTAAGGTGAGAAGAGTACAATCATTTGATGAAGCATTAGATTCATTCTGGAAGTTTTGGAGATTAAGATTGATTCCTGAAAAACTGATATTGAAGATGTACTCATTGATGCAGAATAGTAAAAGTAAAGGCCTACACTATACTAAATCAACTAAAGGAATCGAAAGAATTAGTTTTAGAAAAGAATCTTTGTTACAGTCATATCTTCATATGTCTTCACACATTCTTTCACATCGTATCTGGTTTTTCTTTATTCACATTCTTTGTTTGTTTTTCTCTCTCTTTTCTGTTTTTATTCTTCATTCGAATAAGATACAACGTGAAGAGAGGGTTCTATCATATTTGGTGCCATGACCGGTTTTCTTCACATATACAATCGAAAAAGAAGCAACAACTTTTTTTTGTTTTTTCTTATAACTTTTGTTACATCATGGCTTCTCTACCAATACGACTCAATTTACGATTTAATAGCAATCCGGAATATTCATTGCCACATAATATTATCACAGAGTGTCTTCCACGATCGTTCGTTGATCCCGTATTACAAACTACTTGTTCATCTAATACATCGTCTTCTCTATGCATATCCTTACCTACGATGACTTTGAATTCATTATTAGCTGTTTTTACAGACAACTTCTCTTGAAGAATGTGTGAAGGTATATGAAGATATGACTGTGACAGTCTTGAACTTCACAGTTAACTTTATCATGACATTGAAGTTTTAGTTTAGATCTACTTGAGACACAAGAGTTTACGTCTCTGGGTATGAAAAAGTAACTTTAGACAATGCATGATCTGACACTTTATTATGTGACACAGAAGAACTATTCTGAACATCGATCTAATGACCAGTTTCTTTTTTAGTTTAGCCACTTTATCATGGATCGTATGGTTTATATCGACAGACAACGATCAGTTCACATCTCACGCCAGCTCTAGTGCAGAAAGCGCATGGGTGATACGTGTCACACTACAGTTTTATGGAAGTATGCGACGGTTCTATTTTAGTTTATCCAAAAAAAACTAGCGTTAACTGAGTATAGAAAAACTCTCTAAGTCACATATTAATAGAAGAGAAATCAACTGCAAACGAATCTGGTTGCGAGTCAATGTTTGTCTTTATCATCACGATTTTGGGATTTAATGAGACGAATTGAATTTTTTGAGAAAAAAATTTCTATCGGTCACATGATCATCTCATCAGAGTCGAAAGGCTTTCTATGGCGTTTTTCGAAAAGTAAAAATAAAGTATTTTCTCTACTATGACAGGAATAATCTCTTAATCAATACATTCATCTATTGTAGATATCATTCAACTACATACTTCTTCTTTCTTCGGAACATAACTTATCCAATACTCACGAAAAATGGCATCCAACACGAAGACCATTTCAGTTACATACACACAGTTAGGCAAGATGATTGACCACTCTCTACTTCATCCAACGATGACTGATAGTGACATTCTCGCTGGATTGGAAATCGCCAAAAAATACAACGTAGCTACGGCCTGCATCAAACCATATTCGATCCCGGTAGCTAAGAAGATTCTAGCCGGATCTGACGTTCTCATTTGTCCAGTTATCGGTTTTCCCCATGGCAACAGCACAACCGAAATCAAGGTAATCGAAGCAGAGGCTGCTGCCAAAGCTGGTGGTCAAGAAATCGATATGGTTATCAACATTGGCAAGGCCCTTGGAGGGGACTGGGACTATGTTAGCAAGGAGATCCAACTCATCAACGAAGCTGTCATAAAACATAACGCTATTTTAAAAGTTATTTTCGAGAACGATTATCTTCAAGACCAACATATTATCAAGCTCTGCCAAATTTGCTCATTGCTCTCGGTTGCTTTTGTCAAAACATCAACTGGATATGGTTTTGTTAAGAATGCTGATGGTCTATACTCCTACAAGGGTGCCACCATCCCGCATCTTAAGTTGATGCGAGAACACTGTGCACCAGGTGTACAAATCAAGGCTGCTGGTGGTGTTCGAACGCTGGATGATCTACTTGTTATAAGATCGTTAGGCGTAACACGCGTGGGAGCTACCGCCACTATTGCTATAATGGAAGAAGCTAAGGCACGCGGCATCACGGATACGCCAACCGAAGTCATCGTGAAGTCAGCTGATCATCTTCAGGGCGGTTATTAAAATAAAAAAAGGAACACGAAGTATCTTAATTTTCATTTTTTTAGTAACAGAATGTAACTAATTTTTTTAAAATTATACAAGAACTGTATTTCTAAGATCCTGATAGTATGCAAGAGCGTGTGACTGTCATATCTTATGTAAACACTCACATCCTGTTTAGATTCAGAGAGTAAGATTTGTTCATGAAGAAATTTTCATTCGAACGATTTTCTACTGAAAAATTTCAGTTGGTCTAATATTTATTATATTCCACGAAGATTTTTTAAAGATTTTATTGATTTGACTACTGTATTTCAAGCAACTGATGCATTTCACGAAGTTGCAATTCCCACAATGATTAACATTATCGATTTCACTTATCGAAATACATCTTTAAATAGTATCGTCAGACGATTATTGAAAAGTAATGGACAATTGACGATCAGAGAAATTTTACATTTATCGATAAAAATTTTCGGTTATTTTAGAAATTATTATTATAGACGCTCTGAGAACGTCTATCAATAGAAGAATTACTCGTTTTCTAAATAATATCTGCACAGTTTTTTAATCAAATTATATAAAACTCAAACAAATATTTCATGTTCAATAAAACGGCTGTTTTCTCTTTATCTATACCTGTTGTCTATGTTATTTGAAAAAAAGATCAACGTTTACATTTTGGATAAAGTGAATAGAAATTAAAAAAAGGAATTGATTGAATTTCTTACTTCTAGTAAACACTATCTTGTAATACAGAAATGTTTCAAATGAAAAATAAGCTAAAAAAGTTTTTTATACGAGATACTTTATTATCACTTAATATATTCACGAAGTTATAGATTCATATAAATAATTCAAATAAAAGGTATGATATACAATTTGACACGTTGGTTACAAAAATAAGTCTTGTCTAATATTTTTGTTTAAATAAATAAATTTTTTTTGACCTTGTAGTTTCATCTATATCTGTTTTGTAAAAGTTCGTATCTTCTATGTCAAAAATTTAAATCTCATAAGTTCTTGCAGCATTTTCTATAACGAGTACGAGTTGAGTTTACTTCAGACGAGCACATTGATTACAAAAAGAGATTTTTTTTGTATACACGTGCTTTTGTATTATAATATATAAAGAGGAAGAAAGTCACGACCGTTACTTGCTTTTCTTTACTTACGTCGTCATGCTTCACCAATTTTTCATTTTTTTTTATCATATTGAAAAAAAAGCCAGTATCGATATGCATATTCTGCACTTAATAAATATTATTTTTTATCACAGTAGTATATCAACTAATGCATCCTTCTCTCACTGTCTGGAATAAAATCATATTCAAGTATGGTAATTGCTGATTAATAAAATATTAAACAATACAATAATCGATGAATTAGAAAAGCAATTTTTTTTCTATGATTTCATAGTTATATTTAGATAAAACAAAGACTCAGAAACCGTAAGTAAAAGATCCATTTTTATGTTGGCTATACTGTCGAGCTATACCTTTTTAAAATCAAGTGAGATTCTACGATTTATTCTAAAAAAATATCAGTATCGTTATGACGTCCTTGAGATGATATTTACAAACAGCCTGTATTTTGTCAACAAATATTATTTGAGAACGAAGGTCCGGATTATATCATTCAAGTTCAAATATAAATGAAGTTTTAAGTGTTTAATAGGACTACAAAACAGAGAGATTTGCTAGATTCCCTTTCAGATGATTCGAATAAGAAACTGAAATCTTAAAGTTATTTACTCAAAATTAATTAGATTCCTTTTCTTCATTATCTCTGTATGAATTTGATTAATAGAAATCTTTTGAAAAGTTTTGGTGTATTCTTCAAACTATTAATTATTTTATTCATGAGTAAATACACATTTTCACTGCTCATTTTTTTCTTATTTGATGATGACTAAAAGAATTTTTTTTCATTTTTCATTTTAGATAAAAAGAAATCTTTATTTAAAGTACATTAAATCAAAGAAAATGAATATTCTAATTCCAATGGGTGGTATTGGTCATCGTTTTAGCAAAGAAAATTATCGTTTTCCTAAACCATTAATAAATATTGTTGGTCGACCAATGTTATTTTGGTTATTAGATAATTTAGATACGAAAGAAGATGATATTATTTATCTTGGATTATTAGAAAGTTTAGAAAAACAATTTAATCTTGTTCAAACAATCAAAATGGAATATCCAAATCGAAAATTTGAATCGGTTGTAATAGATTTTGAAACACGAGGAGCTGTCGAAACATTATTTATAATGTTACAATTTTTAAATCCAGATCGTTTAGATTGTAAAACAATTTCTCTTGATTGTGATACAATTTATTTTCAACCTATCCTTGAAAAATTTCGTCGTCTACCAATCGAAATCAATGCTTCATTTTTCTTCGAAGATAATGGAGGAAAACCAGTTTTTTCATATTTAAAATTAGATGAAAATCTTACGGATGAAGGATATCATTCAGTAACAGATGTACGAGAAAAAATCATGATTTCAACTCATGCAAATACAGGAGCTTATGCATTTCGTTCAGCAAGAATTTTAAAACAATATTGTATTCAATTATTAGATGAAGCTGTTGGATCTTCAGGAGAATATTATACAACCAATATTATTAAATTAATGTTAGAAGATCAAGAACGTTTTGTTGGAATTGAAGTTAATATTAATGATTTTGTTTGTGTTGGAATACCTGTTCAATTAATTGATTTTTTAAAAAAGCTCAAAACGGATCAACATTCTTATCCGGTTAGAAAAATGAGATTTTGTTTTGATTTGGATAATACATTAGTTTCTTATCCAACAAAATATGGAGATTATAGTACAGTTCAACCAAAAGCACAAAATATTCAATTAGTACGAGAATTACATAAGGCTGGACATTATATTATTATTCAAACAGCACGAAGAATGAGAACACATCATGGTAATGTTGGTGCTGTTATTGCTGATATTGGACGAGTGACATTAGAAACATTGGCTCAATTTGAAATTCCATATGATGAAATCTTTTTTGGAAAACCATATGCTCATATCTATATTGATGATTCAGCTATTAATGCATTAATTGATACAGCTAAAGAAATTGGATGGGTACTTGATAATACTGAGTCCGATGGAGAAAAAGATAAAAAAATTAAACCTTTTATTACTTCTCGAGATTTACATACGATCGAACAATTGGATAATCTTATTATTAAAACATCGTCAATCGATGATTTACGAGGAGAAATTTATTTCTATGAAAATATTCCATCAAATATTAAGGATTTATTTCCACGATTAGATCGTATTGAAACAAATAAAGATGCGGGAGTTTCATCACTTGTTATTGAAAAAATCAATGGAATAACTTATTCACATTTATTAACAAATTCTGTTTTAACTCAAGATCGTTTACAAAAACTTTTATTATCTTTAAAACGTATTCATTTATCATTACCAATCGAATCTGTCGAATCTCAAACAAATATTTATTTGAATTATTCACCGAAGATCTTATCACGTTATAATCAATATATTGATATTTATTCAAATTTAGATAAACATTTTCAATCATCATTAATTCATTCGAAAGAACTTTGTGATTATTTAATTAAATATTTCAATGATTATGAAACATCTAAACGTGGTAAATATAATTCAATAATTCATGGTGATCCAGTTTTTAGCAATGTTTTGTTAACACCACAAAGTGATGTCATTTTCTTGGATATGAGAGGTTCTCTAGGAACACAACTTACTTTAGAAGGTGATTTAAATTATGATTTAGCTAAAGTTTATCAATCATTAACTGGATATGATTTTGTTTTATTAAATAAAGTCGATTATTTCTCAACAGATATGGTGAAAAAGTACATGTCTGAACTTATTGAAACATTTCAAACGTTCATTTCAAAAGAATATACAAATCTTACAAATTTCGATGAGTTAAAAATGATTACAGCACAATTATATTTCACTTTAATTCCATTATATAGTGATTTTCAAAAACAAATTCAATTTTATAAAATTGCAGTTCAACTTTATAATGAAAGTATTTCACAACAAATAGATTCTATTCAATCAAATGACAAACATTTATAGAATTTACTTTAAATATTATTAATTATTACATAAATAACATTTAAATAAAAAATCTTTAATATTTTTTTTTATCTTTTATAAAAATCTTTCGCCAAGAGAAATTCAAAGAGTTCAAGCATTTCGAATAACGATCATGTACAGACATCCAGATTGATCGGACAATATTCTAAACATAAAATTAACAAGTAGTTTCCGCTTGTTGAAGGTGTAGGTGTGGGTGTGGCTTAGAGCCCGCCGAGTCCACGATTTTTTGGACCGGGACCCTTACAATAAAATGTTTTTCAAATCCACGCCCAAACCCGAAGTCAAGTCCGAGTTATCTTTTGAGTCAAAAATAGGTCGATATTTTTCAGTATTGCAGCCTTGTATTCGAACGATCAACTCTGATAATAAAAAAATAAACTATCTCAAGGAAGAGTGTCAATATTCTCTTGACTCACACTCACAAATGAATTACATTTTATTTTTATTGAAGTTCTATTATCAAATTAAAAGAATAACTATCTGACATCGATAATATAAAGAGAAAAAGAAGTAAGGATCTCAAAGTTGCTTGTTAATTATAACATACAGATATTGATTCGATATTGTCATTATATTAAATTCATTTTATTTTATTTTACAAAATCAAACAACAAATAAAAAAGAATTTATACAATATTCATTTCAAATATTCTATTCATTAATTTATATAATGTTGATGAATAGCTGCAGGAATACCAGTTATAGGTTGAGAATATTGATTACCTATTGGAATAAAATCAACTTCACGTTCAACATTAACACGTCCTGTATATGGATTACGATAAAGTTCAACATCTTGTGAATAGATTCCATAACCATAATTACCAAAATCAATAGTTTGATAATTTCTAGTCCAAGTATTATTCATTGGACTAATAGCAGCAATGGGTTGAGCAAACATTTTGTTAATAATTCTGAAGTATAATAAACAGTGAATTGATATTGGTATGAATGTATGAAAATGAGAAAGAAACTTGTGAGTATTTATACTATATGATAATATACCTGTATAATAATAATAATATAAATAAGAGCGTCATATAATATACGTCATCGATGATGTCATATTTATGTTATACTCCCATAAATGATAAAAATAAATGCTGTGCAGTGTGATTGAGTCGATTAAGAATATTCGTGAATATACTCTAAAAGTTCGTTTTGATAATTCTTAAGCTTTTTTTCAACTATAAAACGATTAAAATTTGATTTTTAATATTTTACTTAGAATGTTCTCTAAGATTCTTTTTCATATAATTAAGTATTTCATGATTAATTCTTATTTTGCATTTATTTAAATCTTTATGTTAGCGTCATACAATGATAAACGACTCTATTCAATAAAACAGAATCATATAAGTTTAAATAGATTTTATTCATGAAGTTATTTCAAAAATTACATCTAGAATTTGTTATTCGTAGAATAAAACTGTTCGATGTTATAATTCAAGCACTTGATATTGCTATATTCTTGCAAATGTTATCAATTCGAATAATATTTCTGATATTATTTTTCATAATCGTTTATTAAGTTTTAACTAAACTAATTTCAAAGAATAATTGAAAGTATTTTTCATACAGATACAGTTAAATATTTGTATCTTAAATTTGATCATTTATAAAATATTTTAAGATTAATTATATTATTTTTTTCATGGTAGATTTAACTAATAATTTCGAATTATTACATGATGAAATTGAAAAATAGTTTCTTTTATTGAAAATTTTTAATCATCTTTGAACATAAAAATAAATACATAATTATTAAAACGAACTATTAGAATAAATGTGATTAAAATAAAGCTATCATAGAGTATATTCCGAATATTCTTATTCGCACTTCATAACATTTATTTTTATCATTTATGGGAGTATAACATAAATATGACATCATCGATGACGTATATTCTGGGCTGCGATTCGACCTATTTTTCCTATAAATCCTATATTTTTGACGAATCCTCTAATTTGTCCTATATTTCGACTGCTTTTCCTATTTTACCTATATTTTATCGAAAAACAGAGAAATATAACTGATTTTATAAAAATATGAGAAAATAAGAGATTATTCAAAGAGTATTAGCCGAATTTTACACCGACAAGCTAGTGAGTACTGATAAAGTCGATCTTTATACATTAAAAAAAAGATCGAATATATATATATATATATATATATATGTATGCACATGTATAGACGCTGTCAATTAATACACGTAAGACGGCGATATCTATTGTACGTAATATTATTTGTATTTTCACATCTTCGACGAATTTGCTAAGAAATTATTTAATTAAATCTTCTAAAGATCCAATAGTCAAAAGAATAAAACTAATGTATAGAAAATAATCATATGTTCTGCGAACCTTTTTTCACAGTTTCACGTATGTACAAATGTGCGTATTTTTGTGATAAATTTTAGCAGATAGATGAAACATGTATAAAGGGGGTGATAAAAAAATCATCACTTTTTACTCACGCTAGAAATATCATAATACGAAAGTCCCTATTACCTAGCTCACAAATCCGGTATCTATTCGTCTAAGTCTGGTCCTTTTTTTTTGGTGTTTCCCGTAGGGCGATACTTGGCTCTCAGTACTAGACTCAGGTACTCCCTCATAGAAATCGCTGAAAAAAGGGAGCAGATCTAGACAAGCGGGTGTCAGATTCGTGATCCAGGTGACAAGGACTTTCCTATTATGACATTTCTAACGTGAGTAAAAATTCATGATTTTCGAACATCCTCTCTAACCCTTTGATTACTTGTCACATATATATATATGTGCTGACTACCACATCTTGATACATTTCTAAAAGTGCTTAACCCTTTCAGGACCCTGGCACATTTGTTATACCACCTATCTGAAGGGAGACCCAGCCCTTTCAGAAATAATGTTTTTTTTCTGAGATCGCCATCAAAAAGATAGTTCATGATTGACACACCGATGTAAAAAAGATAAAAGCAAAATTGATCCTGAAAGGGTTAAATATAACAAGAAAGTTTATTTTAGCATTTTGTATAATAAAAAAACCATTTTATTTTAAATAAAAATTCCTCAATCAAAGGGTTAAATAAGCATTTATTTATTTATCAAATTTAATTATGAGAAAAGTATTTGTTTGCTTTTTCGCTATTTATTTTTGAAAGTTTACGATTTACTTCTTTTTTTGTTATTTACTGAAATGTGAATAAACTGTATTATAATCGAAATTTCAAACGCCATTTGATTTATATGATTATTTTGATAGCAAAGAATTACGCAACTGTAAGTAAAGTGTGATCGTTTATTCTAATTCTATCAAAGGAAAAATATGGAGTAATAAAACTAACAAAACTATATGTTTTCTCAAAAATAATACATACCTATATTTTTGCCATTTTTTATGGAAAATCCTATTTTTACAGAAAAATAATCCTTTAAGGATTCCTATTTTTTTAAAAATTCGCAATCGGAGGCCAGCGTATATTATATGACGCTCTTATTTATATTATTATTACACAGGTATATTATCATATAGTATAAATACTCACAAGTTTCTTTCTCATTTTCATACATTCATACCAATATAAACTCACTGTCTATTACATTTAATAATTATCAACAAAATGTTTGCTCAACCCATTGCTGCTATTAGTCCAATGAATAATACTTGGACTAGAAATTATCAAACTATTGATTTTGGTAATTATGGTTATGGAATCTATTCACAAGATGTTGAACTTTATCGAAGTCCATATACAGGACGTGTTAATGTTGAACGTGAAGTTGATTTTATTCCAATAGGTAATCAATACTCTCAACCTATAACTGGCATTCCTGCTACTATTCATCAACATTATATAAATTAATGAGTTGAATATATGAAATGAATATTGTATAAATTCTTTTTTATTTGTTGTTTGATTTTGTAAAATAAAATAAAATGAAAAATATAAAAACAGATTCATTTTTTAATTTGATAGAAATAAAGATGGCTATTACAGTTGCCTTCACTTTTGTCCTTAGTTCTATTTAATCATTGTCTATTAGTTGTTACTGAGGAAGTGAGTGAGGGTTTTATATTCATCTCTCATCTTTACTCTCACAATCACATTCACATCTGGTGCAGATTCCACATGGGAGATTAAAAAATAAATCATTAGAAAAAGAGTAATGCATGGATTTTTAAACAGTTTTAATAACTAAATTTTCAATTGGGGATATTATATGTTGTAATAACAATGCCTTATTTTTCCTTCCTTGTATTTTACCATCATGTTTGAAATAATATTGTTGTATTCTGTTAACATTTACATGACACTATAGCAATATTTTTTTCTAAAAATATTCCTTTGAGATGACGAAGCAAAAAAAACGACCCTCTTAGTCAGCTAGTTAAATAAAGTTTAGTTAATTGTTTAAAAGAAAATATTTTGTGAATAAGAATAAGACATTCTTTGTATGGCGTCTATATTAGAAGAAAACAATTATTCATATTAAAAATATCTTCTTTTTTTCTTTTTTTTGTTTCTTCAGTGTTAAAAAATAAATCTAAAATATTTTTTCATTAAACCAGTTTCATCAAATTA
The DNA here is from genome assembly GCA_905250115.1 of Adineta steineri. Classification (NCBI taxonomy): domain Eukaryota; kingdom Metazoa; phylum Rotifera; class Eurotatoria; order Adinetida; family Adinetidae; genus Adineta; species Adineta steineri. The sequence goes on from CAJNOI010000031.1 coordinate 358,179, forward strand.
AATACACAACAAACTTCTTACTTTATTCTGAACAGAAGAAAATATCTTTTGGTAAGTATTGACTTTTTGAATAGGTTAGAAAAAACAAAAACAATCTTAATTCTATCAGATCATCATAGACAGTATTGGATGAAAAATTCTAGACAAAAAATATTCATATTGAAGAAGAATAGAAAAATGTTTTGAAAAAAATAAATAATCAGATATCCAAAGCTTTTGTTTATTAAGAACTATAGAAAACTATAGAAAAAACAGGAGATTATTGCAATAAACTACCATATGTGTTGGCTAAATCATACTCCTCTGTATAAGTTCTATGAAGATAAATGAATAATTTTTTCCTTATACTCCGTTTATCATTTGAAAGACTTATAAATGAAAAAAAAATATAATTATACAAATGAGATTTTTGCAGCTAAACTATATATTTGTGATATTTCAACATAACAGATCGATGTTTAATATTTATAATCATGATTTTTTAATCTAAATTCTCGTCTAAGATCACTATCGTTAAACATTTCTTGATTTTTAATAAAAATAATCTAAATGTTGTATTTATCCTTCCTTTTTCTTTTTCTATTTTTTCTTTTTCGAGTTGATAGACCGAGAACGACGAGAAAACAAAATAGAATCATCATTAACATGATGCTATGAAGCCGAGCAAACGTATTTTTTTTAGAAACTGATTTTCTATTCGTAATCAAAAGAGTATTTTTTCTCAAGAATATAAGAAAACTATAGTTTCATCACTGTACGTATTATTTCTTAAGTTTTACAATTAGCTAAATATAAAGAAAAATATTAATTAGAATTTATTTCTCGAATTACCTTGTAAAATATGCATTATACTTGATATTGTAAATAGAAAAATTAGAAAACGATTATTCTTTCTTACATGCATCGAATTATATCATAAGAGGCACCGTATTTTATTTAGAAATGTAAAAAAGAATAGTTTTCTAATTGTACAAAATTGTTTTAGAATACGGAAGTTATCTACACAAAATGAACAAAGAAAAAATTTTCCTTATTACGATATTAAAAATGAATAAATCGCCCAGACGTTTACTCTGTGCCATTTCTTTGTATTTAGAAAGTGCATTTTGAATGTCCTTTTTCTTTTTCTTAGGGTTAAGAAAAAAATAATAGAAAAGATTACACTTTTAATTAAAAAAACTAGTTTGACTATATTCGCAATCAACAAATTGCAGAGATGCATATTCTTTAAAAGTAAAGTTTAATTATTTCAATTGGAGACAAATATATACATTAGAATATGTTGAAAAGATGGATTGTTTTTGTATTGATACATATTCGAGTTAAATACAAATATTTGAACAAATTGATACATATTATATACAACAAAATTCGATTTATGACTATTTAAGATAAAAAACGAGAAACTATAATTAGGAAAATAGTTTAATAAGATCTAAAATCAATATCTTTACGAGTAAAGAGCTGACCCAATTTGCAGACGCGTGTTACTTGTTTTTGATAATATAGTATAAATATCAAAGATTTGGATGTCAATCAAAGCAACTACATTCATAGAATCTATATCCAGGTTGAAAAGGCACGGATAGTAAACGACCATATATGGTTGTAAGTTAGTCATGTGCTGAGTTGAATATATCGACCATACATCTGTACGCTATTGAATTCTACAATGACTAATTCAATAATACGTATTAATTAAAATAAACGGGCTGTTCAGCCTGGCCGAAGGATTCCATTCTATTTTTTTCTTAACCAGTATTTATGATATATAAAAAATAATTATTCTACGAATTATAGTATTCGTATAAGGCTATTGATCGATCAAGCAGCCTTATATAAATAGTATAGCTCCCAAAAAAAATTATATCTTCTTGATGTATCATGGAGATTGCATCAAAATAAAAAGAATCTGGACCTTCGATTAGACCAGACATCACAAATATTAGTTTTTATATTATTTGGGGAGTGATAAGGAGCGAGAGGGTATAAGGGGCTTACCGAAATACGATGACAAATTTCAATCCTTTTAAATATACAGACCCTTTTCTATTCGTAGTATCTAGCGTATAAATGGAATCCTTAAATTTCTGTTCCATTAACTGATCGCGTAATCATTTTTAGGTATGCGAAACTACTAAGAAAAACCTTATCTTGCTTTCGTGAACTTCAACGAAATTTTCTAGTCAGGCATTTTTAAAAATCAAGCTCGACTGCGTCGAATGAAGTACATCGACTGCAACATAATATTCATCTATAGATTTTTAAACACATATTATACGAAGGAATATGTAGTTGTATGAAAAAATCACCAGAATGAACTCTAATATGCTGTGTTAGTTTATAATTGTATGCATTGTATAAAATCAGATCTTAGAGACATCGGGGTGCGTTTAAAAAAAGTTTTTATATAAATGTTAGAAGACGGAGTATACAAGAGTTGAATTACGCGAGATGAAGGACATTTCGTGACAGAAAACTTACTGAGTATCGTGAAGATATCCGATTTTATCCGCTCACAATCATATAATGAATTGTTTATTCAATACCATTATCTATTAATACGAAAATAAATTATATTGTAGATATTCAAAATGATATTGTTTGGCTATCTCAATGTTTGGTTGTTTCTATCGATTGTTCGACAAATATCGGGTAAGCATTCGATAAAATTATTTGCTATACTCTTTAGAAGAACCTTCAGCTTATTTTCTAATCGAAAAATGATCAGATCCAGAAATTAGCGTTTTTTATATATGATCAAACCAAATATAATATGCTCATTTCCAGAGTTTTCTTTCGAATTTCAACCAGAAGAATCCAGCTGACGGAATCACTAAGGTATCTGCCGATAAAAATTCGGCAAACATCACACTAAATCTAACAGTTAGATTCTGAGTTTATGATAATCATTACTATACAAATTCTATTGAACAGTTGTATGATTTTTCACAGGTATTTCGTACAATCAACCAAAACTTTGTGCAAATGCAACATGGAATCAGACGGCAATAACTTTTGCCAATAGCACCACGATTGGCATAAGTGCTTTCGGTATGTTTGTCGATACAAATAACAGCGTCTATGTAGCTGATCGAGCAAACAATAGGATCCAAATTTGGTTCAACAGTAGTAAAACAGTTACACGTACTATTTCTGGTGGTTTAAACGCATCTTTTAGCGTTTTCATCACAGATAATAGTGATATTTATGTTGATAATGGTTATGCAAATTATCGGGTTGATAAATGGGGCTTTAATTCTACAAGTAGTGTTCCAACGATGTATATCTGTGGAGCATGTTATGGTCTTTTTATTGATATTAATAATATGCTTTACTGCTCGATGTATAATTATCATGAAGTTGTTTCGAAGTCATTGGATACACGTTTAAATGTATGGAGTGTTGTCGCCGGTAATGGTACAGCTGGATCAACATCGGTTACACTTAATAATCCATGGGGTATCTTTGTTGATATTAACTTGAATTTGTATGTAGCTGATTTTGTAAACAATCGGATTCAAAAATTTGCATCAGGACGATTGAATGGAACAACAATAGCAACAGGAGATATTACATTGTATCATCCAACTTCAGTTACACTTGATGCTGATGGATATCTTTTTATTGTTGACAGTGGTAATAGTCGTATTGTTGGTTCAGGATCTTATGGATTTCGATGCATAGCGGCATGTTCTGGAATGGGTTCATCATCCAGTCAATTATATTATCCAGTAGCTCTATATTTTGACAGTTATGGAAATATATTCGTCACTGATCAAGCTAATAATAGAATTCAAAAAATTCTTTTGTCATCAAACGGCTGTAGTAAGTATAAGGATATATTATGATAAGCAATCTTATTCATCAGAGTAAAATTCTTGAAAAAGATTCTATTCACACTATATTCTCATGCAATTGATTCTTATTTTCGATAAATTAAATACCTAAAATAAACAGAATTCTATTTGTTTTAGATACAACCACATCAACAACTACAACTGCTGGTATGTTAAATATGTCTTTCTTTTTCTATATTGTTAAGAAACTATCTTTGTTTATAGCAATAAATACGACGAGCGTTACTCTAACAACTACTGTATCAACATCCGTGTCTTATTCCAATGGTAAAATAATAACTGAGAATGAGTATTTAATATATTCACCTTCACTTTGGTTTACTGGGCGTAATCCGATGAATTTACGTCAGTTTTTATGAAAGAATATAAGTGTAGAATACATATGAGAATCAAATGTACGTAGAAGTATCTGATTGTCTTTAATTTTCAATGTCGTAGATAGAAATATTCCTAATCAACACATAATTTAAGCGAAAGTTTTTAACATTCCAATGAGAGCCCAGATGCAAGGAATGAGCTGTAAATGATCTAAGATGACTGATGAAACGCTATTATCAACGATGAGAATAATTGTCTTACACCGACTTTTTTATCATGATTTTTGATTGAAACATATTTTAGTTAAAAATATACTTATTAGTATATGCTCACATAAATATTAATCGTATCAATTGTTTTACTACTGATATGAATTAAAGAAAAAAATGCATTTAATAATTAACGAGGCATCTTTTACTTTAAAACAAATGATAGTCGTGATCAAATAGTTTTCCTGCGTGTTTGATAAACAATACAACTTTTTCTATGTTACTTTTAATTATTATATGTAAGATTATCTTTCGAGATGGTATCAAACTGTCCAAATGAGCAAAGATTGTTTAAGAGATCTAAAACTGGAACGATGCAAATGAACTTTATAACAAAATATCTAACACATCTAGTTTTCTAGATTAGAAGTATAGTAAAGTAATCATGACTCGAAAAAGAATCAATATCAAAATAGTTTGTTATAAATGTCTTCTCGTTCTAAATAGGCCTTATTGCATAGTAGAAGTCTTATCACGAACTATTTTAGCATCCAGAGTACATGAATATTTTTAAACTGTGATTGTGGGTATCATTGTTCGTTATTTCACTATGTGATTTGTACATAATAGAATAAAAATAATATTAATATTATTTTAGTTATATCATTCAACCAACCAAAATTTGGTGCATATGCTACTTGGGATAACATTGGTATTACTTTTGCAAATAGTAGTACAGTTGGCACAAACCCATATGGAATTTTCGTAGACACTAATAATACGGTTTATGTAGCTAATAAAGCAAACAATCAAATTCAAGTATGGTTATCGGGAAGTAGTATACCTACAAGAAATATTACCACTGGTGTTACTTCTCCATATAGTATTTTTGCTACCATCACTGGTGATATTTATGTCGATAATGGATATACAAATAATAGAGTCGATAAGTGGGCATCATACGGAAATATAAGTAGTTCAGTAATGCAGGTTCAAGGTGCATGCTATGATCTCTTTATTGATGTTAATAATACTCTTTACTGTTCATTGTATACTCAAAATCAAGTTGCTATAAAATCATTGAATGGCAACTCAAGTATGTGGATCGTTGCTGCTGGTACAGAATGTTCTGGATCAACTTCGAATACACTTAATAATCCTCGTGGAATCTTTGTTGATATAAATCTCAATTTATATGTTGCTGATTGCGGAAACGATCGAGTGCAATTATTTTTATCTGGACAAGTAACAGCAACGACAGTAGCAGGAAGTACAGCTACTGGAACTATCTCACTTGATTGTCCTAGTGATGTTGCACTCGATGGTGGTGGATATCTTTTTATTGTAGACAGTAATAATAATCGTATTATTGGTTCAGGACCTAATGGCTTTCGTTGTATAATTGCATGTGCATCTACCAGTGGTTCAGCATCCAATCAATTAAGTAGTCCATCGACTTTTAGTTTTGATAGTTATGGAAATATATTTATTACTGATCAAGGCAACAGTCGAGTGCAAAAATTTTATTTAACAACCAATATTTATAGTAAGTAAATTAGAATTTTTTTTTGTAAAACTTAATAACTAAAATAAAACCTAATCAAAGAGATTTATTTGAATTAATCAATCTTAGTTTTTGTTTGTGTACTACACATTGTGTATTAAACAACAGTGAAATTCATTCTGATTATATTAAACTATCGAACTAACTTTTAGCGTTATTCGTTGAGATACTTCATAGAAGTCCTATTGAAATCTGTTAGTAGATCTATCAATGATTTCATCAATAAGATTTAAATTTTTTATACTCCGAAATATTTAACTTGATGAACATGTTTGAAAAATAACATCAATGATTTTTTTAATTTATTTTTATTTTTAGGTACAACTATCAATCAACCAAGCTTCTGTCCATCTACAACTTGGTATACAAATGCAATTACATTTGCTAATAGTAGTATGGTTGGATCAATTGTATTTGGTGTTTTCGTTAGTATTAATAATACTGTTTATGTAGCTAATCAGCAAACTAATCAGGTTGTAATATGGTACGAAGGAAGTACTAATCCAGATAAAATTCTTTCTGGTAGTCTGAGTACACCATTTGATCTTTTCGCAACCCCTCAAGGAGATATATATGTTGATAATGGTTTAAATGGTCGAGTTGATAAATTTGCATTCAACTCAAATCTAAGCACTCCTGCAATGTCAGTTCCTAATTCATGTTATGGCATTTTTGTTGATATTAGTAATAATCTTTATTGTTCAACATTTAGTTCTAATCAAGTTGTTAAGAAATGGTTAAATGATAATGTACTCACATCAGCTATTGTTGCTGGTAACGGCACAGCTGGATCAACAGCAACTATGCTTCATTTACCTATGGGAATTTTTGTCGATGCTAAATTTAATTTATATGTTGCAGATACTACTAATTGCAGAATACAGATGTTTCCTGTTGGACAATTAACTGGAATAACTCTAGCAGGAGCTAGTGCACCAGGAACTATTACACTTAATAATCCATATGGTATTACATTAGATGGTAATGGATATCTTTTTATTGTGGATTGTTATAATCATCGAATAGTTGGATCAGGACCATATGGTTTTCGATGCTTATTTGGATGTACAACAATATCTGGTTCTGCACCAAGTCAATTGTCTTATCCAACAACTTTAAGATTTGATAGTTATGGGAATCTATTTGTTGCTGATAGAAATAATAATCGAGTGCAAAAGTTTATATTAGCATCGAGATCATGTAGTAAGTTATTTTTAGTTTATGTTTTCGATGAAATCAATTTTGTTTATTTTAGGTTTGTCTTATAATCAACCAACATTTTGTTATAATGCTTTATGGTATTCTAATGCATCAACTTTTGCATCAAGTAGTACAATTGGTACATTACCATATGGTATTTTTATTAATGGAATCAATACTGTGTATGTACCTAATCAAGTTAGTAACACTATTTTATCATGGCCTCAAGGAAGTAATACATCAACAACTAATACATATAGTAGTTTGAGCAATCCTTATAGTCTTTTTATGTCTATAAATGGTGATATTTATATTGATAATGGTTATTCATATGGCCGAGTGGATAAATATACATTTAATACATCAAATCGTGTTACTGTTATGAATGTTAATGGAAGTTGTTATGGTTTATTTATTGATATTAATAATAATCTTTATTGTTCACTTAAAAGTCTTCATCAAGTTGTTAAACTTTTACTTAATAATGCTACAACTATTCCGACAATTGCAGCCGGAAATGGTTCTGCTGGATCACTATCAAATATGCTGAATTCTCCTCAAGGAATCTGTGTTGACAGTAATTCAAACTTATATATTGCAGACAGTGCTAACAATCGTATCCAGTTCATCCAATCTGGTCAATCAAATGGAGTGACAATCGTTGGTAATGGTTCATCAGCAAATATTATACTCAACTATCCAACGGGAATTGTCCTTGATGCTAATGGTTATTTATTTATTGTGGATAGTTATAATCATCGTATTGTTGCTTCAAGTTATTATGGCTTTCGATGTATAGTGGGATGTTCAGGAGGTGGTTCATCTGCATCTCAATTATCTTTTCCACAAAGTATGGCTTTTGACAGTTATGGAAATATATATGTTACTGACCGAAATAATAGTCGAGTGCAACAATTCACTCTTCAAACTAACAATTGCAGTAAGTTTGTTTGTGTATAATAGAACATTATGAAGCTGTAGTTGATAATTAGTTTTTTTTTGCGACTATTATCTGAAAAGTTGAAAAAATAGAAATAACATGGTGCTTGAATTAATTGATCTCATATTAATGTTTTTAGTATAACTTCCCTCTAATTCGATTGAAGAAAGCATAACTGTTTTATATTTCAGCAATACCGACCACGACCACCACCACCACTACTACTACTACTACGAGCAGCAGCAGTGCCACTACTAGCACTGCTACTACTACCACTAGCAGCACCACAAGTAGCAGCACTAGTACTACTACCACCAGCAGTACTACAAGTAGTAGCAGTACTACAAGCACCACTACCACCACCACCACTACCACGAGTACCACCAGTAGCACTAGTACCAGTACCAGCAGTTCCACAAGCAGCACTACCAGTACCACGAGCAGTACTACCAGTAGCACTACTACTACGACCAGCAGTACCACAAGCAGCAGTACTACAAGCAGCACTACCACCACCACCACCAGTTCCACAAGCAGCAGTAGTACAAGTAGCACTAGTACCTCCACTAGTACCACAAGCAGCAGTACTACAAGTAGCACTACTACTACCACCACTAGTAGAACCACTACAAGCAGTAGCACTACCACAAGTAGCACTACTACTATCACTAATACTACAACAAGTAGGTCCTGTGAATGATTGAAGGTTGAGCTGCTTTATTTTAGTGATTAACCGAAAAAATTCTGAGACTGATTGGCGTTCTATGTAGAGGTAAAATCAGTAATAGCTCTAGGAAAAATATCGAGCCTATGAAACTGTCTTCGGATAGTACTTGATACCACAAGATAGCTGAAAACAGCAGGATATTCTTCTTTTTCATTGAATTTGGATTGATTTTTTTAAATAAGAATGATTTGACATTATTTTCTAACAGAAGTGAACGATATATCTAATCAATTTTCATGTTTTTTCTTAGGTGTTACTCTTAATCAACCCAATCTATGTCCATCTACAACATGGTATACAAATGCAATTACATTTGCTAATAGTAGTACAATTGGAACTGTCGCATCTGGTGTTTTCGTTAGTATTAATAATACTGTTTATGTGGCTACTCAACAAACTAATCAGGTTGTTGTATGGTACGAAGGAAGTATTAATCCAAATAAAATTCTTTCTGGTAGTTTGAATACACCATCTGATCTTTTCGCTACTCCTCAAGGAGATATATATGTTGATAATGGTTTAAATGGTCGAGTTGATAAATTTGCATTTAACTCAAATATAAGTACTCCTGCAATGTCGGTTCCTAGTTCATGTTATGCCATTTTCGTTGATATTAGTAATAATCTTTATTGTTCAGCGTTTAGTTCTCATCAAGTTGTTAGGAAGTCGTTAAATAATAGTGTACTTACATCAACTATTATTGCTGGCAACGGTACAGCTGGATCAACAGCAACTATGCTTAATGCACCTGTTGGAATTTTTGTCGATGCTAAATTTAATTTATATGTTTCAGATTCTACTAACTGCAGAATACAAATGTTTCCTGTCGGACAATTAGCTGGAATAACTTTAGCAGGTGCTAGTGTACCAGGAACTATTACACTTTATTATCCAAATGGTATTACATTAGATGGTAATGGATACCTTTTTATTGCGGATACTTATAATCAGCGAATAGTTGGATCAGGACCATATGGTTTTCGATGTTTATTTGGATGTACAACTATTGCTGGTTCTGCACCAAGTCAATTATATTATCCAGCAATCTTAAGATTTGATAGTTATGGAAATATATTTGTTGCTGATAGAAATAATAATCGAGTGCAAAAGTTTATATTAGCATCGAGTTCCTGTAGTAAGTTATTTTTAGTTTATGTTTTCAATCATATAAATTTATCTCTCTTAGGTCTTTCTTATAATCAACCAACATTTTGTTATAATGCTTTATGGTATTCTAGTGCATCAACTTTTGCATCAAGTAGTACAATTGGTACATTACCATATGGTATTTTTATTGATGGAATTAATACTGTGTATGTACCTAATCAAGTTAGTAACACTATTTTATCATGGCCTCAAGGAAGTAATACATCAACAACTAATACATATAGTAGTTTGAGCAATCCTTATAGTCTATTTATGTCTATGGCTGGTGATATTTATATTGATAATGGCTATTCATATGGCCGAGTGGATAAATATACATTTAATACATCAAATCGTGTTACAGTTATGAATGTTAATGGAAGTTGTTATGGTTTATTTATTGATATTAATAATAATCTTTATTGTTCACTTAAAAGTCTTCATCAAGTTGTTAAACTTTTACTTAATAATGGTACAACCACTCCGACAATTGCAGCTGGAAATGGTTCTGCTGGATCACTGTCAAATATGCTGAATTCACCTCAAGGAATCTATGTTGACAGTAATTTAAACCTATATATTGCAGACAGTGCTAATAATCGTATCCAATTTGTTCAAACCGGTCAGTTAGATGGAGTGACAATCGTTGGTAATGGATCATCAGCAAATATTACACTAAACTATCCAACTGGAGTTGTCCTTGATGCTAATGGTTATTTATTTATTGTGGATAGTTATAATCATCGTATTGTTGCTTCAAGTTATTATGGCTTTCGATGTATAGTGGGATGTTCAGGAGGTGGTTCATCTGCATCTCAATTATCTTTTCCACAAAGTATGGCTTTTGACAGTTATGGAAATATATATGTTACTGACCGAAATAATAGTCGAGTGCAACAATTCACTCTTCAAAACAACAACTGCAGTAAGTTTGTTTTGTGTATAATAGAACATTATGAAGCTGTAGTTGATAATTAGTTTTTTTTTGCGACTATTATCTGAAAAGTTGAAAAAATAGAAATAACATGGTGCTTGAATTAATTGATCTCATATTAATGTTTTTAGTATAACTTCCCTCTAATTCGATTGAAGAAAGCATAACTGTTTTATTTTTCAGCAATACCGACGACCACTACCACTACTACGAGCAGCAGCAGCAGCAGTACCACAACTAGCACTGCTACTACTACCACTAGCAGCACCACAAGTAGCAGCACTAGTACTACTACCACCAGCAGTACTACAAGCAGTAGTAGTACTACAAGTACCTCTACCACCACTACCAGTAGCACTACTACTACTACAACGAGTACCACAAGTAGCACTACTACTACCACTAGTACTACAACAAGTAGCAGCAGTACCACAAGTAGTACTACCACGAGCAGCAGTAGTACCACAAGTAGCACGACCACCACTAGCAGTACCACTACGAGCAGTAGCAGCACCACAAGTAGCAGTACGACGAGTAGTAGTAGTACTTCAAGTAGTACTACCACGAGCAGCAGCAGTACTTCAAGTAGCACTACTACCACGACCACCACTAGCAGTACCACCACGAGTAGCAATAGTACTACAAGTAGCACCACTACTACTACTAGTATTACAACAAGTAGCAGTAGTACCACAAGTAGTACTACGACGAGCAGCAGTAGTACCACGAGTAGCACTACCACCACGACCACCAGTACCAGTACCACTACGAGTAGTAGCAGCACCACAAGTAGTAGTACTTCAAGTAGTACTACCACAAGCACCAGTAGTATCTCAAGTAGCACTACCACCACCAGCAGCAGTACTACAACGAGTAGCAGTAGTACTACAAGCAGTACTACCACTACCACTAGCACGACAACAAGTAGCACCACTACAAGCAGTAGCAGTACGTCAAGTACTACTACCACTATCACTAGCAGTACTTCCAGTAGTACCACTACCACGACCACCACCAGCAGCACCACTACGAGCAGTAGCAGCACTACAAGTAGCAGTACTTCAACTAGTACTACCACGAGTAGCAGCAGTACCTCAAACAGCACCACTACCACCACAAGCAGTAGTACCACAAGTAGTACGGCTTCCATTACAACTTCTCAAGGATTAGATATCCATCAAAGTAATAATATAAAGAGTATAAAAATAGTTTATTGATTTTTTTTCTACACTAGCTTGTTATTCACCGACAATTATATTGATTCCTGGACAATCATCTCTATCATCTCCAATGTCGTATCGGCGTAGTCAAGATTTTTCTATTAGTTCAATGATTCAATTTAATTGTAATGGTTCACTTTCAACAACTAAAAAATGGACAATCAAAAATTGTACATCGATATGTTCATTTCGAATTCAATTGAATGCTAAAATCAGTACAACATTAAATGAACTTTATATTCCATCAAGAACATTGGATTATGGAATTTATGAATTAACATTAACTGTCACAATGATTGAGTCACTTAATCTTAAATCTTCATCTTCAGCTTATGTAAGAATAACTGCAACAGGTATAACAGCAAATCTTGTTCAATTAGGAACATCAATGATAACACGTGGTAGTCAACAAGATCTTCAACTTGATCCTGGAGCATATTCTATTGATCCTGATCAACATTCATTTGATGCGAGTGTAAGTATTATTTATCCCTCATTAATTATAAAATAGATTATATTAGATAAGACTATGATACATTAGTTTTACTTCAATACAGTGATATGATTAAAATTCGAAACATTTTCATTTTCGAATAGTATCATATCAGGAACAAAAGTACAATGAAAAGTGAAGACAGTTATAATTACAGTCCGTCAAATCATTTTTGAGTATAAAAATCTCCAATTTGAAGGAATCTAGCTAAGATTATCAGCAAGCTTCATTAAAAGTATATAGAATGCGTTATAATCACCAATAAATAAAAGACAGAAAGGACAATGTGATATATGCAAACTAGAGACGTAGTCAAACATATTCTAACGAAGATATTTATTAGTAGATTAAACAGGCGATGATCTTCAAATAGAGAGCTGATACCATGAGTAGTAGGAATCAAGCTTGGTAAGGTGATCATATGAATATTCCCCGATGATCTAAAAGATCGAAAATAACAGAAACTGTTTTGAAAGTATGGAGAGTAATGTTCAGATTCTTAACAAGATCAATAGATATTTTATTTATTGAATTCTTATCACTTTTTTACAGATATCTTAATAAATCTATTTTTATTGACTATAGAAATGGAAATATGAATATTATTGTCGAATTTATGGTTTATACAATTTCCCAAATTTTCAAGGTATATTATTACCAATTGAAAATTCCAAAACTGATCCTTACAATCCATCATGCTTATCAAATCAATCAGGTAATATTGATTCTCGATAATTTTATATGTCGAAATAAGAAGCCTCATAATTGAATAGGATTAATATTCGGAAATTTAACTGCATCACCTAATTCATCCCTAACAGTTCTCGGTGGTTCGCTTCAATCAAATCAAATCTATCAATTTATGGTTTATATGGAAAATCGTAAAAATTCATCTATTCAAGCTACAGGATATGTACTTGTTACAGTTGACGATACTCATCCACAACTAGTTGTTATTGGGTAAATAATTTTTTTATCTAATTAAATCTTAAAAAGAAATCTTTTGAATATAGTTGTGTTATATCAATATTATGTGTTCCAAATCTTGAATATCAATTTGTTAATCCAACAACACAAGTTGCTCTATTTGCTATTTGTGTTGGAAATTGTATCAATCTTCAAAATATAAAATGGAATATTTATCAAGGTTCTGATAATTCATCTTCAAACTATACACAATGGACTTTATTTAATAATACGGTTTTATATGAAAATATTTGGTTTTTCGGTAGAAATCTTCTTATGATTAAGAAATATTTATATTCCTTTGATTTTTCTATAGGTAAAAATACAAGTAATTTTACAGCTACAAATCAATTATTTCTTAATAATCCTCAGGTAAATCTTTGGCGATTTGAAGTTGTTTATACATTTTTAAATGAAACAAGTACAAGTGCATTAAATTTTATTATTAATCAACCTCCTTATAATGGTTCATGTTCAATTAATCCGATGAATGGTACAACAACTACTTTATTCACTATTTTATGTCCTGGTTGGTATGATGAAGATGGAATTAAAGATTATTCATTATATGGTATAGTTATTTTTTAATATAAGAAAATTATGAAATAATTCATATAGTGTTGATATAATTCTTCCTTTTGTTAACATTAATAATGATATTAAGGGGAAAAGTTCAGATTCTCGATATTTAATTAGTATCTAAGAATGTGAATGTCTGAACTTATCTCTTGAATGATATACTACGATGCTAAACAAAGATTAAGACATCTTTTTCCGTTTATGACTCGCAAATGATCCTTACACCTTTATAGATCGATCGTAATAGAGATAGACCTCGTAGTTATACGTTTGTAATCATATTAAAGAATAAGGATGTATTTTCACTCATTTTATTTCGAAATATTGAACAAAATATAGATTTTGTAGATCCAGAATTTGATTCATATTATAGAAGTTATTTCATCTTTTAAATTTTAATCCTGAGAAAGTATGTTAATCGATTTTCTCATAATTTAAGCATGGACGACAGATGTATCGCAAAAATTAATGATTGCATACTCATCAGTATCTTATTTTCAAGTTCGATTACCAAGTGGAGACAATCAAACATCATTACTCAATATTGTTATTTCTATTCGTGATCTACTTGATTGTGTTGTAGAAGTAAACATGTCTTCTGTACATGTTATCGTAGATTCTGCAGGAATAAACGATTTAATGGCAAGTCTACAAAGTTCACCAAATGCATTAACAAATAATCCAATTGTTCAATTACTTTCAAGTGGAAATCAAAATACTGTTGGACAAATTCTTACTGCAATTTCTCAACAATTTAATCAACTGAATAGTGAAAATATAGATCAAGCTATTTCAAGTAATTATTCACATTTAGTTTACTATAGATAATTAAAATAATCCTTTTTTAGGTGGAATACCAGCTGCAACTATTTTAGTATCATCGTTAGGAAGTTCAAGTTTACAAGGAGTAATTAAATTGAATTGAACTGAATTGATTTTATTTTATTTTAATATAGAATTCAACATCTTTCAATGAATCAGCTTTGATTGAATATAATAAGATATTAAATACTCAAGCAAATCTTCGAGATTATTTAATGACATTTACAACTGATCTTCTTATTACAACATCAAATAGTATCAAATTACAATCATCATCATTAGCACAAATAACTCAATCAACAAATCAATTAACAAGAGCTGCTCTAGTACTATAAATGAAATCATTTTTTAAAATTATATAATTTTGTATAATTCTAGTCA
Source organism: Adineta steineri (assembly GCA_905250115.1). Taxonomy (NCBI): domain Eukaryota; kingdom Metazoa; phylum Rotifera; class Eurotatoria; order Adinetida; family Adinetidae; genus Adineta; species Adineta steineri. The sequence continues at coordinate 373,538 of CAJNOI010000031.1, forward strand.
ATTGCATCAAGTAGATGTTATCAATTATCTCTTGCTTTATCTTCAATGGCAACACAAATTCCATATGAAGATGCACAGATAGCAGCAAATCAACTAATACAATGTGCTTCAAATGTCTTAACCGTAAATTTCGGATTTTTAAATAATGTTCTATAAAACCTGACTCTTTGTATAGCTAAATTTCGCTAAGTGTAGGAAGACCAAAAAGTCAATAGAGATAGAAAATTTTGAATATTTCCGTCGTTCATGTTCGTAGTTCTTATTAACATGAAACACATTCTCAGAGCTTTGTTAAAACAATACAACTAACGTCAACAAAAGCTTGAGAGCGATTTTTGATAATGTTTCTTTTATGAAAATCAGCTATAATGAAATCAGATATTTTGAAAAGAGCAATTCCATCATTTGTTAATCTGTAGAATTATGTATAATTAATTTAGGCTGTAAATGGACCATTACAAGAACGAACAAGTACACTTGACTTAGATTATTCTCGTGCAAATGCGGTACCTACTGATTATGATACTGATCTTGAATCTCCATGGTCAAATACAAGTAACAGTTCTTGTTGAATGATTTATCTTTAGTTTTTTTTTATTTCTAAAAGATTTATTTGGTGGTGGTGATGAAGCATCTGTTGAACAAAATCGAAATATATATTATCAAAAACAATTAGCAAATGAAATTAATGCACAAGTAACATCAATTATTTCATTAATAACATCTTCATTAAATATTCATTTAAATATTGGTCAAAATTCAATAATAAATACATCTCAAACTTATATGTCATTAGAAACAATATCAACTCAATCACTTTCAGATAGAATTGTAAAACAAATTGGAAATGCTCAATTTCATATTCCATCAGATCTTAATTTGATTACAAATGATAACTCTTCGATTTCACTTCGAGTAAGTCTGTTTATATATTATTTAAAGAATTACTTTGAATTTTTTAGTCAAAAATGGATGTACTTGCCTCATTTGGAAGTTTTTCAAATACAAATCTTTCAAGATCAGTTTCACTTTCAATTATTGATCAAAATGGAAATGAAATTTCGTTTAAAGCCAATGAAAATAATTCAATAAAACTAATAATTCCTCGTGATCCAAATCTAGTAATTCCATCAATGTATTTACAAAATGTTACATAAATAAATTCAACTATTAATAATTTATTATTTAATTATCATTATATTAATATAACAAGTTCACTTCCTATTTCAGTTCATTTTGAAATTCATTCTTTAAATACAAATTTAGCCTATTTATTTATTTATAAATTTGATCAAACACCACTATTAAATAGTTCAATTAATATTATTGATGGATGGACAATGTTTTGTCCTATCAGTATGTTTTCTTGTCTTTAACATTCATATAGATTTCTTTTTTGTAATTATAGATTTATCCGATGATGATATATATCGATATTTTATTGATAATAAACAAACACCTGGTCATCAATCATTAGTATTTGGAATGAGAGAATTAAATTCAACAGAAATGAATAATTATTGTTTAAATAATTCTTCAGTAAATACGTCTTTACCAATCACCGATCAACCATTTAATTTTACATCAAATTATGAACTTCGTATATATACATCAGGTTGTTATTATCTTGATGAAAATAATAATTGGAAATCAGATGGATTAATTGTAAGTATAAAATAAATTAGAAAAATAAAGAATCTTTAATATTTATTTAACCGTAGGTTGGATCATTGACAAATCATTATGAAACTGAATGTCTTTCAACTCATTTGACAACATTTGCTGGTGGTTTTATTGTTTTACCAGAACCAATTAATTGGAGTTATGTTTTTGCCAATGCTGATTTTCTGAAAAATAAAACAATTTATTTAACAGTTATTTGTATGTCTATTGCTTATATTATTTTGATGATTTTTGGACGTTTTAAAGATAAAAAAGATATTGAAAAAGTAAGTTTAGATGGTTAATAATATTTCTTAATTAAATTTATTTCATTTATTTCTTTAGTTAGGAGTAACACCATTACCTGATAATGGTAAATCTGATCAATATTATTATCAAATTATTGTTTTTACTGGTCAACGAGCAAATTCTGGAACACAATCAAAAGTAAAAAAGATGAATTATGTTTTGTAAATAAATCTTAATTTGATTAGGTTCATTTTATTCTATCGAGTGATAATGATGAAACACGTGTTCGAACATTTTCAGATTCTCATCGAAAAATATTTCAACGTGGTGGAATTGATTCATTTATTATGAGTGTTCCAAAGTAAATTTATTTAACACTTAAAATATATTTATGTGTTATTTTTAAAGATCATTAGGATTATTGAACTATATTCGTATTTGGCATGATAATTCAGGAGAAGGTTCATCAGCATCATGGTTTTTAAAATATATTATTGTTCGAGATTTACAAACAATGGAAAAATTTTATTTTATTGCTCAACGTTGGTTTTCAGTTGAACAAGGAGATGGACTTGTAATTAGTTATTTGTTTCAATTCTTAATTTCTCATTCTTTAAATTTAGATTGAACGAATTTTACCCATTGCTGGTGAAATGGAAAAACAAAATTTTTCTTATGTATTATCGAAAAAAGCTTATTTTAGTGTCTCCGATGGTCATTTATGGTTTTCAATTTTCTCTCGACCGCCATCAAATAAGTTTACACGTGTACAACGTTGTACTTGTTGTTTTGTTTTATTATCTGCTTCAATGTTACTTAATATAATGTATTATGATTTATCTGCTGAAGCAAAATCGTCAAATAATACAGAAAGTAATAGTCTATCGATTGGTCCTCTTTATATCGCACCAGAACAAGTATGTATAATTTTATATTCTAAAGAATTAAGGTGAATGTTCTTAACGATGATCTTCATAGTCTATGAGTTATTAAATTTAACTTTTGAGCATAATACTAAATAGTCACTTAGAGTATTCTAAACATTCATTTTTTGTTTTTAAAGTATTGGATATTGAAAACATGATTTTTAGAATTTTTCATAAAATAATCATTTTATTGAAAAGATTGTGATTTATTTAAGATTGGAATTGGTATAATGGTTGAATTATTATCGTTAGTTCCAAGTATTTTCATAGTTCAATTCTTTCGACGTATTCGACCTCGTCAACAAATTTCACCATTACGTCAAGCATTGGAGAAAATAAGACCATTACCACAGACGTTAGTATAACTTAATATATTGTCTTTGATTTAATCATTTTATATTTTTAGTAATGTAAAAGATAAAACTATAATTAAAAATAAAAAAAAACAATTCACATTTCCTTGGTGGTGTTTATTTATTGCTTATACACTTTCTTTTATGATAATTGCTGTTTCAATGTTTTTTATTATCGTTAAAGGAATTATATTTGGTGATTTAAAAACTCAAAAATGGTTAACATCTGTTCTTACTGGCTTTTTTTCATCAATTATTCTTACTCAACCAATTAAAGTATATATTTAGATATTTTAGTTTACTTCAAAGAAATGTCTTTTCTTTTTGAAGATTTTAGGTTTAGCAGTATTTTTTACTCTATTTTGTCGAAATCCAAATGATGATAAAGAAGCAAAGGAATATATAGATGAGACTAATTTTGAATTAGATGGTGACGAAGATTATCTTCATTCGACTGATTTTTCATTGATTTCACATACTTCAAAACGTATTAATCGTCTAAATGAAAATGAGGTAGCTTTTCTTCGTGAACAACGTTTAAAAGAAATTCAAATGTGGTCAATTATTCGAGAATTTATAATTTATGCTATATTTTTAATATTACTTTGTATAATCAGTTTTTCAAATCGTACACAAAATAGTTTTTATCAAACTGATCATTTACAAAAATACTTTTTAAATACAAGACAAACAGATTGTGATTACACACAAGTATACTTTGTTTTTTTTGTTCTATATATAACAATGAATATTTGTAGATTTTAACAATTGATGATTACTGGAATTGGTTAAATAATAGTTTTGTTGAGAATCTTCGTGCTCAACAATGGTATAATGATGATCAACCGATAAATTTAAATGGATACATAAATGATAAAACAAATCGAATGATTGGTTGGGCAACAATGAGACAATTACGTAGTAAATCACAATTATGTTCTGATCAACGTATAATATCAACATGTATTAATGATTATAGTTTATTTAATGAAGAAAAAGATTCATTTCAACCAGGGTGGATACTGAATCAAACATCAATAGAAGAAGAAGATTATAGTTCATCAATTCTAAAAGCATTTCAATATCAATCAAGTAAAGAATTAGATACATATGTTTATGTAGGTGATCATGGAACATATGGTGGAGATGGTTATGTATATGAATTTCGTGGTCGTTTATCTGATATTAAAAGTAATTTATCTTTACTTCATCAATTACAATGGATCGATGCTAACACAAGAGCTGTTATTATTCAATTAACTTTATATAATCCAAATGTTGCATTATTTACTTCAGTTACTTTTCTTCTCGAATTTTTATCTGCAAGTGGAGTTTATCCGTCAGCTCGTTTTGAACCACTTAATTTCTATGGTACGTGATTTTTTCTAAACTACTGATTTTACATTGACAATTTTATTTTAATTTAGTATTTACATCATTAACACAATTGATTTGTACAATTATTTATATATGTTTTATTATTTATTTTCTAATTATCGAAACTAAATTATTAATTAAATTAAAATTAAAATATTTTTACGAATTTTGGTCAATAATTCAAATTGGTATAATAAGTTGTTCAATAACAAGTATTATTATTTATATTTGGCGTTTTAAAGAATATAATCGTTTAAATTCACTTTTTCAACACACAAATGGATATACTTATGTTAATTTACAAATGATAGTTTATGTTGATGATGTATTAACATCTCTTCTTGGTTTTTGTTGTTTTTTTGGAACAATTACATTTATTAAATTTATTCGGTTTAATAAATCATTAAGAATATTTGTTCAAACACTTAAATATGTTACAAAAGAACTTATTTCATTTTCATTTATGTTTTCAATTGTATTTATGGCTTTTCTTTCATTATTTTATTTATTATTTACTTCAAGTATCGAATCATGTTCTAGTTTATTAGCAACAGCTCAAATGTTATTTGAAATAACATTAATGAGTTTTGATGCAACTGATTTTACTGGAGCTGATCCATTTCTTGGTCCATTTTGTTTTTCAATTTTTATTATTATTGTTGTTTTTATATGTTTAAGTATGTTTATTTCAATACTTAATGATGGTTTTCATCATGTTGAAGAAACTCCAATTGAAGATCAACAAATTTTATCATATATGTTAAAGAAATTTTTAAATTGGACACGTAAAAACTATTTAATAAATTTAAATAAAAATTTGTTTATTGATATTTTAGATTTAAGAAGACCAAATGTTGAAGAAATTTATGAAATACAAGACTCTCGAATGCATTCTCAATATGTTGATCCAATTGAAAATTTTCCTGATAAAATCGATCAATTATTAGAAGCAATCGATCGAGTATATTAAAATATAAGAATTTATCTTCATCCAAAAATTATTTATTTCTCTATTGTTTTAGATTTATATCGATCAAAAAAAAGAATTATTAAGATTAAAAAGAGCTGGTGTTTAATTATACTAATTTTCCATTATTATATTTTGAACTAGGATTAGATTCATATTTATTATTATATTGCTTTTATTTAACTTGATTTAATCAACATATTATTTTTTAAATAAAATTATTGCTTTATTTGTTGTATAATTAAACTTGAACTTTTGTTTATTGACAAAAGGTTACAATGTATAGATAGATATTGTTTTGATGCTGAAACATGAAGCTATAACGGATATTCAATAAAACACACAAAAACATGGATGTTTGTTACAGGATGCAGTGGAACTACCAAGCTACAACTGTATTTAAAGAGATACTATTCTTTTTATTTCTTATTAATAATTCATATTGATTTCCATAAAACAACATAACATATAATCATTGAATGATTACTTTCAAATGCAATACAGGATATAATAAATGACCATTGATATGTATTTCCTATGGCTAAATTCAAATCATATTTTAACAGCGAAACAAACTTCAAAGATAATACGGAATAATTGAATGACAGAACAAATAATTGAAGATATTTAAAATGCCATTGATACATTTTAAACAAAAGATGTATATTATTGAGTACGCGATCTCTGTGAGAATGACATATGGCTGGCTGTATTTAGTTTCTTTGACTTTTATGTGTTTATAATATCAAATCAGAAATAACTTTAAAAATATAAAGCAATTACCTATAAATCACACCACAAATGAGAAAATATGATTTTACTTTGATATAGTCGCTTAATCATACGTAGTATATGGAGACAGAAAGATTTGTAAGTTAAAGATATGATTTCAATTCTATATAATTTATAAATCACATATGGATAGGTATGCTTTTGAGAGCTTGAAAGGAAAAAGGAAAAGGAAACGGTAAAGTTTTACTTCCATACGATACATAAAACATACGTTGAGTACAGAATAGTTTGTGACTTGAGAAAAACAAAAAAGAGTAGGTGAGATATAATTTAAAAGTCATACATGGATCAACATGATTCTGTAAGTTCAGGAAAACTAGAAATAGATTATATGTTTAATATATATATGATTTATAGTTTATATCTTCCGTTTTCCTACGCATACAAGACACTATATATATATATGCACGTTAATAGTGCTATACCAAAAGATATCAACCTTTCTCGAAGTAAGTAAATTTGTGTTTATTAAATAGTTGTTAATAGCTTGGATTATTTTCACGACGAAACGATGTAACTAAAGTGCTTGTGAGGTGACGCTAAGAGAAAACACCCATACCCTCAAAATTTGTAGCTATTATTCATTTGTATTGCAGAAAAATTATTTCTACTTTTCTTTATTTTTATTTTATAATAATTATTATGTGTATTTGTATAAACCACATTTGTTGATTTGCATGGATTCTTTCAGTGTGTCTATTAAGAACAGTTCACAATAGCTTCATCGATAAGATCTCATTATATAAGATTGATCATTTCTCTAATACTTTTTCTATATAAGTTCTATTCTTTTTCTTTTTAGTCGATATCAGAATTCTTTTAATTTCACTCCAATTGATCATTATAATGATGTTCTTTTTCAAATATTTATTATTCGTATCGATTTTATTCCATCAAAATGTCTATAGTAAAACGGTTTTATCTTCTGCCAATGATAATTGCATTGTAAAATATGGTAGACATTTATTACAAGAAGGTCAAACTATTGAAATAAAAGGAAAACTTTACAAAGTGGAAGATTGTGAACTTCATCGAGCTTATCATGCATGTGGAACTTCTTTGTTACAAATGGTTAGTATTGCTTGTCATGCTATTCAAAATCAAAAATATAAAACTCCAAGTAAACGTGTTCGTAAACATTTACGACAGAAACTACTTACTGAAGCTTGTTGTGAAACTGTATGTACTGTTGCTGAAATGGCACGTTATTGTCCTTCATATTAAAGCAGTGATATAACAACATCATATTTGTGCAATATCTTTATTATTATAGAAATAGATCGGTCTTTAATTAAAAACAGACACGATTTTGTCTTGTTTTTTTTTTATAAAGAAATGTTATTTTATCTTTCATTGAATTAATAAACAAAACGTTTCACAGTGACTTAAAGGTTCTTGAAAGTGAGGGTGTGGGTGAGAGCATTTCTAACAGAAACATAATTGAGCAAAAGTAGATAATTAATAGTAATAATTAATGGAGTGAAATCCTAAGAATGAGTGTGGGCGTGGGTATATCACAATACTTTACTCATACCCATACTCACATCCAAAATAATCTTACAGCTATTCTAAATAGATTTTCGTTTCTTCTGTTATTGATATGCTGTCAAGAATCTGACATATGGCAGCTCGATGATAAACAATAAGTTTTTTCTCTTCTTTTGATCAATTTAACAATCTTTTAATACATATGAATAGAAAAAACAAATAACACACATAAATATCGATGAATACAAAAAAGAACAACATAAAAAATCTTTAATAATAGCGACGAAACAAATTCTTGCAACAATCTAAGGCTTTTATCATTTTATGCACAAACTCCTTGTGTTCGAAATCTGATGAAAAATCGAAATCCTTTGCTTTTTGTAATAAATCTAATTGATCTTGTATTTTTCCAGTCTTTTGATGAGTTACTGCACATCGATCTTGACGCAAGAAATGAATATCAGTTAAACTATCTTTAAAATGTTCCAAAAACACAGGCTTAATGTAATATTGTTCATTATAATGTTGAAAGATCGTTTGTTAATACCAATGCATCTTTTATATTAGAGCGCTCTTGTAGCTTAGCAACTTGTTTATTGTTCAAGAATATTGACTCGATGAACTGTTTTGCAAAATATGCCAAAACGTTGATGAATAAGTTGAGAAATGTTTTCAACAATCATTCTTAAACTTGTATCATCAATTTTTATTGCTGATTTATTCAACTGTTGTTGAATTTCTTTCAAATTACACGTATCTTTTGAGCTAATAAAAACTTCTTAAAAAGTTTGGCACAAGTACTTTTTCTCATCTTCTGTAAGTTACAATCGTTGAAATACCTTTTGAAGTTTTTCATCAGCTAATAAATCATTGATACTGATAGAAGACATTGTTGTTGTTGTTTGAAATATTCAACTAATGATAATATTATATTGACGATATCACAAAATAAATAAATAAATATTGATGATAAATTTATGTTAATGAGGGTGTGGGTGTGGGTGGATGGGGGGTGTATCATAATGCTTTACTCATACCCCCCTCATCCTTTAAGATTGCTGACTTTGACGCTGGAGCCAGACAGTTGTTAATAGTAGCAATAGCAAGATTAGTGTTTTTTCTAAATGAAACAAAAGGCAATGAACTATTGTATATACTAAAAATAATTACTCACTTCCGATATCACTTTTAGAGTAAAAAAAACACAACTTAAAATGCTTATGTATAACGATTAAAATTAGGTGTGTGGCTTTCTAAAGCGTTAATCATTTGTTTAACCAGCATTTTATGTTCAAATGCTGCAGGAAAGTTTAAGTCTTTTGCCTTTTGTAACAAGTTCAGGGTGTGGGTGGGTGTGCATATATCACAATGCTTTACTTATTCCCACCCTCATCCTTTAAGACCGCTGTCCTTGAAGATGGAGGAAGACGATTGTTAATAGCAGCAATAACAATATTAGTGTTTTTTCTAAATGAAACAAAAAGTAATGATCTATTTTACATACTAAAAATAATTACTCACTTACGATATCACGCTGGGTTTCTTTTGCCTCCTTTTCCACACTTGCCACATTATAGCCGAATGCGAAACATTTAGTTTCCTTCCATGTGTGATCATCGTTTAGCTGTTTTATTTTAATTTCTTTAATATTTTTACAGTCAGCTTGTCGAATTTCGAACATTTACCCGCTGGTTCCGCCCAGAAACTACATATTTCTTGCGGGTTTCTGCCGGAAATTCACAGAACACTTCTTCAGGGAGCATCGTTTTCGGTATTTTATAAAAACAAAAGTGTTTATATTAATGAAACTAAATGTATATTCATATTCGCTTACAGTTGCTTTTATATCTAACAATTTTTCCATATTGCGTTTTTCTCTTGGTAAACTAAAATGGATAGATATGTTTGTGATCTTGTCTAGACTGTTAAATGAATAAATAGAGATATCATACGCCAGATGTGACATGGACGATAATCGTAAGCCAAGAAGAAAATATATACGGCATATATATATAGTGAAAAAAACCAAGTGCTGATACATGTACATATGCATATATATACGAAAACTAGAATAAAGTACAGAAAATAAAAATAATAAGGGACGGATATGTAAGCACTATAAAAACAACATCACAAATGAATTTTTATTGAAGATAGAAAGAAAATTTTAATATCAAACATGATGTATGATTATCAGTGTTCATACTTATTTATCTTACATCTTCTCTAAATCTATAAAAAAAGAAACAGATTTGATTGATACAATAAAGTTTTTCCTTTTTTGTTAAATATTCCAACTATTTTCTCGTGAATGTTCAATATATTGTCATTGATTCTCTGTTAAAATTTCCTGAGACTTTTCATCAATTATTGATTGTAAAGAAACAACTGTATGACAATGACGTTTACCAAGAAGAAATGGAAGATCAGTTGCATGATATAAAATACATCCATTATCATTTCTTAAAAAATACAATAAATGTATTTGTTTACGCATATGATTGTCATATAAAATATCAAATTGATCAGTGGAAGCAATATAAAGATAGAAGACGAATGTTTCAAATGGTTTGTAGCGGAAGAATGAAATAGACTTTCTGAAAAACGAAAAAGATCTATATAGAGAAACTAAAATCTAAACAGAAAAACCTATTTTTAAATAATTCGATAAATTTATTTTGATATTGATAATTCAGTGATTACTCGTAAAAACCAGAAAATATTAACAAAGATGATCGAGATAAAGTATGATTACCATATAGATTCTAATGAACTACAGCCATCATTATCATTTCCATTTGTTGTCTGATATAAATTCATATTCTGATTATATTCAAATGATTCAAATCTTAAATTTTCAATTTAAATAAAATTTCATAAAGCAACTATAGTTTCATTTTCATTAATATTGAGGAAATTTGTTCGATAGTGTCAAATTTATTATTAGTTTACTTTTCTTTTGTCCTACATTTTCTTATATTATTGATCGGACGATTCAGCTTCAAAAAACTGTCAATTGTATTGCGAATCAGAACATGATGACGTGCATAAACAATGAAGAAAAATAAGAATCTTCAAATCAACATGTGAATGAGAGTGTATTCTTCGTTGACGTATGTCATCGCCACATAATAAATACCTGAGTTCTTCATTCGCTATTTTCATTCTATACTTTATTCAAAGAAACTGTTTGTGGCAAATGGACGCAATTTTTGTATCTTTAATATCGATCATTTTAATTAGAACATGCTCGGCAATAGTTTCGACTCATAATGGCAGCAGTACTCAGATTTCATTATCGACAGGTGCGATTGTAGGTCTAGCAGTGGGTGGTGCTGTTGTCCTTATTCCCAGGTCAACCAATCCAACGTTGGATCCAATCGGATCTTATAGGATCCGATCATCCGACAGAATCCGATAGGATTCCTGGTGACGGATTTGCATTGGATTCCGTACGGAAAATTTTCAGTCACTTGCTGCAAATTTGATGAGCGGCGTTTTTAGCTATTTTCTATGATGACCTTATGGTCACCTATCGGATCCGTCTAGATCCGTTTGTTGGAAATTGTGAGATCCGATGTTGGATCCGACCACAACGGAATCCGAAGTGATTCCGTCATCAGGAATCCTATAGGATTTTGTCGGATCGTCGGATTCCGATAGAATCCGGCACCGGATCTGATCGGATACGAATATGGAGTTTGTGGGCCCGGGTTATTGTGACAATATTAATAGTCATTTGTAAAGTAAAACTAATGAAGAGACGAAAAATGCGTACCGTTCCTTTCGCAGGGAACACAGCCTGGGCTCAACAAGAAAATCAATATAAACCACCAGGTTTTAATCAAGCATCACATCCTAATCAACCTTCGTCTTATAATCAGGTGCCACCTTATAGTCAAGCACCAGCATATTCTGGATTTAATACTCGAGCACAACCAACAAAAATGACACCAGTTTCATGAAACACATTCCATAGAAATAAGTATTTAATACAATCAATCATCGATGTATTATCATGTGAAAAACATCAGTTAACACATAAACTGGGCAGCTAGTATGTTATGATCTTCACATTTAGTGAGATCATATTATCACTACCGCTCTCGCTGTCTCGCACTAATACTATCTCTGTAGTACTATCTTCTCTCTCTATCTCTTTTGTGGTTTTCTAATTGTATATATAGTGAAGTTATTTTAAATAAAAGACACAGAATCGAACCGGTGTAATCTTAAAGCTTACATAGTACCTTGTGGGTGTGTGGGTATGAGTGTATCAGTATAATACTCATCGGATACTCACAACCACACTATCGAGATTTGCGATTGCTGTTGATGATATAGACAATAATAATTTAACTAATATTATTGGAACTAATAATGGATATGGTAATATAGATATTCTTATGAAAACTTGCTAACATGACATATTTCATTTAAAATTTCATTTATTTCTTTACTTTTTTTTAACTATCTCATGTCTTTTCAGTAGTTCTTGCGAATGTTCTTTTTGTACTTAATGGAAAGTGACTTTTTTTTACTGTATTTTTATAAAACAGCATCTTAAAGCTTAATTTATTAATTTTTTTTGTTTACTTAGAATTGTTTACTGTGACCAAAGAGATTGAACATTTAAAAATAGTAGAGATTTTCTTATAAGATTTAGATCCACACAAATATTATGTTTGAAAACTAAAAGAAATCAATTAATTAGTTTTTAGTGAGATACTTGCATTTGTATGATATTCGAGGATGGGGGTGTGTGGGTGAGAGTCTTCTATTCAAATAACAACTACTCATTCTTCCACTCGTATAGAATTGTAGTAGAAAGCATAGCAGAACATTATTTTCTTTATTGATTATTGATATTATAACAATATCACAGGAGCAATAATTTCCTGTTTCCAAGAGGGTGTGAGTATCCTATTTATCTTGCATCGACATCCTCATCAATATGTTATGCACAATGATTCGAGAAAGTGACAAGCACAAATACTGTTAAGTGAAGTTTTGCATAGGATTTTATTTATCAATTATTATTCTATTAGAAATACGTAGATGAAAGTGATAATGTCTTTGTGGCATGAAAAGATACTCTACGAATATGTCTCTGATCCCATCCACCTCTTTTTGAAGTACTTGTAGAATTGTCTAAATGATCTGTTTCTAATCTTGGCAATGGTATATGATTCAGTCGATAATTCCAAATATCAGTATATTGAAAACGGTATGATCCAAAGGCAAACATTGTTCCAATAGTTGAACCAACTAAAATATCGTACCAATGATGATAATGATCAATCATTAATGACGCAGCAATAAGAACAGCAATAAGTATTGGAACAAAAAAAAAGAACAAATTTCCAATATTGTAGACGATAATTAGAAAATATTTTCAATTTTCCATTAAGATACAAAGAACAATAAACAAGACCAGCAAATATTATTGTTGTATGTCCTGATGGCATTGATTTTAGAGCACCATCTATATCCATTTTATCTCCTGTACATATTGAACGATCAAACATTAGAACATCAAAACCTTGTCCCGCACTAAAACTTGTTCGATTGATATTTAGTTTACAAACAGAAAAGAAATGTGGTCTTAAACCACCAATAAGCCATTTCATAAATACTTGGAAAGTCGTAGAAGTTAATAATGAATAAAATAAACCCATTGTTGCTGTATTAACATCATCAAAACTTTTTACACGTATTTGCATTAACATAATAAATATAAATGGAATAATAAATGCTAATAGACCAGCTAACCACGATGGAATCAAATTTCTATGAAATGGATAACTAATTTCTGGATAAACGATTTTACCAGTACGAGAATAAACTGCAAAAATACGATTTGGTGCCGATTGACGTGAATGAATAGCGAGAGTAAGGCCTCCTAATATACTCATTGAAAGATAATCCATCCAAAAAGTACGAAGATAAATTCGAAGAGCTGTTTTTGCTAGTCGAAATCTGTCTCGTTTATTCAGACAATCATTGTTGTCTGACTGTTGCATTGGAATAACGGTATCAATAATTCTATCCATTTTTTTACTACTTAGAAATGCTTCAATCACAGATGGAGAGATGTATGTTACGTAAAAAAGAATGAAATAAACTGATTTGCTCTAGTTGTTAGCATTGTGAAGATATAACAAAGTATTGGAAGGAAGTATCGTTTCTTTTACTGCTTCATTCAAAGCACACTGTGCTCTGTGTCATCCTGTTATTAATTCAACAGGTACAAAGAGCTATTCAATTAAACTTCTATTAAAAATGTGAATCAATAGACACGTCAAATAACGTTAGAATCATATTCTGATAAATATTTGACTTCAATGAGTCATTCATTTAACCCCGAATTTTGTTTCATTTTAATGAAAGATCTTTGCAGAATCTTCAATGTTTGACTTCGGATGTGATCCGAATTTTGACAGGATCCTTGAAGGATTTTCTGAACAGAATAAAAAGAGAATGCATTTCATTGTAACAAATAAACTATTTTTTGAATGAGATTTGTTATATACACCCTAGTTTGATAATACGGTTTTTATTTTTATGATAATCGAAAAAGCTTTACACCGCATTTTTGCATACGAGCTCGACTTATGTTCGAATATATATGTTGCATGAAATTTATCTAAAATCAAGAAAAATGTAATTTCCTTGATGATTAGTTAATAAATGACAGTCAAGCAAAAAATGTCATTTTTCAATGAAATATATCGACATCTACTGGTGGAAAGAGATCAGCTGGTTGTTAAAACACAACCAACAGCTACAAAAAGAACGATGACTTTTATGTGTAAATGATGATTCAAACGAGCATTCTTTCTTTTTTTTTCAAAATAAAATAATGGTTTCAGTTAAATATCAAAAAGTTCTCTATGATGTTTCTCCTCATGATTTTAAAATTCTTGATGATGATCATGTATATAAAATGAGTAGTGAAATAAATCATTCCATATCTTCATCATCATATCGTCATATATACTGGTCAACAGTAGCTGAATCTGGTTTAATAACTCAACAAGTAAGCTTGTAAGTATAAATCTATTCTATTTATTTGTTACTTAGTTTTTAAATATTTCTAGAGTTATATTATTTACAATTCTATTTGTTCATTTGGATACGAATAATCTACAACCAATAAATATTTTAATAATCAATGCATTAATTGGACTTATTGGTTTATTTCTTTATCGACAACATATTAGTTTAAAATTATGTAAGAAAAAAAAATCATTTCGTCTCATGAAAAATATACATTGACGATTTTTCTAGTACAAGAAAATTTTAAAACATTATCAATATTTCTTCTATTTGGTTCATTGGTATCACCTGTTGTATTTACATTAACAAAAACAATCAGTACAGATACAATTTATGCAATGAGTACATTAATGATGTTAACTCATTTAATCTTTTATGATTATGGATCTGAAACTGCTATGTAAAAACAAAATGCTCTTGATTGATTGATTTAATTATTTCATTAAAATATTTAGGGTGCAAAAAGCTTTGTCATTTAGTGTAGCATTATTTTCATCTGTTTGTCTTGCATCACGTTTATCAACATCATTTCATACATTTTGTTTAGTCACATCAGCTGTACTTGTTTTTGCTCTATGGCCAGAATTAAGAAAATATATTAAAGTAATGAAAATCAATAAAAATAAATTCATAAATAAATTCTTTTTTTTTATTATTAAGAAATCAAGTTTTGAAATATTTTCAGTTTTAACTATTGTACATATTCTTGGATGTATTATACTTTTATTTCATCTTTCAATGTTACATATGATTCTTTATGCATTAGCAATACTTTTTCTCACATTTCTTTGTCCATTATGGCTCATTTCATTACAAAAATATAAAATGTATATATTAAATTTTATTAAAAAAAAATTTATTTACTTTTAATGATTCATTTAGATCAATTCGTGGTGCATGGGAAGAAGCAGTAGTTCCAGAACAGACAAAAGATAAATTTGAATAATTGTTATTATTTTTATGTTAAATAAAACATAAATTCTTCTTCTGTTTTATTTCCAGTCAATATACGCAATTAATTATGAATAGCTATTTCCGTTGAGAAGAGTCCATTACATGATGAAGTAATACATATATGTGTATAACTTTTA
Source organism: Adineta steineri (assembly GCA_905250115.1). Classification (NCBI taxonomy): domain Eukaryota; kingdom Metazoa; phylum Rotifera; class Eurotatoria; order Adinetida; family Adinetidae; genus Adineta; species Adineta steineri. The sequence continues at coordinate 389,502 of CAJNOI010000031.1, forward strand.
ACAAAAAAAAAAAAGAAAGAAACAAGACGACTTCATTTTTACTTGTTCTTCGTTTGAATTAACAAATGGATTTTGTTATTTCTTTGTCAAACAGAACGATAGTCATCATACACTTAAATATTTTTTGCGCATAGAAAATGAAGTAAAAAGGTTAGTTTTAGTAAAATCATGTAATCAAATGTTTCTTTTTACATGATGATTAATGAACGTATGTAAGCAATTATTCAGATGATTAAGTTGTATAATATCACTGTGTTTGGATATTATTTGCGATAAATACTATAGATAAAACATATCCTATGGATTTTACCATCTGTTTCTCTAGATTATATCTTCACTTATTTATTTTAACATTATGCCATTGCAACGAGAAGTTAACAATTGAATCCAAACAACAGAATCGATCAAGTAAGTAGCTTCCGTAAATCAATGTTAACAATAGGTCAGACATTCTCTTTATAACAAACACATGTTATTCTTTTCTTGTTCATCTTCAACAACTCATTTTCTTTTTCACTAAACATATAGATTCATTGATATTTCTGTAAGATGAGTAAATAGAAGGAAAGGAAACAATCGACTAGCTATCGGCAAACATCAGCAAATGTGACAACGAACATCTATTTGATTATGTAATATAAGAGAGGCAAAACAATCATCCTTGATTCTATGATCATAATAGATATCAAGATATACTGATAAACATAAAATCAATTACGTTTAAAAATAAAAACGAAATCAAATCTTATCTTTTATAATATGTGAATTTTATAGATCCTATTTCATTATTTTATATTTAGCCCATTGATTAACATGAACGAAATCGATTTTGAAGAATGTCTAAAAGATTCTCCTACTTATCGGTATGTTCTTCTTTTCTCTTTTTCTCTCTCGCTCTGTTCGAAGAGAAAATATTAGATATGTTTTCCTATATGATATTATCATTTCCTAATAGAAATCAACTTCGACAAGCAACAAATCATATCGATATGTTAGAAGATCGGCTCGAACAAGTAAAATTAATATTAAAATAAAAAAATGAACTAATCTATCTTAATATTAGATGGCAAAGTCGTGCAATTCTGTAATTAATATTGGAAAAACATTTGTACAAGAATTTCAGTAAATAATTTAAAGCAAAAAAAAAACAAAATTTTATTTTATTTTTTTTTTAGAAAATTTCTTAAATGTATTTATGATGTTCGTGAATTATTTTCTTCCGATGATGTAACTTATAAAAGTTTAGCAAAATTTGGTGAATATTTACGTGAAATACAAGGACTTTTTTCCGTAAATAAAATTTAAAAATATTAAATTTCATTTTTATTTTTCTTTCTTCTTCAAAAAACAAAAGGGTTTATTTGAACAAACAACAAATAGTGTATTGAGAACATTAACACGAATGGTAAAAGAAGATATAAGAAAAGTTAAAGATCAAGGAAAATTATTTGAACGTTTAAGTTCAGATTATGATATTGGTAAATTTATATATTCGATTAAATATAAATCAAGATTGAATCTGTTTTCTCTTTAGCCTTACAAAAGAATGCGGATGCATCAAAAACTAAACGTATGTAGAAATTGTATCATTTAATAATGAATTATATGTTGAAGAGAGATCCTTGACAAAGGTCGAATAAGGCCATCTCTATTTGTAGACCTTGACTATATATAGAATTGAGGATAATGAATAGATGAAAAGGACTTAGATAAAATGTTTATACATTTTTGCTTCGATTGACAGATTTTCTGATTAGGGATAACGATGAATATTGTATTCATATACATTTCCAGGAGAAAGATATGTATTTATTGTGAAAACAAATGTAATGCTTTAGATCGATAATACTCATTTTTTTTTTCGTTCGTAAGTTTTTAAAGCTATACATTCTCAATTATGCAATAATTTACCCTCATAATACATTTTTGTATTACAAGAAGATAAATGATCATTTCCCTACTACAATTATTCTCTTAATTAACAGTTCCTATTCAAGTCTTTGATCATTCTTTTTTCTTCTTCTCATTCGATATACCAATATTCTCATAATACCAGATATAATCGTATATAACCTTGACATAGTTTGAATTTTCTCACACAATCGAATTAATGTTTTTTTATTCGTAAATTTTTAGCTCATGTTTGTGAAGATGCAAGTAAAATTTTATTAGCAACACGTAGCTGTTTTGGTCATACATCCATAGATTATACATATCAAATAAATGTATTATATAATCAACATAAAGTTGAATTAGTTGAATTATTATTATCATATATTAATATTCATAAAGCATTTTTTCATCAAGGACATGAATTATTATCCATAGATACTGAAAGAGATTTTACTACAATAACATCTCAAGTAAATAGAAAATTTAAAAATAAAATCAATCTTTATTCTATTTATATATTTCGTAGTTATCAAAAATGCGCCAAGAAAATGTTCAAAAACAAAAAAATCTCGAAAAAATCCATGATATTAATCAAAGAAGAGTAAGTCTATTGATGAGTCATAACTAATTATATATTGTTTACGCTTGATTTCGTTTTGTCTACTCATTTTCTATGTTTGTAATACTAATAATAATAAGAAAGTTAGTTTCATGAAGAATAAAAAGGTGTAATTTTTTAAAAGAAAATATCGAATTTTTATTCGTTTATTATTCTAATATAATCTTATAGTCACCATCGTCACCGATCAATTCAACTCCGACTTCCTCCCCATCGACAGACAAAACGAAACGTTCTTTATTCTTTTCACCACACAGATCAACGATCAAAAGCAAATTATCATTAAATCAGAATAATCACCATATACAGCAGGTGATTCGATGATTAATAAAATAATTCTTTGGGATCGGATCTATATAAGCTCTAACTTCTGCTCATCTAGACTTTTCTTTTTCTTCGCGCTATAATTTTTTCAATATTTTCTTATTTTAGTGTAATCTAGACGATAATCGAAATGATGAAGCACCAATAGAAAGTACTTTATCTGTGGTAAATAAAATATATTCTTTTATTTTATTTTTTAAAAACAAATCTTTGAATTTAGCCTAAAGGAAGTTTACCACGAAATCCATCTCAACAAAGTCTATCGAATAATTCTAGTACATCAGCAAATGTTGAATTAAATAGAGAAGGTAAATGAAATCTATGTAAATTCTTTATGAATAATTTTACTTTCTTAGGTTATCTTTTTAAACGTTCGCATAATAAATTTAAAACATGGAGCAGGTATGTTGGTTAATTATTACTGAAAGAACGAAGGTTATCTTTTGTAATATGACAAGATGGAAACTGTCAGTCGAGAATGATAAAGATTTATGAGCTGCAAATGTTGAGAATAGATAATAGCATTTTCAATAACCATATAGTTTGATCTAAAACTGATGTTCTATTTTTTTATATTAGACGTTGGTTTATAATTCGAAATGGTCAATTACTTTATATGAAACGTAATAATGGAAATTCAACAAATGATAGTTCTCAACCACAATTACCCCAATCGACTATGGTACCTGATTTACGTTTATGTACGATTCGTCCAGTTAATGATAATGATCGTCGATTCGTTTTTGAAATACTCTCGCCAAATAGGTAAAATAGATCTATGTTCATGATATAAAATGAATTTTGATTTTTTGCTATATAGTTCTCATCTTCTTCAAGCTGATTCTCAACTTCAATGCGATCAATGGGTTAATTCGTTACAATTAGCAATAAGTAATTCATTTAAGTCACCAAATGGTGGCATTCAAAATTCAGCTTCGGTTTGTATTTCAATATTAAAAATAGAGAAGTTTATGAATATAAATCTATTTATCTTTTAGTCATCACCAAAATCATCATATGATGATAATTCAAATACAATTTTAACAGAAAAGACTAAACTGAAACAGAAAATGTAAATATTGACTTTTTTGTTTTATGTTTGAATTAATTAGAATTTGATTTCAGGATTAAAGATAAAATTGATGAAGTACGTTCTCTTCCTGGTAATGAAAAATGTTGTGATTGTGATGCAGATGGACCTGAATGGGCATCAATTAATCTAGGCATTTTACTTTGCTTGAATTGTGGTGGTGCTCATCGGTTAGTTTTATTTTGTTTTCTATGTATATATATATTTTTTAATTTTATTCTATAATATCAGAGGTCTTGGTGTAAGTCTATCAAAAGTTCGTTCATTACATATGGATTCATGGGATTTAGAAACATTACTTGTTATGTCTGAATTGGGTAATACAGTTGTGAATGATATTTATGAAGTAAAAATATCAAATGGAATGCAAAAACCTAATGCTGAAACAGATGCGTAAGTATAATTATTAGAAGAGAATATGTAAAAGAAGTTTCACATCATAAGTTTGTTAAGTATAGTATTATATGAAACTAAAAGTATATCTGATATATTATAAGCGATGACAAATATTGATCTTCAAGGTCTATATTATATATACAACTATCGCTAATACTATTTATAATAGTATACTCAAATTTACTAATCAATTATTGATATACTCAGTAATATTTATACATCATTAATTCATATGAAAAGATTCGACAGGAAAATCAATTAAAAATCGGTTATAATCGCAATTCATCGTAATAATTACGGAAACTTTGATTTTCTCGGTTATTTCTGAATAGAATCGATTTTAATCTGATTTTTACCGTGTTTTTTATATATGGGAATAAAGTATCGACTTTTATCTCATCATCTAGAAAATTATATATGAATTTGCTTTTTTAGTGTTGCTCGTCGTGCATTTATCGAAGCAAAATATGTTCAAAAAGCGTTCTTACATCCACTACCATCAGCTAGTCAAGCACGTGCATCGACTCGTAAGATTAAGCGATGGATTATTAAGAAAAATTCAATAGCCAATGATACAGACGATGATACAATCAAAACACCTAATCGTCAGTTAATGACAAAGTTTGTATTTTATTTCTATATTCTTCTCTTTATTTTCCATTCTAATATAATTTAGAAGAACAACACCATCACCTGATCATGACACAGTTAATCAAGATAATTCACCAGTAATATGGGATATGAATATATATTTATATGAAGCAGCTCATCAACAGAATGTTATGATGATGCTACATGCATTAGCACTAGGTGCAGATAAAAATTTTATAAATGAACATGATCATGGGCGAACACCATTAATACAAACAATATTAAGTGTATGTTCTTTTTGATAATTTAACCTAAAATAAAAATGTTTTATTTTGTTGTGTGTCTAGAGATCAGTTGCGGCTGCTGAATTTCTTTTAACAAATAATGCAAAAGTTAATTTAGCTGATCAGAATGGAAAAACACCACTTCATTATGCTACACAATTAGCAACTAAAGGACGAGGGTAAAAATAAAATAATATCCAAATAAAATTATTTATTTTGAAATTTCTAGACCAATTATTCTTTTACTTAAACGTGGAGCTGATCCATTATTAAAAAATAACGATGGAATTGATGCATGTTCACTTTCAATGGATGTAGGTGATCCAGATGTTATAACATGGTATCGTTTAGTAGCATTACATGAACAAATGAAAGAAGAAGATGCTGATGCTGAAAAAACTTATATCTCAATACTTGATGATCCTGTTTATATGAAAGAAATAGCTAGGACACCATCATTTTCATAATAATTAAAAACAAACTATCTGTGATATTTATCGAGTTAGTTAGTTTGTGTGTTGTTTGTACATTTGTTTTTTTCTCTCTCTCTCTTATATTCTTACATCAAGTATCAAATAAATATAAAAAAAACCTTTATCTAGTCTTGCTTCTATCATCTATCTAGCAAGAATCTTTTTTGTTTTTCTGTATCTTTGTTTTATTTTATCTCAAAATAAAAATTGCTCATATTATATCACTCAACAAAAAAGAAATTTTAAACGAATGAAGAAAAAAACCTTGACTACCTTAATGCACTTATTGATTGTGAATTGTCATTGAATTATTTGGTTATTGTTTTGCTACTTGTAACAATGCGAAGTTAAGGAGAATGCAAACAAAGAAAACATTAAATTCGAATTTTTTTCACCATTAAGAACAAGTCTTTCTATTAAAATGACGAGTTTAGTATTGTTTAAAACGGATCGATCTGGAAAAGGAGATCCTGCTCCAGCTAGTGATGATTGGGGTACAGGCAGACCTCGTGTTCGAGGAAGTCAATCAGCTTTTCCTCGTCTATCTGGTAATTTTCTTCAAACGTAAGATATTTAAATTTTAGAAACAAAAAAAGTTAATTTTTTTATATTAAATGTTTATAGAGGTGAACCCATTTCTCAAACATATCGAAATACTGACTTGGTATTAAGTAATTTACGAAATAATGATGAATTGTAAGTTAATTCTTATTTATAAGATATATTTCAGTCTTTTCCCACATTCAACAACTAAAATTATGTTTAGTCTAGAAATCAATCTTTCTTTCAATTCTAAATATATGTAACAAACTTCTGTTAATTCATCATAATTTTTATTATGAAAAACAACGATCGTATTTGATATATATATATATATTTTATTTAGAGTACCGGCTCCACTTCATACAACTGATATAACATCCCATGAAATACCATTAGAATTTCCATCAAACCATCCGCATACATCTCATATTAGCGAAAAAGCTGTATTTCCTGGTGCAACTGATGGTTTAAATGATCGTCCTTCGACATCTGTCGAGCCTTATATCGTAACACATAAAATTCGGGGTATTGAAAACAACGACAAAGTGTATATTTCTTTTTTTTCAAAAATAATTGGAAATATGATCGAGACTTCTTTCTTTCTACTTCTTATTTGCTTAAGTCGTCATTGATTACAAAAAAGAAAATTGCTATTTTTTTCTGTCTAACTACGACATACAAACGATCGCTTCTCTCAGTTGTTGTTATTGTTACTGTTTCTGTAATGCAGCAATGTCTGTTAATGTTTATTTTTAAATAGGTAATCCATTTCGTCGTGAAGTACACTTTCACGGTTTTCAACCCGCACATTGTCGAACATCACAATGGCCCGATAAACATTACATGCACGTAAAAATATAGTCAAATAATATTATTCTTTGTAAATGTTTTTTCAATAATCTTAGTTGCCTCGATCACAAAGTGACTTGAATTCATCATCAATATATCCTTGGCCACGTAAAATGTTTGCGCCAAATGATCATACTTCACCAACAAACTCAGTCAGAAGTAAAAATAAAAAATAATATTTTTTATTTTAAAAAAAACATATAAAAACTAATTATCTAGGAGCAAGTTCACATGTTGTACAAAACACAAAAACAGCAACACCTTCATCAAATAAACAGCTAGTTTGTTTTTTTCATAAGATAAAAAGAGAATTTTTTCTTTCAAATGTTTTATTCATTCATAATATAGAAATCTTATTTAAATAAGACATCCGAATCGGTAAGACCTAAAAACGGTGGTATGCATGGTAATCGTCAACAAACACGTGCTTTTGACAAACAGAGACCATCCACGGAAGCAACAATGTAAATATATATTAGCATATAAATATTGTAGTTATTTTTGTTCTTCTTCTATTTTATATAGAAGAATGAGTGAAACAGAAAGACTTGATGATCAACTACGCAATGGAACTGATTATGTTAATCTTCCTGCACATCTCTTTCCAACAAATAAGGCACCAACATGGATTCGTAAGTCAAATTTTTCTTTTCTTAATCATTATCTGATATTGTTATTTTTTTTCTTCTTTGTATTAGCTCGACAAGAATCATCAAATGATAATCAAGGTACACCGAATGAAATTCGTTTTCTTCAAACTGACCAACCACAAGCATCAACAGCAAATGGTCAATTATATCGTGATCATTATGCAAGTCATCAACAAATGAATGCAGAAAATCGTCTTCAACAAATAGAAGTTATTCGTCCACAAGAAAATCTAACTTTACTTAATGTTAAATATCGTCATCTTCAAAATCCACGTCATGCACGACCTATTTTACCTCAATATCGTGATGATTATGTCAATACATTTTATGATCAAGTTGGTACATATGTTCAGGAACGATCCGGTCTTTATCATACCGACAATTATAATCCAAATTTACTTGCTCAAAGTATACCGGAACTTGAAAACTATCAAGAAATTGTTGGACCATCAGTAAATGATAATAATCTCGGTGATTTATTAAATCGAGGTGAACAAAATCAAAATAGAACAAAACCTAAATTATTTCAATATAAAGCAATTGGTGATTATGAAAATATGCGAGTTAGTATATTTTTTATTGAAATAATTATAATTCTGAAGTATTGATAGAGCTTTATATAAAGATGCATATATATATATATAATAAATCCGATAAGATAAAAAAAGAATTGTTTTTATTTATTTAGAAACAGCTTCTTAATAAATTACATGTACCACAAGATGCTAGTACTGTTGATAGTCGTGTACAAGAAGGTGATAAACAATTTATTCAACGTGAAACAGTTTATGGACAAGGATATAATACACGAAAATTTCTTCAAGAAAATACTTTACAACATTATGCACGTGTTGATCCTACTAATTTAATGAGTACAAGATATAATAATGATCTTGAACGTACACGAAGTTTAAATAGTTATCCAATGAAAACGACTCCAACTCGAAATATAACTGATGATGTTCTTAGTAGTCCAGTTCTTCATCCATCACAATATGATGATATGTATACGACAAAACATATTACTGAACATACAGATGGTTATTCACGTCGACCAACAACACGAGTTTATGATTCACCATTTAAAAGTGAACATGATCCAACTGTTCATCAAGTCTATCAAAATCAAACAGTTCATACACAAGCAAGATCATTCGATCCAGCTCTTCAAATTCCAACTCAACTTCCAAATTCAGTTAAAACAAGTATACGACTACCTGGTCCAGAAAATGTTGCTCGATTTATTGAACCAAAATTTGAAACAAATACAACATATCAACGTTCATTTAAAGATATATCTTTTCATGAAGGAACACCTCGACGACAAAATTTCAATCAAGATAATAATCAACATTTAGATCAATCATCTGATCTTAGTCCGAGACCATGCAAATTAACTGATATTCAAGATGGATGGACAAAAACACAAGCTCAACAACATTATCAATATGAAAATCCTGGAGTTGCACCATACTCTAGTGATACTATCATGCGAGCGAAAAAAGAAGTACTTTTAGCTGATAGTATTGTTAAACAACACGTGATGCAAGTTCGATAGATTTTCCTTATTTTATAGAACATGAACTTTTTCTTTGAATAAATTAACAAACTTTTATGAACTAAACTATTTATCAATACAATATATATTTGAAAATAATTTTTATTATTTTAGCTCGTATAAATAGTGCAATCATAGATAAATTTCTTAATATATATATTTAACTATATTCATAAATTCTTTTCGAAATAATTTTGATGTCTGATATACTTATAGCTAATGTATATAAAGTGTTGCTTTTTAATATTTGAAAAGCAATTATTACGATAATAAATAGTGTTCTTGTCAATTATATCAAATGACGTGCTATTTATGCTACCTGTGGTACCACTTGGTTCACCATTATCTTTCGTTGTCGCCATTGCTTGAAATAAACTTCAAAGAGTACATAGGTCAGTTGCTGACGAAATCGATTGGATACACACATAAATATATAAAATGGACTCTAAAGAAATAAACACAGTTAGGATAATTTTTGTAGGATTTCAACGTAAAGAAAAAAGTATCTATCACATCTGTGGGATAAAGCGGAATAGAAAACCTTTATTACTACACTTCAAAAATTCTTTTAGATGGTGTTTCGAAAAAGTTTAATCAAAATACACTTACTGCAAAGTAGATGTACAACATACATGTGGTTAAAGCAGTTGCATATTGTAAACATGCTGCATTAGTTGGATCTTGGCTAAGTTGAGGCACTTTTAGTAAAATATAAATAATGGTATATGGTGTAATAGTAAAAAAACCGAAAACTATTTGTACTAAAACCATCACAGTCAATTGTTTGTCCAATTCTCGACGAACCATTGGTAACGTTCTATAAGTTATTTGTTGCACATTACGATAAGCTAAAAATCCAAATAAGAGAGTTATACCAATCGGTAATACTTTTCCTAGAGTGACAGTAATGCTATAAGTAGTATACTGATCAAAGACATTATTTGTGATTATGCAGGTCACTTTCCCGGTTGTCAAAGATACAATATGATCATAGTAGATCAGAAAAGGAGCATTGTGAATAATCCAAATGACCGTAAATATTGCAGATAGACGACGTGCTAAGTTAATATTGGACCATTGTTGCACTCGTGGACGAGAGCAAGTGGCAAAATATTGATCAATACTTGCTAAACAGATACAAGTCATTGATATCAATGAACATACCTGGTAACAGTACAATCGAAATTTGCAATAGAATAGAGATGTTAGAGTCCAATCGATATTGAATCCAGTAGTCAAAATACGACTGAGCAAACCGGTGATCATTTGACCAATATTACTGATTGACATGACACTTAAATAAAATCCACAGGGACTCCGTCGAAATGTTTTCAAACTGAGAAATACAACTATATCGAGAAATCCACCAACAATACCAGCAATAAGAGTAATTGAGCCCAAATAGATAATGGTTTGTTTTCCAGCAAAAGTGAGTGATGAGGTAAATCCTGTCGACATTTTACTTCTAACGTTCGTCTTTCTCGATGAAAATTTTTGATAAAATAAACTTTTGTTTCTCTTTTTTTAACATAATTATATATTGTCTACTGCTAAGTGCTAATTTTTCTAGATAATTGAAACGTTATTAATGTACATGATCAATTATCTCTACAAATTATAAATATATCAAGTAATCTGGAAAATAAAAATCCGGAAAAGAAATAAATCACCTCGAAAGGTTTTGTGGTACTGGTGTGGAAGAAGAGTAATGCATACCTATACAACCACGCCTACACTCACCCTCACGCTAAGCATTCACACCCTACAACGACGACATCGATCGTGCCGAAATTCTCGATGGACTCTCACCACTAGTGGCTTCGAAGAAATAAGCTTATCAGATTCTCTCTAATATGTCCACACCTTTTACTAATTGTATCTTCTATGATTAATAAACTATAAGTAAAATTTTTCCGGAATTCTTAGTAACAACTAAATCATGATATGTTTGATGAGTACTTCCGAAGATTTTTCTTTGAAACATAAACAAACAGATTATATTCGCATGTTGCGCGCTATAATAAAGTATCCTTTTATTAAAATCATACCTTCAACATTTCCTTTTAATTTTTACGATGTACTTTTATCTCGAAAAAACAGGTACTTTTCAATCTAGATAAATGAAAGCATAAAAAAGGTTATTGCTCGTAATTCTTGCTTATCATCGATCGAAGAAGTCGAAACTGTGATCACGATGTACTTGTTTCACCTTCATTTGAAAAAAGCTGCGATTAGTTCTACGTCAAAAGAAAAATATACGTTGGATATAGGCATAATCATTTGTTAGCAACATGACTTCGTAAAACTGAAACACGTGTTTTTCATGATGGGTGTAGATGTTATGATCATGTGAAAATCAAGAAACTAGCCATATTATCAATAAAATGAAATTTTTTGAATTTTGTAAAACTTTATAATTATTTTTCTATTTATATTAATTATCATAGAGAATAGAAATTTTTTCTTTTGTGTATTTATTCGCTTAAACAAAGTAGTACGACAACACAATAAATGTATTTTGTCAATTTTATAATTTTAATTTTGTACGACGGAAATGACGACGTTTTGTATTATATCGTATTGTATTTCCTGTACGCATACGAATCTAAATAAAAGAAATATTAATAGAATAAATATACAATTGAAAATTATTCATACCCATTGTGGCACAGGTCGATTTTGTTTTTGTTTCTTTGCTAAAACTTTTTTAATTTTTAATGTTTTATGTGATGCCATTATTTTAAAATCTAAAACAAGGTATGAAAGACTGTCTTTCTGTTTCTGTTATATATAATACAAGGGAAAAAAATATATATAACAAAGATAAATAGAAAAAATAAATTATTCTTCTTCTTGAATTGATGAAGAAGAAGATTCTCGTGATACTGGCGCACGTTCAACATCTTTGAGTGCACTTAATCGTTGCCATTCACGATATGCACGATAATGACGAGTTCTTGGATCAATAGCATATTGTGAATTAGAATGTTGCATAATACTATTATTAAAATGAAGCTTATATTTTCTAGAATTTTTTAAAAAACAATTTACCGATATTGAAGTGCATGAATGAACATACCAAATCCAACAACAATTAAAATAATAGATATGGGAGCAAAATAATTCTGATGATAACTTTGTGATGGCGAGTAATAATATGAATAATCATTTGAACGTTGTCTATCAGATTCCATTTTTCGACGAAACGCTTCATAAAATGATTCATCACGATGTGATGCATTCCTTAAAAATATCATATAGTAATATTATAGAACCATCATATTTGCTTACCAATTTGTTTTATTTGTATTATATCGACGTTCATATGTGTTTCGACTACCAAAATCTACATTTGACCAATCTGCTGATGGTGGACGAGCATATGGTTGATATGAAGAACGAGATATTGAACTAAGAGCTAAAAGGAAATTGACACTATTTAGTATATAACATATGTTCGATTAGGATTAGTATTTTAGATTTTCATTGATATGAAGGTATCTGAGTAGTAGAGTCTAATGAATTCAATGGATTATTGTTAGGAATAATTACTAATGATAATTACTAATCACCAAGGCAATAAATAAACTTTATATTCTTAGAGGAACTATCAGATTCAGATACAGAAAATATAGCTTAGACGTAATAAAACTACATTTCACGTTCAAATTCGAAACTCTAAAGATTTTGAATACGTTGATCTTTACTAACGAATGCACAGTTCTTATACTAGTTTCAATGGGAAGAAAACTTCAACTGATGACAGACTTCAATCATCTCTAACTATAATAAAACTTTCAAAAGATACACATGTCGTAAATAATCTTATAAATAATATGTTAATTCTTACATTGATCATACGTAGTACGTGTAGATTGTTTACTAAGTATACTAAAAGCTTCATTGATTTTAACAAATTTATTATGAAGTGATTTATCAGCTGAATTTGAATCGGGATGATACTTAAATCGAAATGAAAAAAGGTTATCATTTATCATATGATTAAATTAACATTTACTTCTTTTGATAATTTAAAAAATGCTTGTTTTATTTCTTTTTGTGTTGCTGTACGTTCAATACCAAGTAATTCATAATAATTTCGTGCATTTATATTTGCTGTTTTATATCGATATGTTGTTAGTAGAATTGATCTGAATGTGTCAATTCGAAAAAACTCAAATTTACAAATATATGTATATTTTTAAATTACCGATTAGATTGAATTAAAGATGTGATGATGTTTTCATATGCATGAAAACAATCACCACAACTATTATTTATCCAGAAATATTTTTGAGAAGTTCTGAACATGCATATGAATATGAGAACTTTGTATTATTGATAATATATATAGAATGAATGAATGATCAAACAAAAATAAAACAGCTGATTAATAAACCAATGATATAAATTTGAGAAAAGTTTTAGATAAAATAACAAATCGATATCTGATATCTATTCATTTAATTTAACTTTCTTTTTCAAATAAAGTTTATCTATTTTAACAAAAGAATATTAAATGTCGCTACTATCAATGTGTATCTCCTATCAATATATAATCATCATATTCATATTCTGATAAAACAATAAATGAAAAGTTCTATAAGAAAAATAAAAAGTTAAGAATTTATTTCGATATTATATTTTTGTTTAATATTATGAATAAAATATGGATAGATATGCCTATCATTTTTTTTTGTTTCTAAACAGAACGACAAAAATACACACAATGCAAATCAATTTCATCTCTTGACAATTAAACTTAGGTCAAAAAATGATTAATTTTTTTTTTGTTGCTGTGTATCATTAGTATTGTTTGAAATTGAGATAAACATGATTGGTATTTTATTTTGAATAAATAGAATAAGAAAGAGAGAGAGAAAAAAAAATTTTGCTTCGTAGGTAAAACAGTGGGATATTTTGTGAATGACCGTCATCGACGAGAAGAAAATGTATCAAGCAGATAGCTGGTCGGACACCCTCGTTCTTTTTTTCCTCTTCCGCTATTGTGTGTTCGATGTGTTGTTCGTTCTTTAACATACACTTCGTTTAGTATTTTTTTCTTTTACAATTCATATAACGTTGTCGTTGTTGAAAAGAAGAGATGCGTAAAAAATATATATATATATATACTGTTAATAATGAGTACGTGTATACATAACGTCGTAGGTTGTATATCATTTTTTTTCTTCTTATTTTTCTTCTTATTACTAAATTATCAATCATTTGTAATTGATTGTTTATTTTTTCAGATTTGTTTTGTCCTTATTTTTAAAAATTAATTATGAACTATTTTGATTTTACTGATGATATTATTGAACTAAATCAATCTAATGGGATTACTTCGACTACAATGCAACCATTAACAACGACAGCTGCAGTTGTTAATCAACAACAACAACAACAACAACAAGCAAAAGATTTATCTGATTGGAGGAATATTCAACTTGGAACAAGCTCAACTTTTTTTGACCCATTTTGGTTACCACAAACACCTATTACACCATTATCTAACAGTTGGTCTATACCAAATAATACAGTTTATCCATCATCATCATCATCATCATATAATCAAATATTATCATCTCAACATCCTTATCAATGGACAAATTCAAATAATAATCCTCCATGGAAAATACCATTAGAAACACGACAATCCTTTGTTAATATTAATCAACAAAATCCAATGAATAATATTAATGATTTAACAACAAATCCTATTCGGTTCGTTAAAGATTGAAATTTCAACAATGACTAATCTATTTATTTTTGTTTAGAAATTTTCTTCCTGCTCAACCAACATCATATTCATATCCAGTGACGACGATACCACCACCATCGAAAGTTCGATCAATTCATTCTCATGAAACTCAATTTATTCCTGTACCGGATTTTGATATTGATAAAATTCTTGGAGAAATTGAAAATGTTATACCAGATATTGATCTTGATAGTGCACGTCGAACAATAACATCAATGAATCCAATTCCATCAACAAATGATATTGTTACATATTTTCTTGATAATGGTTATACAAAAAAATTAAAAAAAACATTTTCAAATGATTCTCAACGACAATCATCATTAAAACGTTCAATCTCAGATATGATTGATGATATACCAAAATTTTTATCATCCTATCCCGATCCAATACAATATTTTTTTGATACAAAACGTAAACAATCGGAATCATATATTAATCATGCTAAAGCATATCTTTTACGTGCATTTCCAACAACAGATAAAAGTATTTTAGAACAAGCTTTGGAAGAAGAAAATTGGCATTTTTTACCGACTATTAGAAAATTTGAAACACGTGCTGGTATTCGTACAAATACATTTTTACAACGAATGACAATTAAACGTTCATTAGATATGATTGGTATGAAAATAGTTTTTTTCTTTTTATATTATTATTATTTAAAATATGTATTTCATTAGATTTATCTATTGATGGTGTTGGTCGAACACCATCTATAGCATGGATAATTAAAAATAATAAATTTGCATATCCAATTCCACATACACCTTGCGAAGAATTTTATGATGAACTTCGTTTTGCTAAAAATGAAATTAAAATTCGAAGTAAGTGAGATAGATTTTCGAAAAGAATTATTCGATTTTATTCTTTAGGATATATTGGTAAAATAACGAAAGAACATGAAAAACGTGTTAAAAAAGCGAAAAAAGGCAATGAAACACTTGAATGTGAAATCTGTTGTCAAGAAGATTTATTAATTGATGATATGGTTGAATGTACTGTTGGACATCTTTATTGTCGGTTCGTATTCATAGATATTTTTCTTATTGTACATAGTTTGATTTAAAAATTCTTTATTTTTTTTTCTTTTAGAAATTGTGTTCGAACACATATTGATGTTTGTTTCAAAGAAGGAAAATATCGTTTTGCATGTGTAGAAAATTCATGTCCGGGAGAATATACAATGAGACTTATTAATGAATTATTACCATCAAAAGATTTGAAAAGATTGAATAGAAGAATACAAGAAGAAAATATTAGACAAGGTAAAAAGAGATTATTTATTAATTCATTAGCCGAAATAGTTTGTCCTATATTTATTTCGATTATTCCATTTGCTTAAAACTCAAATACAGATAATGCTGCATACCAACGACTGTATCTTTCTAAGAATGTATATTAAATTTCAGAAGTATAGCATACTAAAACTGAATAAGCCTTACGATTCTATTTCAATATTTTCCTCTAATCTATTTTTATTTTTTATCTAGCTGAAATTGATGGTCTTGAATGTTGTCCATATTGTCCATATGCTGTTATTGTTGATAATCCAAATGATAAAATATTTCGTTGTTTAAATCCTGAATGTATGAAAGAAACATGCAGGTAAAATAAAATATTAATTTAATTTATTTCGTTCAAATTATTCTATTATTAATTATTATAGATTATGTAATGAACCTAATCATATTCCATTAAGATGTGATGAAATAGAAAAAGGTATAGAACTTGAGATGCGTAAATTTATTGAAGAACATGTAACAGAAGCAATGATACGTAAATGTCCTCGATGTACACAAGTATAAAAATGATTTATTCAATTGATAAAAAATTCATTTTTTTTTGTTCATTTTTTCTTTATTTAGCGTTTTTATAAAGTTGAAGGTTGTAATAAAATGACATGTTCATCATGTGGTTTATTTATATGTTATGTTTGTCGAGAAACAATTAATGGTTATGATCATTTTACAGATAATGAAAGGTATTATTTAAAATCTAAATAAAATGAATATTCTTCTTTTTTTCTACTAGATGTACATTATCAAATCAAAGTGATAAAATTCATTATGATGAAATGGTACAAGCATATACAAACGCTAAAAATGAATATCTTCGTCTTCATCCTGAAGCTCATGATATGATTCTTCGTTATGATCCAATATCTCATTTAAGTAAACTACCAGTTCCACCAACAACTAATGTTTAAATTGAAACTAAAAATTTTTATTTCTTCTTTCGAGTTAACGATATCAATATAAATCTTCCATTTGTTTAAATAAACAACAAAATATTCTATTTGATCTTATTTTAGTCAATGACTATCGATTGTTCTTATTAGGAAATGATTTGTTTAAATGTATTTTTGTTTTCATTAATGAAAATTCGATAATGTAACAAAATCAATTATGTTCTGTTCTTTTTTTCTTTTCTAATATTTTCTTAATGTCTTGTTACGGATGCCGAAAAAAAAACCCAATTTAATCGTGTTTTTTTTGCTTTTTCTGTACTTATCCAATAGGATCTTTTTTCTTTTCTGATTAAAATATAAAATATATAAATGAATGAACATTCAACGAATTTCAAATGTATTTATTCAAATTAGAAAAGAATTTCTTATAATATATACTCATTGAAATAGTATGAACAAGGTGTTGTTGATTGACATTGAATAATATTAGATGAAGTAACACTAAAGCTAAAATGAATATGTACATGATTGTATACAGATCAGACAAATATCGAAAATATGTAAAGTCAAGTTTTTAGGGACTAATGGGATGATTCTATAAGAGTTTTTCTTTTTGATGACCATAGTTTTCATAAGTTCGAAAAGCTTTTTATTATGTAATGACTTGCTATATTGAATTGCGATTTACGGGAGAAAAACAATTTCAATCCATACAATAAGTATGAATCTGACTTTCTCATGCATGCTAGTCAACATCAAGGCTTGTCTCTCACTGTATAGAAAATCCAAATTAAGAAAAATATGCAACTTTTTTTCACGAATTTGACGTACCTTCTTGTTTTTCTTTTCGAAATGATAAGATCGTGAAATATGATTATAGGTTCTCTCATTTATAAATGGAATGTAGGCTAGATGATATCAGTATGGTAAAAGATTGAAAAAAAATCGAATAAATTTTTTATATTATAAAATACTTAAGATATAGTTGAGTTGCTTTACACTAATTCTATTATCAATCTGACAATTCAGTTTGCAATTGTTTACGATAAAAATACTAAATAGTATTATCTTCTTGACAGTCGATATCTAGAATTAGATTTCTGTCATTCCTTCCTATCTGATTTCTATTTCATCTAAGTAGATAATGCAAACTTTCGATACTGTTGTATACCATTTCCAGAAATTATGTTATTTTAGATTTATTATTAGTTGCAAGATACTCGTAAGACAGTTGGTTTGAACATAAATAAGTGCTTAGTGGTCAATTATAAACTTTATTCTAGTTTTTCATTGAAAGGAAACTCTCACATAATATTATAGATCAATCTTTATTTTGTGAGAGTGTTTAAAAAATATTTATGCACACAAAATCAGGTTTATTTTTGGACTTCAGTAATGTGTGAGTTGAAAAAGAACTTTGATGTTACTAAGAATAGAAGTCTTAATGGAAGAGAGAGCAAAGATCTTAGTATGAATGTAGATGTATCTATGGGTGGTTACTTGCATAGTACCGAGAGGCCTATAGAAAAGACACTCATATTCACACAAACCTACGCTTACTTATACGTGAAGAATGTCGATAAACCGTTTTCAATTTTGGAATTCTCTTTGTAAGCAATATTATGGGCTTCATTGAGGATGCCCGATGTATAGATATATACATTCGATTGATCATTGACTTATCAATCTCCCCTTGATTAGATGTATTTAATAAAAGCTTTTTCATAGTCAAACAGTTAATAAAATGTAAACTGATATAAATACAATTTATTAAAATAAAATATTTTTGCATTTTCAAAATGCTGTAGTACAATGTATTAAAGTTTTTTGATTAATATCAAAAGTAACATAAGTAGGTCGTCTAACAGTATTTAATGGTATAAAACTACTTTTTCTTTGTCCCAATTGTGTTCGTTTAGTATCACTAAATCTACTATTAGATGATACTGTATGTCCACTACTTGATGAACGCCTTCGAGTGAAACAATATGATATCATTGGTATTTGTATACATCGATTAAAAATACTAAATTCAAATAATTTATAATAAATTGTTCGACATATTGATTTAGCTGATTCTCGAAATTTATTTCCAATAACACAATAAAATATAAATGATAATGCATGATAAGAATTTTGTAATAAACGTGAAAATTCAAAGAAGAAACTTGAATTATCTATTGGTATTGATTTAAAGAAAAAACATTCAAATATTGATTGAATTATAAGACAAATATTTAATGGGCCAATCATAAATAAAAATAAAAGGTTTATTGTAATTAATAGAGTTGATAAATGATCTTGATATGAGATAACAACACGATTTGTATGACATATTCCACCCAAAATAACTGTTGAACGACGTCTTTGACATACTTTAATTATAATAATTAAATTACATATTAATGTTATTATAAATGGAATAATTGCATAAATAAATGTATCTAAAGTATTCCAAAGTATACAAATATTTCCTTTATTAATTGTTTCAGATTGACTTGGAATCCAATTTGTATAATAATGTAACGAAATATTTTTCGAACTATAAATTGGATATTGTAATGCACGTCGAAATTGTTTTATTTCATAATTAGAAGGTTCATTACACGTATGAGTATTTTTTAAAAATCCATAATTAAAAAGAAGTTGAGCATCAAATGTAAATAGTGGAAATACGATGCAAATTAAAAAAATACTCCAAATTCTTATCTATATAAAAATAGAATTCATTATGTCTTGTATTTATCTAAACATTCAAGAGCTATCAAGCAATCTTTAATAGTATTTGTTTAGATCTTATATAGTAAAGATACATATTATAGTGTAATTATTAATCGGCGGAAGAATAGGAACTATTTCCGAAATCGTAGTATGCAGTG
The DNA here is from genome assembly GCA_905250115.1 of Adineta steineri. Lineage (NCBI taxonomy): Eukaryota > Metazoa > Rotifera > Eurotatoria > Adinetida > Adinetidae > Adineta > Adineta steineri. The sequence continues at coordinate 409,600 of CAJNOI010000031.1, forward strand.
GCGGATTTAGGGGGACGATCGCCCTCCCTTCAGAGATTTTTTTGATTTTTTACAGAAAAAATAGGTTCACACTGCTTCGATTGGACTTAAAACATAGTTTTTAGCCGACATCGCGCCCCCTTCCTACTCAGATATCGCCCCTCCCTTCCAAAATCCTAGATCCACCACTGGTAGTATGAACTCTCAGATAAGATTTTTCTAACTCACATCTCATTTAATATTAGATCAAATCTAGATTAAAGTTTCTGAAAAACTAAACTGACAAGTATTTTTTTATAATCGATCTACTTGTCACTTTATTTATGAACATTTTCAATTATAAAAACATATGTAATTATCATATTTTCATAAAATCAATTAATATCTAAATCATGTTTCACCCTTTTCAAATTTGGTTTATTCGAGAACTATAAAATAGTTATTTTGTCACTCATTTTCAAGAGTTATTATATAGAGAATGACATAAAGCTTCATAACAGTTATTAGTTCTCTTTTTTTGTATTATTATTATGGCATCTAGTCTCGACAGCACTTTCTTCAGCGTTTTAATAATGAAAACCTTGATAAATAAACTGAAATGTCAATGAGTAAACTAATTTTATAATTGTTTTTAATGATGCAAAGAGCTTCCATATGGATTTTGTCATATTAAAACATTAAGCGCAATAGGAATTGCTTTTATAAAAGTAAGTAAAATGAAAGAGAGTATAAACTATTCTTATCACGTTATATTTCTAGAGGGTTCTCCAATAAATAATGTCAGGATTAATTATTTATTGTTTCTATTTATAACAACTTACCCATGATGTTGTTTGATGTGATTGTAAACTAAGTAATGCATAAACACGTTGTATACTAGTTGAAACAAGTTGCCAAGAACATAAATGACCAATAAAAGCTACTGTAAATGTATGTAAACGACAGAAATCTATTGATATATCTCTTAAATCTTGCTGATAATTATTCTTATAACGAATTAATATGGATATTAAATATAATATATTTAAAAAACAAAGAATACTTAAATTTTTATAAACACTTAAGTAACGAAGTTTTGTAGAAAGTAAAACAATTATTGATATACCATTACCAATTAGACCAATAATAAAAATTAATATTGTTAAATAAAGATAAATATTTGAAACAATAGATTTTGGAAATATATAAGAAGAATTATAACATTCAATTGTTTGACGAATTGTATGATAAACACAAAAATAGGATGAATTCGAATATGATACAGCATGATTCAATAAATAAGAACATGATATTGATTCAGATGAATTCAAATAACGCCAACATGTTTGAAAATAATCAGCTCGATATAATGTTAGATTCGTTTGAGAAATAATACTTTTCTAAAGAAACAAAATCTTATGATGAAAAGAGTATTTGAATTTAATTCACTATTATTCTCCGATGATATATTTACATTGTATCACATATTTATCATATTTAATAATTGCACGTAAAAGATTATCTCTGCTATTTATTTATTTCAAAAAAGATAAAAACGAATGATTTATATTTATCCCCAAACGAAACTTAATTAGTATATCGGATATCTTATATTCTTTATAATTTTCATCAAGTAGTCTCTATACGTACTTCAGTAATATTATAGATACCCATGGCTGTTGTCATAAATGTCATTGATATAAAATGATGACGATCAAACGAAAGAAAAATCCAAATGAATATACAAAAAAAACGTTAATATCGTCCTTTTTACTCCCTTTTTCCTTCCGTTTTATCTCAGCATCGTGTCTAATGGAAAACGTCTGTAAAGATATAGATAGAAGAAAAAAGAAAATAATAATAATAATAGTGAGCTTAAACATGCCCACATTTATTCTCTATTTTTATATTGAGATAAAAGAAATATTTCGAAGATTATTCCTAACTGACAGTTATTCAACTTAGCTCGTTTAACCATATTATATACATGTCATTAAGTTAGTTGCAAAGAACCATATGTCTTTTCATTCTAGATCTTATTCTTTACTAGATATTTTGTTGTAGAAATCAGAATTGAATAATAAATATGCATCTTTGTAAGCATGACATTCATCATTATGTAAATTCATTATTCTTCGTTGTCCTTTAACAGATCAGCATACGAAATTAGAAGGAAATTTTTTACAAATGATTTAACATTACCGCAAAGTTAGTTCACAACGTTTATAGAAATATCTAATGTTTTTCTTATGTCGAAAATTTGTTTTCTCGTAATTTTATTAGTCGATGCATTAGGTTATAAATTAATTTTCAGTAGAAGTATCGGAATAAATAGTCCAATATTTCTTTAATATAATTATTCAAACTTATGATACAGAATCATTTGAAAATAAAGATATGTAAATATTCAATTTATAAAATAATCAGCACCACACACGTTGTCTATCTTTTATTGTCTTTTAAAATCATTAATCAAAATATAAGGAAAAAAAAACCAAACACTAGATATAAAAAAAATCTTATTTTGAATTTTCAAATTCTTTTTTATGGTATTTAAAATGATCTTCTAAAAATGTCATTATAAAATAATAACTATGATCATAGCCAGCTTGTTCACGAAAATATATCGGAAATGAAGCTTTCTCGCAAGCATTAATTAATCGTTTTGGAAGTAAATATTTAGCTAAGAAATTATCATCCGAACCTTGATCAATTAAAATAGGTGCATGTGGTTTTGGACCGTGGTATGAAGCAACAAGTTCAGTTGCATCATATTGTTTCCAAAGATTTTCATCTTGACCAAAAAATTTCTTGTATGCATCAACACCCCATTCACTAGTCGACATATTACAAATCGGTGCAAAAGCTGAAACCGATTTATATTGCGCAGGACGTTTAAAAAAACTAACTAAAGCACCATGACCACCCATACTATGTCTAAATGAAAATAGAAAAACATTAATTTTGTTATCGAGAATAAAAAATTCTTTACCCGAAAATTCCAATTCGATTTGGATCAACATTAAAATTTTTAATAAGTAATCCATAAAATTCATCATTCACATAAGAAAACATTCGATAATTTTTTGACCATTTACTTTCTGTTGCATCAACATAATATCCAGCACCTTCACCAAAAGCCCAATTGTCACTATCACCTTCAATTTTACAACCACCTACAGTGATAATATATAATTAAAATTTGATATTAAAACTTTTTATATCCTACGTGGACTAGTATCCGGATTAGCAACAATAAAACCATATTCCGAGGCTAAACGTTGAACACCGGATTTTGTAATGAAATTTTGTTCCGTACAAGTTAAACCTATTCAATAAAGAAATTTTTTATTTTTTTATGAAAGTTTGTTCAACTAACCGGAAAGAAAAATTAATAAAGGTACTCGTTCTTTTTCAGCTTTTGCTGGAACATAAACACCAAATTTCATTTTACAACCAACAGTTGAACTAAAATATAGTTCAATCTTAAATTCATTCAAAACATATATCGTAACCTACCTTTCGTGGTTATAAACATATTGATGACCATCAAAAGCTTTTGCACCTGACTCGCGAGTTAATTCTGATGGTGATGACATCTTTAACAAAAAAAGCAGAAGGGAGAAAGAAATATATATATTAGACCGAACTTCGGTATGAAATCTTGTTTTTTTTATTTTCATTAACATGCAAAATACAATCATAAATTAAAAAAAAAGAAAAGTAACACATAGACCCTTCACCTTATTAGAGATGTTTTCAAGGGTATTAATACGCAAAAATGTATTGAAATACATATTTATATATATATAATATGCAGAATTATGATTGAGTGATGTAGTACAACAAGTGTTTTTTGGTGAATTAGAATAGATAACTCGAAAAAAGACAAAAGAAAAGAAAAAAACATACAACAATGACAACAGAAGCAAATTATATTATGACTAGGGACAGAAGAAATATAATATTAGAGTTCTAATGATGAAAATAATCGACGACACATAACCGCAGCTAATGACGGGCATTTATCAAATTCGGAAATGAATTGACGTTGTTTATCATTCAGTTTTTGAAATACATTTGTATATTCACGATCAAAGGCGTCTAGTTAATGAAAAGAAAAAAATAACAAATTTGATATAATCATAGAGTCGGTCTTATAAAAGACTTCAGACTAGTGGCCTGGCAATGCCTTACGGTTCTTATTTAAATTCATCGACAATATAGTAAAAAAATAAAGTACCTAGTAAGAATTTTTCTCGGTGGCCTGGCAATGCCAGGCCTTAGATACGCCACTACTTCAGACAACTGAGAAAAGATCTTTGCGTATCAAACTTACCATAAGAAAGTTTTTCACGTCCAAGTGCAATAATTGCTAAGAATAGTATTTCTCTATACATTGACCGTCGACGATTACGTCTTCGTATTGATTTCGATGATTCTTTGATAAATAAACGAATCGGAGTAGATAGATCACTTCGTTCAATACAATCCACAATACATCGTATAACCCTATGATAAAAAAAGGTATTTTTATATTTTATATTTCTAAGAAATAATTCGTGAGATAAAAAAAATCAATGTCGATCTTTAGCATTTGTGTAGGTTATTATTCATTTACCGATTTATATTATTATCAAACAAATCGCTATTATATTATATGAAAAAGATAACGAAAAAACAAACTCTTTAATTAATCTTACTTTCCAGTAACAGTACTATGTTCATCTGTAATTAAAGCATTAGCAACTGGTGTATGTTCTCCTTCTAGAATTAATATGAATATATATTTAAATAGGCAAATAGAATTGAATGTGTTTTTTTACCATAACCATCATGTTCCCATGTTTTATACATAGGTTCAGCAATATCATTATAACTTATTGCACTATCCCACATACAACGTATGCGTATTGAAATTTTTTCATCGATAAATTCTTGTCCCAAAATGCATTTATTTTTCTGTAGATTATTTTTTAATTCATTGTCTGATGAATATAATAATGAACGTAAAAGCATTTGAAATAAATGACTTGATACATGAATACGTCGAAAAAACCAAATCTATATAGAAAAAAATAAATAAAATAATGTAGAATATTTGAATAATAAATCATACTAAATTCCAAAATAAAATTGGATGTTTATCTTTAAAATCTATTTTATATAGATCATTATTATTGAGATCAGGTACTTCAATTATATTTTCAAGTTCTTTTCGAAGAACAAGCGGACTTAAATAATGTACAGTAATAGGCGGTGATGATGATGCTGATTGTAGACGACTAAAATTTATAAAACAAAAAAATTCGTAAATGAATAATAATAATAATAACTAAATCTTACAATGATTGTTTCATTTTTTCAATCATTGATTGTTGTGTCACATTATTAGTTGGTGTTGTAACAGATGATTCATCTTTCCTAAAAGAAACAATAAATTCCAAAAAACTTATTCTTATTTAAACATACGTTGGACTAGTGATGACTGGTGTATTATCCTAAAATCATGAATGAAATAAATTTATTCTTATTTAAAATAAATATGTATCTTTTTCATACTCTTATACGAATACATAAATTCGGTATAGTTTTTGCTTTACAATGAACACATATTGTATGTAAATCGGAATCATCCGGTGACCAACCATTCATAATTTCTTCATCATATAGAAAATGATTACATTCTGTACATCGATTGCAACTACTCATTTCAATAATTCGTAATGGAGAATTTGAATTTTCATCAGTCGGATTTATTGGTATTGCAACACTTGATGGATCAATACGTAAAGCTTTAATATCATCATGTATATTATTAATATCATATCCATTGATATTATTTGTATTTAATGATGAACTATTTGAACTTTGTTGAGAAATAAGTGATGACATACTACCACGTAATTTACTATTATTAATATCTTTGGTCAATGTTCGTTCTTTCGCTATTGTCGGATTTTTGACTGTATAGAGACTCTTCGATTGTGTTAAGGGAATTGTATTAGATTTAACTGATGCTGTAAGATCGGTTAAACGATCTAATGCATAAGATTTGATTGAATTTAATTTTTTTGGACTATATATTGATGAGAAACTACTTTGGTTAAATTTTTGACGTAATTGTGTTATTGATGTTGGAATATTTAATAGAGACGATATTTCATCTTCTTTTGGAATTGAAGTTTTAGTCGATTTAGTTTCTGATGTCGAAGATAAAGAAGTTGTATTAGCAAAAGGTTTATTCATCATAGAAGAAGTTCGATTAAGAATTAATTGTGGTGTTGGAGTTGGCGGCGTTGGATTAAGTAAACCAAGTGGATCATTAGTTAAAACTTGTGTTCGTGATGTTAATTCCCATTTAATAGGAGTAACTGTGTCATCTTGATTATCAAGACATGAAAATGATCGACGAGGTGTTTGTTGTTGATTATGCGTTTGAGAAGATCGTGGTGCAACTGGCAAACGATATGAAAGCATACCAATATCACCTATTTCAATATTACTTGTTGTCATTAATATTCCTGCTTCACATCGAGCTGAATACAAAAAAAAGAAATAAATAAATTTTTCGAGAAAAATATTTTAATGAACCTGTTTGATAAGCAATTGATTGAAGTGTACTAAAATCAAGTTTCGCCGGCAAATCGGATAAATTTGATAATGAATTTTTTTCTACTGTTTCGGTAATAATATTATTATTGTTATTATTGATATTTGCTGAGCGAAGTATTTTATAATCTGCATTTCCATCAACTGAAAGAAATAAGAATTCGATTTAGTCAATAAAATGTAAATGATTGATTTTTACTTGATGGAATTTTTTTAAAGGCCATTTTTGGAAAATAAGGACTTTCTGTAAAATCTTTTATTGTTCCAGCTAATGACGTAAGTACACTTGTTAATGTATCATCTTGATTATCTATAAAAATATAGAATTATTTTTTTATTATATAAAGAATAGAAACAAAATTAAACCTCTTAAATTATCAATTGAACCAAGATTTTTATTAAGTTGAATGGAATTTGAGGGTGCTACAGCATTAGAATCAACACTCATTGCACCATCACTATCATCATCTTCAAGAGATGAGACTGATAAACGAGGATTATGTCGATATAGTCGATAGCGATGTGCAGTTTTAAATGCCCATACAGCTCGAAAAACAGAACGTAATGTTGCCCAACGATCACGTCGTTCCCATGTACCTTCATAGACAGCCTAATCAAAAATAAATCAAAATTTTTTATTAATTTAAATAAATATTCTTACTTTATTATAAGCGCCATAGGTAACTGCATTCCATTCTACACCCGTTTTTTTCATAAATGAATAAGTTTTCACAGCAAGTATTGGATAATCATATAAACCACATAATTGAATAATAACACGAAAACAAATCTAGAAAGATAGATTTTTTATGTGATAATTGTATTTCTTCCTTTTTGCTGTTTACCTCATCGGGATTCGTTAGATGTTGTCGATTCATTTGAACAAGAATTTTATAAGCATAATTTAAGATATCTCGTGGTGTTGTATAACATTCGATCATAATAGGTAAATGCATAAACCATAAGGAATAAACATTCGATAATAAACAATAAGCCCATTGAGTAGGTTTCATTTTATCTTCACGAGCAACCTTTTTTAAATTAAAGAAAAAAGAATTTATATTTCTAATAATTTTATCAACAACAAGAATATTATTCTATGGTCTCTGTATAGATCGACTAGATTGAGCTATTCGTGCAATTATAGGAGCGTTTAGTTAATACAGATCACCGAATATTACCTTTTGACATTTATCTCTTTCTAATTTCGATCTTTTAACCATAGGACTATTAGGCACATGTTTAATTAATGATTGTTCTGGAGGTACTCTTAAATTAGGTATATTGTTTTGTTCTTGAGAATGTATTCTATTTCCATTAATAATGATTTGATTTTGTCTATTATTTGAGTCAAGATGTCCGTTAGTTCCCGAATGACTCATATCAATAAAGTCCGGTAATATCAATGTTGTTTTTTCAGCTGAAAATCTCTTTTCTATTTCATGTGTATCAAGTAATGCAATTGGTGTTTGTTTATTATGTTCAATACTTTGTTTTAATCGTACACAACAATCATCAAAAACCACTAAACTATAATTATGATGATGATCTTCAAGTATTGATGTCGTTTGATTTAATGTACTTGATGATAAAAATGAACGTTCTTCTATGAAACGAGCAAACATTTGTGTATGTACAATATGTGAATAGAATCTTGAATCTGATGAACCACGAGAATGTAAAAATTTATCAAAATCAAATAGAAGAGATGCATCAGTTGATGAAAGATTTGGTCGACGTGTTATTGGTCGTAAAAATTGTTCATAACCAGAAAAACATGTGCACATAAAACGAAGAAATACTTCACGTATACGTGTTTCCATAACACGTTCAGTTTTTACCATTCGTATACGTAGTTCGAAATCATTACGATTACATTTTAAACGTGTACGAATTTCATGTAAATTTTGTTGATATGTATTAAGATCATGACATTCAATTTTTTCCAGTGTTTGTTTTAAGATTTTAAACTAAAAATGAAAAAATAATTTTAAGCGAATGAAAGTAGAAGAAAAATTACTGGTTTTTCTGGAAACATTTTCACAGACCAATGTTTTTGCTCGTCAGTACTAAATAGAAGAAAAGAATTGATATATTGTGATTATTGAATTTTCGATAAACTTACCCTCCAATAATTATATTCGTATCAAGATCAACACATATAACATCAGCAGGTGGTTCACATAGGTCAAAATATCGTGAATCAATACCTAAAAAAATTAAAATAAAATTATTTTAAACTTTAATAGACATTGTTTTTACCAATAATAAATGGAATTGGTGCACTTAATACATCACTCAAAGCTAATGGACATAATGGTATATATGAACATTGCCATTGGAATGGGAAGAGCATCTAAAACGGAGAATAAAAAAAACTATTCTTTTCATATAAAAATATAGATATTCTTACACTATTCACTGCTTCAACAACACCTGTCAATACTGATGATCGTAATGAATGTATAAGTAATTTCGATTCCAATAAAGCATGTAAAAATAAAGTTAATGTATTATCTGTTCCTAAATTTTTCAAAAGATCAATAAATGATGCACCATTTTGTGGTAAACCATTATCTTCTGGTAAAACAATTAATAATGGTTCCTCATATTGTACAAATATTCTCGGTTTTGATGGTGATGGAAATGGTACATCATAGAAAAAATGTTTTAAATACTGTTCAATTAATGGTATATGATCAATTAATTGATTATGATTACATGTTATCATACCCGATGAAGCAATTAATTGATAAATTGTAAATAAAAATCGTCGAAATGTATCAAAAAATGGATATCGAGAAAAAAGTACTATACAAGTTGATGCGTATAAATGATCATTATCAATGTCTATACGATTTATTAAATCATTATTTGTTAATGTTAAACGATCATAAGCATTAAATAATTCATAGAATGATATACAAGCACCATATTGTTTTGTATTCGCTAATAGAAATGTTGAAAATGATGGTGTAACACTTTGTAATGTTACTTTCGATGGCCATCGTTCGATAAATGCACCCATTGGAAAACAAAACATTGGAGTTTTGTCGGGAAATTTACAGGATGGATTATCGTGTGTTAATGGAAATGTATAAAGAATATTTGGACGATACTGCATACGTATAGGATAAATAACAGATTTTTTATAACATAGATAGATGTCTGAGCCGAGCATTGAGCGATTCAAATTTTTATTTATTTTATTAAATGAATGTGGAGGAGTTTCACCCTAAACGACAAACAAAAAAAGAGATAGTTTTTAGTTTCTATCGAATGTAATTCCTCCTACCTTATTTTCAATAATAACACAAATATCTGTAACAGCCAAAGAATTACATAGAATCATTGTAGCTGCTCGACGATATGTTATTAAAGTACGTTCTTTACTAAATAATGAACTAAATATATTAGCGGGATATCCATGCAGCGTTGTTTCAATAATAGAAACATTTTCCATAACTTTTTCTCTTCCCTCAAATAAAACTCCAATATCTGTTATTGGTGGTTTATCACGTCCACGTCGTATACATAAATACATTTCATGATTACGTATTCCACTATGATTAAGGTTAGCTGAGAAATTATTGGGAGTTGTCCATATAGGTTCATAACCAGCTGGTGGTTCTTCTCCATGTGTTCGATCGATAATGGCTAAATCAACAATTGGTTGTTGATGTTGTGGTGTAAAATCATAATTTCTTGATGAGAATTGTAAAGATCCATCGCCTGTTGGTGTCGATGCAGTTGGAAGTAATTCATCTCGTTTAATTGATCCAGTACTTCCAACACCAATTAATGCAAAATGATCAACTAATCGTTTCTCATCCATTCATTCTTATTCTAAAATAATCAATAATTTCTTATTTTTTAGTGTTTGTTATTCTTACTTTCATTCAATATCATCGAACAAAAGAAAAAAGTAAATGTGTAAATCAATCTTGAAATAAAATAAAGACAAAAAAAAACGAAGAGATAAAAAGGAACATAGGATCAAGTAACATCACACATTGTAAAATGTGCTTTGGAGCACAAAAGCAAAGAGAGAGAGAGAGAGACAGACAGACAGAAATAGAAGGAAAAAAATTAGATTTTGTTATTTTTTGTTTTGTTTTAATAAATCGCAAGAAAAACAAAATAAAAAAAGAAACACATGACAATGAAATGGCTTTTATGCTGTTGGCAATTGCACTATTTCAAATCGTACAATCATTTTTGCATTTTTTGTTTTCTTAGAAAAAAGAGAAAACAATTAAAGACCTTTAATCAATTATTTTCATACTTGTTTGCATTAGCATGAATTTTATATACAAGAGAAATATATTCATCATTGATAGATATATATATACATATATCAAACAGCATCATCATGATACCACCAACGAGTTTTTTTGGGATCATTAGATGCAGTACGAACATACCAGTCATTATCCGGTGGACGACCCTAAAAGATAATCAATCATATTTAATAGGAAAGTTAACTACATGATTCTTGTCAATATTTTGATTATGGAAAAACAATAAATCAAACTACAATTTGTTCTACACAATAATAAAATACAATAACAATAGAATTTTCGACCTTATCAAGTTATCTATTTTATTATTATTGACGTATTTATATTCAGTTATTTAAAACTTGAGTCTTCTTATATGTATATTATCAGTAGTATTATCGTATTATGATTAAATTGTTATTGATGGTGTTTCTAGTGTGTATTTACTGATGATGACCACTCTTCGCACGGTTGAAAATTCTATTGTTATTGTATTTTTCATATATAAAATTCTTATTATATTTATCGTTTTACTGTATTTTCTCTCTTTAAAAATGATAGACTTAAGTAAGTGAACATATTATTTGATACTATTTTGAATGACAATGAAATAGAATAATCTATAATCGTAAGAATTCATATCTTGATTAAAGTGAAATCTAATATGATCAAAAGAATATCTATTAGTGAAGAAATATTTGTTCCCAAAGGAAACAATAAATGGATTATATTAATAAAATAATTTCCTAAGTAACAATTTTATTTATCTTTCAAATGATCGTATAATTGTTATATGATATCTTGAAAATTTATGATCATTCAAGCGAAATGTATCAATATCAAATTCTTATTTTCGATTCTCAAATTACCATTCTTTTATAGAATAGTTTATATAAACAGAATAGATAAAGATGTGTTATTAAAATTCGAATATTCTATTTTACCTTATCTTTACAACTTGAAAGCATAGATAATATACTAAGACAAACAGCATTGATACTTAATGCTGGTGACCAATCATCAGTTAAAATTGATAAACATATATGACCATTTGAATATATATGTGGATGAAGAGGAATGTTCGAACCAATGAAAGTAACCTAAATAATTCAATAAATATCTATCTATGAAAATGAATTATCTTCTATTACTTGTGGTGAATCAAATGGATATTGATCAGAAAATTTAAATAGTAATTGAAATTTTTCACCATCATATAATGTAGCTGGAGCACCTTCAATGTCAATTCGAATTCTATTAGAAAAAAACATAGATTATTAAATAAAAAAATGAAAATCTTACTTTCGCATATCAGCAAAATCTTCAACTACTCGACTATAAAAATAGAATTATTTTCAAAATTTAACAAGAAAATTCGAAACATACATTCCCGGTGTTGGATTTTCTGTTAGTAGTTTGATTTCTTTCGTTAGACGTTTTCGTACAAGATCAAACTAAATAGAAAATAAATATTTATTATAGAAATTCTCTTTGAGTTTATTAACACAAACCGCCATGATTTGAATCTATAAATTACAAAAATAATTTTTTTCTACTATTCTCTCAAATTGTACTAGTTTACAGTATTAACATCTGAAATAACAAATAAACGTTTTCTTCTTTAGTCAATAGACATTATTCAATTTTTTAAATCAGATGATTATTCAAATAAAATTTTAAAAAAAACAAATAAAAATTTTTTCGTTTAAAACAATAAACACAGAAAAACAAATCTTGAAAATTTTTTTTTTCATTCAAATTGAATTATTTCAAAAACAAAACATTATAATAGAGATTCAGTTGTCTTTCGTTGAAGCACAAAAACAAAAGTGTTAATAAAAAAACACACACAAAAGAAGACACTTGATATTTCCTATCACAGCACGAACAATAAATTTGTACAAGAAGATATTTATTGCGACAATTTTCGTTTTAATGTTTAATAGACATTGAATTGAAATGTGGTGTCATTTTATCTACTTCTGAAGTCGAATTAGAACCAGTAACTACAAAAAAAAGTTTAATTAAATAAGATGAAATATTTCTATTTAAGATTATAATCACCTTGGGTAAGTTGTTCACTAAAATCAACCGTAGCATTTCGTCGACCAGTTCTTCTTGTTGCTTGAAACATTTTTATGTCTTCAGCTTCAGCTTCAGAAATGGAATTTGATTGTTCAGTTGTCTGTTTGTCGGGTTTAGGTGTTGTACTCATTGGAATAAATAGAGGAAAATTGAAAACAATTAGGAATGCCAAATGGAAAAAAAAGACTGAAATAAAAATTAATACTATTGATGAATGATATGATCGTCATTAAACGTCAATCATGATTCTAGTCGGAAATAAACAACACGGGGCACAAGAGAGCGACGACGGGAAAGGGGAGGCTACCGCGTGAGATATCTATTGATTGGTTTAAAATTTTATCGATTCGTATTAATCATATTGAGAATAGATGTCTCTAAGCATTAACAGGAATTTTTTACAGTTTTGACAACCACTAATACATTCGATCAGATTATTGAAATGTCAATTACAAACGATACGAAATAGATAAATTTGAAGAAGAAAAAAACTGATTTATTTTTGAAGAATAATGTATGATGCTTCAAAATAAGTTTTATCAAAGTCGGAATCTTCAAAGCATTTAACTGTGTAGTTTTACTATGTTTTTATGCACGACATTCCATATTTTTTTGTATACACCCGACATATTTTGACACGGTCGATTAATAATTGCTTATAGGAAAAAAAAAGAATAACAAAACTTACTTTTAACGTGACGTTAAATTATCTCACGTACGGTATAAGATTCTGGCACCTTCTACTGCCTTCCTTGTTGTAACGCGTCAATGTCATATAAATTGAGTCGCTATTTTCTATAAAATATGTGTAATTACTTGTTTTTACAACCCTTATATCGATGATCGTGCTTTGATTACAATATATATATATAGCGTTCAACATGAGTCTTATCTTATTTATTTTTCCTATGGAGAATTCTGACAAAAACATTGATTGCACTTAAAATAATCTGCTTGTTTACATAAAAAAAAGGACTAGAATGTCCTTGAACTCATTAATTTTGTATCTCAATAAGGTTTTGATAGAATTGTATGTTATTAGATTTTTATCAAAATAAATTTGCCATGTAGAAAATGTATTAAGTGAAGCGTATCAAAATAGATGAAACGTCAAAATAAATGAAACAATCAAGCAGAGATCAACGTGGCGAACTGACATGCGAAGAATATTTATCTGTGAAGGAAGATAAACATCCTTAGAAACGAGTAATGAATACTATACTTCTTATAAATAAGTCTTAATGTCTAAGGACTAGAATTGATATAGAAGTATTATTATTTAAAGAAAGATCAAGCACTATTATATCCAGAATAAAACATAACGAGGTAAAAATATATCTTCTAAGGTCTCATTAAAGATATTACAAAGTGATACAAGTGCATTTTGATTTATTCTCTTACTTACATCAACTGTTTTCTTCTTTCGAATAAATAAAATTTAAAAAAAACACGAAGTTATCAATATTTTTATTCGCCCGAAAGAAAAAATGTTTGGAAGACTTTTAATGCTGTAGAAAAGCAAACTATGACGTAAAAGAAAAGAAAAACTTGAGATTATCATACTGTTACATTGTTACTTACAGAGTAATGTCGACTCAACAATACTTGTCTTGTTTTGCAAATGAAATTATTTACAATAGTTTGAGTAGCTACTTGTTTTATGACATATATGTCTCTCGCTCTCTCCCTCCGTTTTTTCTTTCTTGCCTCCAATAGACAATTTCTTTTCGCTTATATAAAGAACAAAAAAAAACTAAATTACTGAGAGAGAGAAAAAGAAAATCAGTGATGCAATATTTCTATAATTCGATGCTTTATGTAACAGACTTGATCCGTATTATAGAAGTTATCTAGCTAGCTTTTAATAGATATGAGATGTATTAATTACATTAGAAAGAATTCCAAAGATCGAGAATGTATACGAATATACGAACAGTCGATTGATTTAGAGAAAACAACTAAACATCAGCTGATCTTCTTTTATGACTATAAAAGAAATTTTTGAATCAATATTTGCAGATATATCTCGAGAAAGTTTCTCGTGACTTTCTTACACGGTACTTATTTTACAATCTAGGTTTTAAAATACTTGAAGTGAATAACAATACGGTAATAATAGATTCTAAAATATCAAATAGCACTTCATGATTAAAATATAAAAAACTTTTCCTTTTCCGGAACTTCAACCTTTTTCAATCGAGAGCAATTACAATACATATAAATATTTATATAATTTATTTTATTTGACACATATTATAACAATTGAAAATATATTCTTTATTTGTAATAAAAGAAGAAAAATATATAATAAACCTGTTAATTGAACTGAACTTGAAACATTCTACAGATGTCAGTAGTAGAACAGTATAATCTTATTAGAATCATAAATTTCATATTCTTTCAAAAAAATTTCTTTATTCGATTAATTAAAATTAGAAAAATTATGTATAGAATAGAATTTCTATTGGATGAATGAAATACTTGTCAACAAAAATGGCTACCATTATTGTTTACTATTTTCTTTTCTTTCATACAGCTGTTTAATTGTGTCAAATATTGACTGTTTTATCATAAATTCTCTATTCATTGTAAAAAGAAAACGCTTTTATATTGAATGAAGCCACGCTATAATCTTCGTATTCAACCTACTAGTAAAATATCTCTTTCAACAACAAATAAAAAAACTACAAGAACATCATCATCTCGAGTGTTTGTTATCAATCTATTGTTCTTTATCTAATAGAAAAAAATGTATCATTTTATATTTCAGGACTAAAAAATCGCAATCTCGTCGTTCAAATCCTATAATCAATCAACAAAATCGTCGTCATAGTTTACGTTTAACACCAACTGTTAAGCAAACAAAATCTCGAACAACTATTCATGAAACTCGTAAATGTTAAACACTCAATAACTATAACTATGAGAATTTGTTTTTTTTCTAGTACCAAAATGGCGTAATGTTGAGAATGAGAATGAAGATGATAATTCGTCGATAAATCATAATGATGGCGATGATGATTATGATGACCTTCTAGCTCGACATCAACGATTGATGCTTGAAGAACAAAAAGATCGAAAGTAAAAGAAAAATAAACAAATCAATTGGATATTTTGTTACATTGAAATTCTAATTTTAGACTTTATGAACGATATATTCGTGATCAACGAACACTTCGTCGTTTACAATGTCGTCGTTCACATACAGCTCATTTAAATGAAAGAACACGAAATCGTTTATTACGTGAATTAGAACGTGAACGTCGTTATACTATTCATGATAAAATTTGTACTTATCGTAAGTTAATATATAGTTTTCTTTTGTCAAATAGATAATTTCTTATTTTAGTTTCTGATCATCGAATTATTTATCGACATGGATGTAATATTCGATCAAATCAATCAATAACTTGGTCGACACTTGAAAATGAAATACCTTATAATAAAAATATTGGTACAATACATGAGTTAGATGTTATGATTAATAATTTGAAAAAAGTTATACGAAATTCAAAATCGATGTAAGATTTAAGTTTAAAACAAATTTATATATATTTTGAATTCTTAGGTCAAAAACTCGGTTATCTGTACGTGAACGACAAAATCAACGTTTGAAAACTGTTAATCCAAGTAAAACAAAATCAACAGAAATTAATACTTCATCTATGGTTTCAAATCCAACGTAAGATAAATTTGAAAAAAATAGTGTTTCTTTTTTTACACGTTTTTGTTTTGTTTTTTCCAAAGGTTACATATTCCATCACAATTAGAAATCATATCTCATTTGCCACGTATACCAGTCGTAAGATTTATTGATGATCAAAATAACAAACTTCGAATAAGTAATTCGCAACGTTTAACATGTATACAAAATGTCCTTGGACATCAATCAAATAATAATAATAATCATAACAAAATGTAAAAACCTAAAATATATGAATATATATGTAATAAATTCATTTTATTTAGTGTAACAAATGAAATATCATCACCAATGAGTATTAGAAAATCACCATTACGTTCAAAAACTGCTTATGTCAAGTATGAAACATAATTTTTAAGAATAATTGTATTACATGTTTTATATTTTAGTGCGTCTGATATAACACCAACAAAAAAACGACCATTAGAAAAAGAAAATTTCAATAATCTGTCAACGTCGACAAATTCAAATGCACATTCAAATATTGCTTTGAGAGCGTCATCACCGTATGTAGCAGCGAATGATCATACACCTTATCGATCGTCGTTGTTTTCTATAGAATGGTATCGATCAAACATACCACGTCTTCTTCGTCGTCTCGTTCCTACCCAAATACGAGAAAACATCCATTGATGAATAATTCATTGACAACACGACGACATACGAGACTTTCGTAAGTTTGTTTATAATAATTATAGAAAAGCACAATTAATCAGTAATACAACTAATCTATATTAACAAAATTTGTATGTAGAATATTTTTACTCTAAAATAATTTGTAGTGATTATTCATAATGAACGTCTAAGAAAAGAAAGATATGATATATCTTTTCGCTTTATCTCTCAAGTATATTGATCAAAGATAAAAAGTAGAGAAGCGACGTTATGGGAGATAAAAATACAATCCAATGTTTTTTTAGTCGTTATTTTTTAAAACAAATGCTCTAATAAACAGTAGTTTCTGTAAGAGGTAAATATGTCATCTGTTGAGTGAAGTATTATACGTCAATCTGCGGATTATAATATCACTCAATAGTTTGTTTGACTTTTTACAGGTGGAATGAGGTTTGGTTCTCCTAAATTCCTGTATCGACACATCTCTGCAAGGAAAAATACTCGATCAAA
Organism: Adineta steineri; assembly: GCA_905250115.1. Classification (NCBI taxonomy): domain Eukaryota; kingdom Metazoa; phylum Rotifera; class Eurotatoria; order Adinetida; family Adinetidae; genus Adineta; species Adineta steineri. The sequence continues at coordinate 427,363 of CAJNOI010000031.1, forward strand.
CCTTTTAAACATGGTTTTATTTAAATAGATGAATACTAGAGAGACTCAACGTGCGTACGTCTTAACCTTTTGAAGCCCATGATTCAACCTATGGATGAAATCTCTTGCAAACCTGATATTTCGTATGAGCATTGGGTATTATCAAAATTTTAAAAAAATATTTCACGCCATTTTCAACTTTTAGCCGTACCCTATACGGAAATCCTCAGAAATCTTTTAGCCATTTCCTCGGAGGTGTACGGACGGGAGTCAAAAACTGATTCAGTAACCTCAGTAGAGTTTTTAATCTTACATAAATATATGCATCAGAGTCTCTTCTATATCGTAGTGAAAGCCACATTTCGTTACCACTCTGCATTCGTGAGTTATTCGGAATTTATCAAATTTTAAAAAATGGGGCTTATAAATCCCACTGATACCGAAAAGTTTAAATTAGTTCTATTGAAAACATTAACTGTCATTTCTCTTTCTGCAAAGTATAAAACCTCGATAAAGAAATGATGTAATATTTAGATCTTTACTGCAAGACGTCCTATATGAGTAACCTCTTATTTCAACGTTATTCATTACCAACTGTGGTTAACAGACGACTAAAGAAAAGCTGAATTGTATGTCTATTTATTCATGTCATACTAAGAAAAAGTCTAAATAAAATATTTCAATTGTTTCAGTAATAAAAATATATATTCGAGATTTTATTTTAAAATATTCTTTCATTTTTATTTTAGTACAAATGTTTAAAACTCGACATATGGCTTCTCTCAATTGTTTTTTCTTTTACTTGTACATAAATAAAAGTCACCTGTCTTTACCTTATTTTTTGTTTGTTTGTTTGTTTTTTTTTCGTCAAACGAACCTGATTAGGGTTTTTTTCTTCTGTTCTTTGCTCATTTATTTTTTTTTTCGTGATGAATTATATGTAAGCAAAATGTTTTGTTTGTGTGTATTGATTTATTCGTCGAATTTATATTTTGTCGATGTCGATTGTTACGCACTTTTTTGTTTGTATGAACAAAAGTGTTTTTTTTCTGTCAAAAAAAACAAGAACTATGAATCAAGATAATCATAAATTGAATTATTTTTTTGATTGGTATGAATCAGTGATACTTATATGAGAAGAAAAACAAATGTTTTGTTTTTGTCTGTCTTTTAATTTTGGCAAATGAGAAAAGAAATTTTCTATCAGGGATAAAAATATTCGTTATTTTAGATTTAATAAAACATAAACAATGATTGAATTACCAGATTTATTTCATGAAAATCGGTAGGAGATTTGATTTTTATTTGGAATTCAATTATTTGTTTTCGTTTTTTTATCTATAGAATTCCTGAACTAACATTATCTTTAATTCTCTATATACCCATTGGCCTTTGTCTTGTACTAATTCGTTCTGTTATACTACTTCTCTTATTCGTAATTTCTTCTATATTTCCCAAAAATTCATCTTTGAATCAGTAAGTATAATATTTCTATTAAATTCATTTTTTATTTTGTAACTATCTTAGACTTCTAAATGAAGTTATTAGCTTAATATTAACATTTTCGTATGAAAATCAAACTGTTGGAAATGAAGAAAAAGATAATAGAAGGGCAGCGAAAATTCTTGTTGCTAATCGAGTATCTTTATTCGATGAAATTGTTATTCAAAGATTTATTTGCAATACAAATTGTAAAGTGGTATGAGAAAATAAAATATTTCTGAAAAAAAAAATTTTTAATTACATTATAATAAATTTAGGTCAATCTATGGAAAGAAAATACTTGGATTACTTGGTTAAAATTAAATACAATTGATTCATCTCGAACACAAGAAGATCTATTAGATTTATGTAATAATGAAATTCAGCATTCTAGTAAAATTATAATTTAGACAAAAATTTCAATACAAAAAATATTTTTAGATTCTCAACTTATTTTTTTGCCTGAATATGAATCAACAACTGGCACTGATGGTTTATTAAAATTCAAGTATAAATCTAATTGTATAGTTTAATTCATCACGTTTTGTTTTTTCTCTTCAGTCTTCTACCATTTACACTTGCACAAAAACGTCAATTATCTGTTTTACCCATATGTCTTCGTACCTCTCGTGCATTTCAAATTCGAACTGTATGAATTAGGATTTATATTGTATTTTATTTCGATTTTTGTTTTTTCGAAATTAGAGTGTTTTCAATAGTCATCCATTTGCTGATCTTTTTTGGTTTTTATTTAGTCCTTATACTAAATTTCATATTAAGTAAGAAGATTATTTCATTAGAAAAAAGATTTATTTTTGTTCTTTAGTTTTTTACCAGTTGTTTCTCCAACAGATTCGTCTTCCGATGAAGTTTTTTGTGAAAAAGTACGAGAGAATATGTGTCGAACAATGAATATAGAAATGACCCAATTTGATGTACGAGAAGTAGATGAACTTAAAAAACGACCAGATCTTTTGCAACGTCGACATGGTTAGTAATTATTTTATAAAATTATTTCTCATTTTCAAATTTTAGAGCAACGCCGAGCTGAATTTCAACAAATGATTCAGCTTGTTCATCAACAAGTACCTGTTGCATCAGTAGAAGCTATTCGATATGACCTTGGTTTGTTTAAATGTACATATATATATATGAAATTTATATTTTCTTTATCATAGAAACGACAAAAAATGTTCAAAAAACAATTGCAAATTTAAATGAACGTGTTGCTGCTGCAGCTCGAGCAGCCAATAAATCATCATCATCAACAACTACTACATCTACAGGTGCAATGACAAATTCTTCCGGTGGCAATGGTCATCGTCAAACATACGAACGATTAAAACAAGAATTAATTGAAAAAAATCGGCAATTATTTTTGAATAAAAACTGTAATTAAATTTCATGATTTCAATTTTTTTTTCTTTTGCAAAAAAAAACTTAGTTTTTTTTTATATCTTCACAATATAAATAAAAAAAAAAGACAGCTGTATTTTTTTTCTCTTGCGTCCTGATTACTACATAATGGTGCAAGATTTGTTTTTCTTTCATGTGTAATGGCGAAAGATATGCATTTAAAAACGCTGTTTTTTTCTCCGATCCGCATTACTTTACAAAGAAAAACAAAGTATGTCTTGCTTAACACATGATAAACGATTTTGTTCGATATTTCACAATATTATTAATGAACTTCGAAAGGAAAATCGTACTCCTTTATCAATTTTACGTACAATGCCTCGTAAATGCTGTACATGTAATGATGAAATAATAAAACATGCAATAGTAAAAGACAAAAATAAATTAGATATATTAAAAAATCTTATTGAACGCATAAATCGAGAAAAACAACCGAATCCAAAATTGATTTTATCATTAGTTCGATTTCAAACTCTTATCCAAGAAAATCGCACGCCTCTTGCAGTACTACCAGTTGAAGAAGAGACAACAATTGATGAATCACATCCTAATAGTACTTCTTCATCGTTTAAAACACAAATAAAGCCTATTAAAATACACTGGGATTTATCATCAAGTTCTAAGGATACGACTCCAATGGAAACATCAAAATCAGCAGTCATACGTAAACAAGATAAAAAATGTTCAAAACGACCAAAATCAATTAAATGTGGAACATTTCTTTTTCTACCATATACTTTCGAAGGTAAAACTGCAAGAAAAAAGTCAGATTCTTTAGTAGACGTTGCCAAAATTTTGCAACGTAATCGATTTATTGGCCCAGATGGTCATGTTGCTATATTAGAAAAACAATATGATGTTCGTATTAATATGATAACACCAAAAACAAGTGAACAAATTACTGATGCACTTGAAAATGCGAAGAAAGGTTTAGAAAATTTAACAATTCATAATCAAAATAAATCCATTGAAATGTCGAAAGAAAAAGAAGGAGAATGGATTTTAGTTCGACCAAAGAAACCAAAAGATCAAATAAATACGGCAGATTTTGAAAAAGTATTAGATGATCTTACAGATCGATGGGAAAGATCTTTAAAAGTTGAAAAACGCAAATGTGATAAAACAGATAATTCACACAATAAAATTAGTAGAGAGAAATACCATTCGGAATAGACTTTTTTTTGTATTAAATTAAATAATTTCTTAATAAACTAAATTTATAATATAATATTAAGTTTAAATTTTATTATCAATTTTTAAGAAGAGAAAAAAAGTCACATTTAATAATATATTAGGGTGAATGTGAATATTCTGTTGCATCGATATTCATATTCACCCATCCACTAAGTGGCGAGCAAAAATAAGCATGGATATAAGCATATTTATTTATCTAAAGCAACTGACTTAATTACATAAGCATCATGCTATGCACACAATTATATGATACACAACAACAAACATATTATATATTGAATAGGAAAAACGTAATTGTACGAAGTCTTCTTTCTCACTGTAATGGTATAACTGTCGATTCAGTATTGGTATCGTCATTTTCCTTTGTATTGACTTGATTCTTTGCATGGTAACGATGGACACGTTCGTGTATTCTTCGAACAAGAGGTACGATAAGCAGTTTACACACAAGAAATAAAAGTCCGAACAATTCTAAGACGACAATAGTGAACAGAAGATTATGAAAAATCACTTCTGTCTGACGTGCAATTGGTTGTTGTACATTTTTAACATAATAAACATCTTCTTCGATAGTAATAGTCAGGTTTGTTTGGCTCCGTTGAAAGAACGAATATCGATTCTGTTGAGTAAACAATTCATCTGTTCGAACATCATATGTTGCAAACCAAGTAGCACTATATTTTGACAAATCATTTACGTTTAATGGATCTGTTTGGTTAACAATTTCAGATAGCTGAAGTGTATATTCTGTTGATGGAGCTAGAACATTATTAAAGGATGTTGGAATAAATACCGACGAAACATTGAGTGCAAGAAGTGTGTATCTAAATGCAAATGAATATAGATAAGAATTTTTCGAACATGCATCATCTATCTTACCTTCTATCTTCATATGTGGCAGCAGGACCTGTAAGACCAACACGAATGGCACCCACCGTTCTCAGTCCGGGTAATGTCACTTGCATATTCATATTATGTGATGGAAGCAAGATAGATAATGAAACAATACTATTATTATAGTGCATAGTACATGATGATATCGAGAGGTTGATAAATGCATATGAAATGATACGTTGTACGAGTAATGTATCCGAACAAGTGAAAGCTGTATTGATCAAATCAATAGTAAGTGTAAATGATTGTGCTTCGAGTAAATCAAAGATAGGTTGAATTTCTTTTGCTTGACGAGCTTTTTTCATTTGCATTGAAGTAGTAAACTTCGCATTACGAATACTAGTATCACAGGCAAAGAAACTTTCGCCGACAACACTTTCAATAGGATATTGATGAAAATAGGCATTGGAGAAACTATAAGCACAAATAACAAGGACTACAACAGCTGCCGAAACTAAACCACCGATCCAGAGCTAAGCAAAAAAAAAAGAATATTTGATATAGTCTTAATGTATGTTTTTCTTACCTCGCCTTCACCAATGAGATCCATCTTTTTAAAAATAGCTTTAGCTTTATCACGTACAGGATGTTTACCAGGACAAATGACAGTTGAAATAGCCATAGCAATGAGTATCAACGAACCAAAACCAATTACAAGCAATACCCATGTGATAGGAGAGACGAGAACACAATGTAGAGATTTCGTATTGAAGCTAAACATATTTTGCATAAGCAGATCATCAAAAATAGTTGTTTCAGGTGATTCAGGATAATCCTGCTCTTGCTCGACAGACTCGAGAGCAGTGGATGGTAATGCAGCAACGGCTCCATATGGACAAAACATATCTGGATCGCTGCATGCTTCACAACTGGTGCCGTCTAAACTGCTCATTGTTCCATTTTCACATGGTATACATAATTCAATACTTGCATATGAACGATTGGCACCACGAATGCATGGAACAGAAGTCGAGAAATAACTTGGTCGATCAGTTGCTGGATAGAAACCTGGTGGTGCACTGAGAATGATCGAAGCATCACCAGATGTATCAAAAATACCTAGATGGCCCGATGTTCGACTAGACACAAGACGAATAAAGGATGGATTTATTAAAGGACCGACTATTTGTTGACTGTTTGGATAGATAAGAATTGGTTGAGTTTGATCAGAAAAACCATCCGATTCAATATCATAGATATGAAATGCAGATGATATCCATTCATTTGTGGTATAAGTATATTGATTGGCAAGAATAGCTACTTTTTTACCTTGATTATCAAGCCAAACGATACTTCGACCGAATCCCATTCTATTCATACCAGTCTGACGAGTACTCACTGGATAAATTGTATTTGGAGTAGTCGGATCATCAACAACATATAGTAGAGCAACATTAAGTGCTCGAATACCAATTAGCACACGATTAGCAATTGTAGAAATACTAACTGACATCAGATTTGTAATTGAATAAACTCGAGCAGTGGCAACAAAGTGAGTACTTCGTAGGTCAGCCCATGAAAAATTTAATGAACTTCCAATAGAAAAACGACTTCCATGCGATGGGCTCGATGAGGATCCACTGCCGAATACAATCATGGCACATTCGAATGCCTGCGATGGTGTATCTTGACAATAACCAGCTAGTACACCATAATCGTTAGTAAAATCGATTGCACGAGGTGAAATAGGTAGTGTTTTTGGCCAGACAGTCATATTCCATGATTGAAAATCATAATAGGCAATAAAATCATCAGTGAAAGCATATACACCCTCATTCTGAGCATCGATACCAATCACAAAATTATCTTGTATTGAATAATTACTACCCACCAACGAATTTCTATGTTTATATGCACACAATGTTCCATTATTAATAAATTCAATACGACCAATCATCATACGATTTTGAATATCGATACAATTATAAACAAAATAAGGTAATGTTGTTTGATTCTTTGATGTAACAACACTGTAGACAAAATCACATTGAATATTATTAGTACCCAAATCAGTAATATTAACTATACAGAGTTGTGAAGTAGAAAATGGAGCAAGAAATACTATATATTCCAAATACACATTGTTAGCATAAACAATCAGTTGATCATTCATAGAAATCTTCTGTCCATAGAGATCATAACTATTTGCCTGCTTTGTATATGATATAACTGGATTCGACAAAATACACAGATGAATAAAGAGTAGAACGATTCCAGACAACGTCATATGCATTTGTATCTGATACAGTGACTGAATATGACTTGATCATTTGATAAAATGAAATGCATATGAAAATGACAGCTCCATAGTTTGTGTTTTTTTCAGGTTGCATCCTATGTTTTTAATTATGATAAAAGTATTAATTAATTTGAAACAAAAATAAAATTTCCGAACTGATATCATAAATGATGTGGCTAATTCATACTGACGTATAGATTAGTAATAGAATAAATTGAAATCAAATAATATTTTTCATCTCATTTTCTAAGTGCAATTCTACATTGCGGATATTGTTCATTTGTATCTAAATGAGAAGTGACACTTCATTTCTTAGTTACATTGTTATTTTACTTTAGTTATTTGAGAGAAAAATAACCTGGATGTTTCACTTCTAATATAAATGCCTTTCAAAAATCGTGTTTCCCTAGAATAAATGACGACAGATTGAATTATTATATGTTAATCGAGAAAGTGATTGTGACTCGAATGGATTAAGAAAGAGATGCACACCTGCACCCTCAAGATTTAACAGACTAGTTTTGTAGTTTCCCTAGTCGCCTACTCGACATATAGTATATTTTTTACTTCTAAATTCAGATTAAAATATAATATACTATTGTATAGATACTACGGTACACCGTACATACAGTGCGTTAACAGCATCGGGCTCTATTAATACAAAAATGTCTGAATAATGCTCAAAGTGAAAACTGGAACTGAAAACTAAACTAAAACTCAAGCCCAACTAGATATGTGCGTAGGCATGGAGAAATTCCGATTTTTTATTTTTAGTAACGTATCGGAGTCGAAAAATTTGTTTTTTTCACATTTAGAATCGGATCGGAACTGGTAATAAGCTTTATTAGAATCGTATTGGAATTGTGAAAATGAATTCTAAGGATCGGCATCGAAATCAACTATGTTAAAATTCTCTGAATTTTGTATGATATGAGCTCTTTTCGTTTACATGAAAAGCATTCAATTGTTATTATTAATTAATAGGTTCTTGTTTTTTTTAACAATTATTATAATGCTTTAAAATCATTCAAATCCGGAACACTCAATTTAAGATTTTATTTTCTAGGACAATATAATCAGAAATGGCACTGATACCAAAATTTTTGTATCTTGATATCGGAATCGGATTGAAATAAGATCTAATTTTTTAAGTATCGCATCGGGATCGAAATCAGACTTGCCAATTGCCGATTTGAGTACCAACTCCGATGTGGTATCGCTCATGTCTAGATGTGCGGTGTCAGTTTATTGATCACTGATACCACTGACACTGCAATGCACTGAGGCAATGACGATGGCGGTACGCCGACGTTTACAGATATAAATATATATTTGCCATATTGGTAAACGTCGGTGCATCAAGCTCGTCAGCGCTTCAGTGCCAGCTTTTTCAGTATTTGCACAAACACCATACATCCCTACGACTAACTTCAACACTGAAGCTCCAACTAAATGCACACCAGAAGCCAAACCCACAACAACACCCTCAACATCTAAACGCTAATTGAATACTCAAACCTTCAACTAAATCCAACAACCAAACTCTACTTGAATACCCAAACTCTCAGCTAAACCTAAATCAAACACCCAAACCTAATACGCAAAGTTCGAAATAGTTTGAACTTTGTACATGTCTAGTCATAGGCCTAAATACTACAATACAAGAGGAAATATCCTATGACGACTATACACTACATCTAAATTTATGCTGCTTCTGTTGAGTTAGCATTAGTTTTTTTCTATTTTTCTATATTGATATAAACACTCACTTTACAGACAATAGGAAACAAGAAAATTGATGTAATACAATTTGCGAGCAAAATAATGTTAAAATGTTGTGTTATTACTTCTAATTACCTTTTTCACTTCTATATGCCACTAACATAAACTCCCATTCAGACAGAACTCAATATTATATACTTCAGACAGCGAGAGTTAGAAAGAGAGGGGAAAAAAGGACATTTCATTTGCTACTGCAGGAGGTGAGTATCGTATAGAGAACTGCATTTTGATGAGTAACACATGTGAAAAGTGTAGTGACAGTCAATAACAACGCGAGAGAAAAAAAGATTGACAGAAACTCCTGAATTCAGAGAAAAAATAATGAATATAATGCAGCAGAAAATATGTTTCATTCTTTGTATTGACAACAGAAAAATGAAATTAAATGGATTCTCAGAACTTTTTCTGCATATTAATTGCTGTCATCATCAGTATAAACCTCTAATTTTGAAGATATAACTTAATTTTTGAATACAATCAATCAAATATTAGTAAATCCCAATATTATATAGTCATAATAATCAAGTTCTAATTTGACTTTTTCCACACTCTTGAAACTCAAATTGAACGATAGAGTGAAAAAGCATTTTCATCATTGAAAACTTCCATAAGACTCTCGGTATCAGAGTCAACATATTCGCTAGTTTCCGATTGATCTTTATTTTCTATGTATTAAAGGTATATTGAAGTCATGACTCAAATATAACCTACATTGGTTAGATGATGATAAAAGTAATGACTAAATCTAAGTACTGTTATTTGAATATTGTTCATCATATATCTTTTATTCGAGACATAACACAAATTATATACAACAATATGATAATCAAAGAAATTAATGTCAACATTGACATCAAATGACCCGAAGTCATGAATAGCTAGTCGTCGATTTATATAATTCCGTTTTATACCCTGTGGTGACGTCAAAACATAACTACTATCATACGAATTAAATCTCATTTGTCTAAAAACTCAACATGTTTCGCATAAGATAAATAAAAACTCATATTTATCTTTAGCGTCTTACATTATCATTAGCAACATAACATAAAAAGAAGATTTCTAGAAAATAAAATAGTTTTCCAAATATTTTTTTGATTGTGTTGACAATGATAGATCATCAATATTTTCTATGTGGTGGTGATGACGATAAAATCAAGTCCATAAACAAAATATGTGATAGTGATTTTCCATAAATACACTCTTAGTTTAAAAAAAAACAAGATATGATTATGATCACATAATATTACTTGCTTGTTTCATTTTCGTAAGACATTAGAATTTCATCTTTTTAATGATATTATTTGTTGACTAGGAATGTAGATCAGATAGTGAAGAAAATGGTGTATATAAATGATATCTAAAAAGATATGGATAAGAAAATCTAGATAAGAAGCAAACATTTTTATTCTTAGTCTTTACTAGATATACATTGTTATTTTTTAACTTTTCATCAATGGTGTGTTTTACGCACATTGTTCTATTTTTCTTCTTTGCTGCACTTTCAACAATTGATACTCGTTCGATTCAAGAAAATTCTGATGTTGAACTATTAATACAAAATCGTATAATTGAGAAAAAACAGCTATCAGCTACTATTGCTAGCTATCGTCATCGCTTTGAACATTCACCGAATTTTAAAAAACTTCGATGGGCACTGAGTGAAAAACTTACTCCACCCTATTGTGAATTTTGTCATCTATTCGTACCTGCGGTAAGTATGATGTACCCTAATATATTTCAATTTCATTTCTTTTTCTTCTAAGATTCGATTTCTCATCGAAATTAATGAAACAATTCATGTAGAAAATGTTACACTTGCTTTATGTAAAGATATTCAACTTTTTCTTAATATTGAAGTTTGTGTCGGAGCAGTACTAGAATATAAGGTGAATAATATATATTTTTATATTTAATACACAATTTATATTCAAATAGGACGCTGCAATTGAAATATTTTCTATGTCTCCACTTACTAACAAAGAACTATGTGCACTTGCTTTTGATTGTGAAGATCAAAAAGATTTTCCTATTCTACGATGGAATGTTACAATACCTGGTTCAAAACCATCTCCACGACCACCACAACCTCCTGCTGTGAGTTATTGATACCATTAAATTAAATAAATAGTCAGAATTTACCAATGATAGTACAATTAAAAGATAATAGAATAAAACATTATACAGACTAATACGAAATAAATTGATAAGATATGATATGTATTTACTCTTCTAATTCTTATTATATATATAGTCTGGATCACCTAAACTCAAAGTTCTTCATCTATCTGATATTCATGTGGACTTTGCTTATAAACCTGGTACACAAGCAGATTGTCATAAACCATTATGTTGTCGTGATGGTCCAACTGGTGAGTATTTTATAATATATATATATACATACTAGAATACATTTGAAATTTTTACATAGTACCTGGTCCAAATGGTGCTGGCTTTTGGTATATATTCTTAACTTTGATGTACACATTTTAATATCATATATTTCTCCTTTAGGGGTGATTATCGTAATTGTGATTTACCATACTGGACAGCTCAAAGTATTCTTAGATATGCTTCTGAATTAGAAGAAGATGTAAGTTATATAAATAAAATTCGTAAAAATTTTTCTTTTAAAAAAATAGTTGTAAATTTATTCTATTCATAGATTGATTTTATATATTATACTGGTGATCTACCACCTCACAATGTTTGGAATCAATCTCGTGCTGATCAACTCTATTCACTCACAACTATTAATCAATTATTAGCTGCTACTTTTCCCAATAAAACTTTTTATCCAGCAGTTGGTAACCATGAAGCAGGTATTGTCGTTTATTTTTATTTATTCTTCATTTCATTTGTGTCATTTCTAGCACCTTGCAATATGTATCCTACACCTAGCATCCGAACGGATAATATTACATGGTTATATGAAGCATTAGCTGATAGTTGGGCCACACTTGGTTTACCTGCTGATACACGTGAAAGTATTGTACGTGGAGCTTTCTATACAACTATTGTACGTCCTGGTCTTCGATTAATTTCACTCAATATGAATTATTGTGCACCGGAAAATTACTGGTTGTTTGTCAATGCTACTGATCCACTTGGTCAACTTCAATGGGTTCGTTTTAAGATTAGACAATAAGACAAAATAGTAATTACATAAGTATTTACTAATATATTTTAGATGATACAATGGTTACAATACGCTGAAGATCATGGAGAGAAAGTTCATATAATTGCACATCATCCTCCACGTTCTTGTTTAGCAGCGTTTAGTTGGAATTTTCATCAAATTATCAATCGGTAATAAAAAGATTTAAACATTTCTTTCAATCTTTGTTCATGCATTTGTTAGATATGAGAATACAATTGCTGGTCAATTCTATGGTCATACACACAATGATGAATTTATTGTGTTTTATGATGAAGTTGATAAAAAACGAGCAGTATCAATGGTTAAAAACTTCTTTTTCATCTTATCACTTTCTTTTTTTTAATTATATATAATTTTAGGCTTATGTAACACCTTCATTAACTCCTCAATCATTTTTAAATCCAGGTTATCGTATTTATACAATGGATGGTGCTTATGAAAATAGTTCCTATTGGGTACTTGATCATCGTACAGTTATTATGAATTTAACAGCAACGAATATGTATAATAGAACTATTTTATTGAATGAATATGAAGCACGAGATGCTTATAAAATGGAAAATTTATTCCCTGCCGATTGGGATAATCTTATACAACGAATGCAAAATGATATAGATGGTCCATTAATGAGTTCAGCATATCAATATTATACAAAATCATATGCTAATGGTACTAGTTGTAATCGCAGTTGTCGTCGAGGATTATTGTGTAATTTTAAAACAGCTCGTTCTGATGATCCTCATGCGTGTGATTCTATTCCATCTTATTATTGATAGATTTTTATTATTTTTTCTACCAAGCGTATTATTATATTTAATAAATAAATCTAGAGATATTTTTATTGACTTTAGTATCGTTATATATATATGATCAGAAAACGAATCTTTTTTTTTCCTCATGTATAAAGGTGAAAAAAACTTCAATGAATTGTTAACGTAATCATACGTCATGTCATATTACACTTTTATTTTTGCACTTATAGTAGAAAGAAAAGAACAATTTATAAATATTTAATAGAACTCTAGTCATATTGTCCAATATGACAATGAACGTGTCTAATCTAAATTTCTGTAGTATGCATTTATAAAACAGAAACAGAATTCTTCCAGAAAAAACTTTCAATAGGTTTGTATCAAGTTGTTTACTTGTTCTCTTAGAGAAATTCCAAGAACGAGCATGTCTCCGTTAGGTCCAATTACACATTCATAACTTTGGAAAAAAAACAATTTCTATACAACTGTCATTCTTTCGTTACATTCATTGGTTTCTAATTAATATTTTACCCAACACTGTTATATTATAGATTAAAAATCTTATATCTACATAAAGCAATATTATTTCTTTAATAGA
>CAJNOI010000031.1:440958-621378 GCA_905250115.1 Adineta steineri
TTATTAACGCCATCTATCAATTGACATAAATCACTATTCATCAATAATATATTTCTGTATGTACGCAAAATAATTTACATATTATAATCAATATATCAGTTAACCGTTCTATATTTTTATTTTACGTCTCATTGGTCAAACAGAATTTACTACTCAAGATCCAATATATCTATTCCATCTAAAATACAAAAGTTTGTCATTAGACAATTAAAAACTGTTCTCTATATTCTTATAAATTTTTGTAGATCTGTACATATAATGGATGCTCTTGAAGTCGAGCATTTATGTAGTCAATTATATGGTGGTGGAGGTAATAGTGATCAATTACGTACAGTATCTCAACGTCTTGAAACATTTGCTAGTCAACCAAATTGTCTCTCACAATGTCGAGTATTATTAGATCGTGCTGTAGCTCCATATACACAATTTTTTGGTGCTACAACATTAATAAAATATTTTAATCGTACATCAAATCAACCAGTAGCATCATTTACTGAACGATTCGAATTACGTACATATATTCTTGAATATTTATATAAACATAATCGTTCACTTGCTCCATTTGTACTTGCTGAATTAGTTAAATTATATGCACGTTTAACGAAAAATTCTTGGTTTGATTTAAGCCCAAATACAACCAATTTGAATAATGAAACTTATCCATTTCAAACATTTACAGATGATTTACTTAAATTTCAAGTTGATCCACCACATTTTTCTGTTGCTTTACAATTATTAATTGCTATTCTATCAGAAATGAGTGTACCTAATGATGAAGAAACATCAGCTAGAGCATTTAGTAAACATCGAAAAATATGTATATCATTTCGTGATACCAAATTACTTGATATTTATTTATTTGCTTGTCAATATCTACGTGATGTTATTGTTAATCAAAAAAAAGCATTAGGTTTATCAACTGAATTTAATACATATCCAAAAACAATTACAAGTGTACAATTACAAGCAGATTATTATTTAGTTGTTGAAAAACTTCTTTCATTAGGATTAGCTTGTTTATCATATGATTTTCTAGGTATATTTTTGTTCTAAAAATATGTATTTTTAAAAAATGAATTTTCTATTAGGAACCGGTTCAAGTATTCATGATGTTGATATATCAGATGAAAATCAAACATTACAAGTTCCACTTGCTTGGCATGATCATGTTGTTGATGGAAGTTTTTATCAATTATTTTTTTCTTATTATTTTCTTTTTTCGAATACATCACTTGTTCCAATAGCAATATCATGTTTAGTTCAATTATCAAGTGTAAGACGATCATTATTAAATACAAATGAACGTCTTGCTGTTCTTAATCATATGACATTTGGTAAGTTGATAAAAATTTTGTCACAAGGCTGAAAAAAACACTTTCTTGTTACAGGTATTCGATCAGTTCTCGAACAAGCAGCTGGTCTTCTAGCTGATGAAAAATCTCTACATGAATTTTGTCGTTTAATTGCTCGATTAAAATCTAATACACAATTACATGAATTAATTCGTATTGATAATTATCCATTATTTATCGAAACATTATTTCGTTTTACAACAGACCATTTATTAAATGTTCATCGTCATCAATATCATTTATCCCCTAATACACTTCATTATATATTATCATTTTGGTCAAAAATAGTTGCATTTTTATCTCATAGCTCAAAATTATCTGAATCATCATCATCAAATGATTCATCAACATCTCATTTATTAGATATATATGTACCACAAATTGTTTGTTATTATGTGCAATCACGTTTAGATGCATTAAATAATGATGATGTACTTTATGTAGAATTATTTGATAATGATCAAACAATATTACAACAACAATTAGAAATGATTAGTATTATGTCAAGATTAGATTATAATAAAACATGTGCATTACTATGTACATGTTTTGATGATCTTGCTCAACAATATCAACAGGTAAATGTAATGAATTATATATTCTCTTCCTCGTAGAGAAGAGTACTGTACACATAAATTGTTCATTTGCTTGCTTGTGTGTCCGCAGGGTCAAAAAAACATCGAAGATCAATTTTTCAGAAAAGACATTTCTAGAGATATTTCGATGCAGTGACTTCGAATCTAATGTTAGTTTTTCAGAATTCTTCAAGAAAAAGTTTGTTTTAGACAAAGAACCAATTTTTTTGATATAAAATTTGACGAAAGGGTTTTTGAGGTTGGGGAACACGAATCTGATGTTAGTGTTTGCAAGTTATATAAGCAAAAGGTCTTGTAGCATTGGAGAACACCATTTCTACGAGAAAGAGCTAAGCGAGTTCTTAGACGAGCGTTACTTGTATATATATATATGTGGAATTTGTTTTGTTTTTTGTATAGGCAACAAATTCTGAAACAGTTGAAAGACGTTTTACATTTTTAATTTATGTTCTTGGATGTGTTATTGGTGCACGTGGAATAACATTAACATCATTATCATTACCAACCGATGATCAAGATTTATTTGATGGTGAATTAGTTGTACGTGTTTTACAATTAATGACTTATATACAACAAAAAACAGCTGGTGAAACACAAAATAATAATAATAAAAATTCTATAAATACAGCAATAACAACATCAACAGATAAAATTGGTTCGACACCGTATTCTGAACGACTTGAATTAGCTGTACTGTTCTTTTTTGAACAATTTCGAAGACAATATATTGGAGATCATGGAAGATCAAATAAAATTTATCAAGTACTCTTTAAACATCTTGGTAATGTCTATTTATTATCTCATGAATAGAATGTAGAATGATTATTTTAGGTATTGCCGATGAAGAACAATTATTATCAATATTTATTAAGAAACTTTTTACAAATTTACAATATTCAACAATAACTGATAAATTAATTGAACGTACTGTTGGATGTTTTAGTGATCTTTCACAAGGTTATCAAAGTGTACGTAAATTAGTTAAACTTGATCCAATACAATATTTTATTAATAATCATACACAAGATTTATTTCCATTTCTTCATCATACATTATCAGTTAAACGTTCAAATAATAGTAATATTAGTGTTAGTAGTTGGTCACGTCTTCGAACAACATTCTATGCTGCTGTTGGACGAATGTTAATGCATGAATTTCGTTATGATGAAGATGATGATGATCGTGTTGAAGCATTTATGGCACCATTTACAAGTCAATGTAATCGATTAGTACAAATATTTAAAGACTTTCCTGATTTTACATCGCTCAATGCTGGACAATTTGCAGCAATGGGTCAATTTACGTAAGAAATGATCAAAAAATTGATATAAAATGAAATTTATTTTGTTGTTTTAGTCCAACATTAGCATCTCTCGATGAAATTCAATCTCTTGTTATTGGTATTGTTCGTGATCTTCGTGGTTTATGTAGTGCTTTTGTTTCTAAGCAAGCTTATTCATCTTTATTTGAATGGCTTTATCCATCATATTTACCGTTATTTCTAAAAGCTCTTTATGTATTCTATGATCGTGCAGATGTTTACAATCCTTTATTAAAATTTTTTCATGAATTAACATTGAATCGTCGGGAACGTTTAGCATTTGATTCAACAAAACCAAGTGCTTATTTATTATTTCGTGAAACATCGAATGTACTTTATATATTTCAAACAAAAACAATCGTACATGTTAATAACACAGTTCCTGAAGCTGATGGAACATTATTTTATAAATCTAAACTTAAACCAATTATAACATGTTTAAGAATAATTCGTGCATGTCTAATTGGTAGGAATTCATTTTTTTCTCTCTCGCTTAGAAACTCGAGGAATAAGATTCGTCCATTTATTTTTAGGTAATTATGTTAATTTTGGTGTATTTCATCTTTATTCTGATCCATGTTTTGATAATTGTTTACAAGTATTTCTATCGATATTAACATCTGTTAAACAAAAAGATTTATTATCATATCCAAAATTAACTTTATCATATTTTACAATGATTGAAACTTTATCACTTGTACAAATTGATTTTTTAGCTAATTTAAATATACCATTATTTGGTTACGTACTTGAAACAATAAGTGAAGGATTTTTATCACCTGAACAAACTATACAAAATTCATGTTGTATTTTTTTGGATACTTTTTTATCATATGTTTTTCGATCTGTTAAAAAAAATGCCGCACCAACTAATTTAATGGCTAATGTTAGTGAATATGGAAATTTATTTCGACAGATACTTGTAAATTTATTGAATGGAATTATATATGCTGAATGCAAGTAAGATATATGCCAGATTTAGAATTTTAGTGAATAGTAGATTATACTGAAGATGAAACAGACGGAAATTAATTGTGCACTAGACTATTTTCAACCTTCTAGCTAAAGAGATCAATCCAATTTAATTCAAAGAATGTCGAAAATAAAGAATAGAAGTGATGGTGAATATGTAAGATTAAGGATTTGTATTCTAATTTATTTTGATTTCATCAGTGAAATTTGCTACAGTCTTCTCTTAGTTTTATAAAGCAAACGCAGGGAAATATTCATATTCGATTGAAAGATTAAAGATCATAGACTATTAAAATCATCCTACAGTTAGTTTGCGTTAAGTTAATTATTTATAAATTTTATGTCGAAGTTCGATAGTTACTATTTCTGTTCAGTATCCTAATTGATACAGGATATATTTAGAATGAATTATTACAGAAAACGACAACATAGTACTATTTTAATAGTAGGTGACGAAGTACAACTATGTTTTTCTTTCTTTACTAATCTTATTCTCGTGTTATTTTCTAATTCTTTACTTTGTTTAGAAACATCTATGCGGTATCAAAACCTCTTCTTGGTCTAATATTATTGAACGAAAATCAATTTTTCACTGAAATTAAACAACAGTTACTGTACGGTCATACTCAAGCAAAACAAGCTGTTCTATCTACAGCATTAGATAAATTAATGACGGGTATTGATCGTACACTAACACAAGTAAATAAAGAACATTTCACACAAAATATAACACAATTTCGAAATGACATTCAAGATTCTTTACGTGGTATGATGATTAATAATACTGATTTATCATCATCTATATCATCTATTCCACTTTCATCTTTATTTTTATCTTCAGCATCAGCCATAGCAGCAAACGTTCCAGTTACAATAGCTATTTCAACATTGATTCCATCATCTTCATCTACAGCACCTGTGGAAGAATTAATGACCCTGTGAAAACAATCAGTTCTTTCTTTCTTTCTTTTTTTTGTAATTTAGTTCATATACATATTTTTTTATAAACTTGAAGAAGAAGAAAAAATTCCAGAGCGCCATATCTATCTATCTATCTATCTATCTTTTTTCATTTTTTGATAATTTTTTTTGTTGCTGTTGAAGATGTATTCGATTCGGCGTGATACTAATAACTCATATTATTATTCACAATATTGGACAATGAATTGTCAACAACAACATCAACAAGTTATATTTAATAGTCGTCAGATGATTAAAACAAAACACCAATATTTTTGGTCAACAAAATTTTATAATAATACTAACAAAGATAGTTATATTCAACATTATCAATTTCAAAATAATAGTGTTAGATCAACAGATACTCATGATTTATCATTGCCTGTTTATCGAGCACCATGCACATTTCAAAATTCATTAGTAACAAATAATAAAGGTAAGAACGATTCCTTAAATAATCATCGTTTTACAAAGCAAGTCTACAAGATTTTGAGTGAATATTTAGATGGTTATTCATGTGGAGTATTTCGTCGTTCACCTCTTTCATCAACGTCCTCATCGTGTGTACCGGATGTATATTCACCAGGTTCAAGATCAAGTGGTAATTGTTCACCACCTCCGCCATCATCAAATTTACCACCGCCACCGTCTGAATGGCTTCATTAAAAAGTCTCTTTTTTAGTCATTTATCAAACAAATCTGTCTGATATAATCGTTGTTTTTTTCTTCTTTTTTTTCTGGTCATATTTATTTAAACAAAGAATACTCATTCAACGACAAAAATATCCTATGGCTCATGATCAAATCTAAAAAACAAGGGGGGAATATTTTTTTGTTTTCCATTTTGACAAATAAAAGCTGTTTGTAACTTTTTCTTTTTCTTTTTTCCTTCTCTATCGAATCTATCCATTGTATGTTATTATTATTATTTGATTATACTTGTTTTTTTTTCTGTGAGTTTCGAATTCTTTATTTTTGTTTTTTCTTCTGTTTCGTTTCTCACCTTTTTTTTTTGTCTTTCTTAGTTTTCTCATAAAGATTTCTTTTTTTGACATTTATCTATGTTACCTCTATCTACAAATGATGTAATGCATCTGTGTTTATTTGAGCTTACTTACATATGTTTATCTATTTTGAAGAACAGTTTATTTTTGTCGTGTAACAAGTGTCATAACATATATTTATGAACGAAAAAGGAGAATGATGGTAATGATAAATATGTTTATTTTTTTTTTGTCGGAAAATAAAACTATAGACTATCTCAGAATCCGAGCAATAAATAAACTTATTATTATGAAATCTACTTTAAACGATAACAAATATTCAAATTTGATTTATAGATATACAGATCTGTTTTTTTTAATTATATACTTTTGATAGAAAAATAATGCAGTAATGACTTCAATGCTTCGTAAACTTTTTCCTCAACAGACTACTTTATCAACAACAATAACATGGTTTCGATCACTTTCAGTTACACCAGTCTATCATGGTCGACCACCACCAGAAGTTTTTACTGGTAGTAATTGGCAACCACCAGATACAATTCGTACCGATCATCATCCTGAACCAATTGGTGTACCTGATGATTGGGATAAATATAACCGTGTTGTTTATCCACCAGCAGCGCCTGGAGAAATACAACGAACAGGGGTAAATATTTATAGAATTACTTTTTTTTTATTCGTCGTTCTTTAGTATGTTCACCATTGTCGAACGTATATTCGAGGAAATATCAAGAAATATTGGTTTCTTGCTCAAATGGTAAAATTCTCGAATAACAAAAGAAAGTTTTAAATATATAATTTTTTATTTAAAGATTCGTGGTATGAGTATTGATGAAGCTATTAAACAATTATCTTTTCATAAACTACCAACAGCAATTAAAATGCGAGAAGTAAAACAAGAAATTAATTAATATTTAATTTTTTTCTTTCTTTTCATAGACATTAATCGAAGCACAAGAAATGGCTGTTAAAGAACATAATATTGAGTATAAATCAAATTTATGGGTGTGTAAGTATTATGAACAATAAAACTGATATAGATGTTCTAGAAAATATTTTTATTTCTAGCTCAATCATTTACTAAACGAGCTTTAATTGTTAAAGGTTTACGTCGTCGACCAAAATATAATTATACTGCTCTTCATTATCGTTATTTTCATTATATGGTTCGTCTTGAAGAAGGACCAGCACCTGGAAAAGAAGGTCTTTATGGACCTAAATATCCGGAATTAAATGTTCGTCTCGAGAAACGATTAGAACATTTGAATAATCGAAAATTATTAGGCACTATTGCATGAAAATTGTTTTTTGTTTTTGTTAATATATAAACGATTATTAGGATAGACGAAGAACATGATGAGAAAAACAAAACACATTTAATTCTTCATTTTTGTTTTTGTCTTAGATGAATCTATGTTTTAAAAATGATATTTCACCGTTTAACACTATTATCATCATTTGTTCATCGTTCATCAACGTTTCTTACTCGTTCTCCTCAATGTCAATTATTTAAACTAAATCCTAATCGTCAATTTTCTCTAACACCAATTCGTTCACAACGAGGTGATCGTCCGCCAATATCAACTAAAAATGCACCGAAAAGGCCTAAAGTGAAATTAACATTCAGTGATCTTAGAAGACTTTTTAATTTAGCACAACATGAAAAAGGTCGAATTGGTTGTGCAATTGCTCTTTTACTTCTATCAAGTGGTGTTACAATGTCTGTACCATATTTTCTTGGAAAAATTATTGATATGTTACAAACATATAAACATGATGAACTTCGTCAACGTTTAAAACAAATGACATTTGTTTTAGTTGGAATATTTGCTGTAGGTGCATTAGCTAATTTTGGACGTGTTTATTTAATTTTAACAACATCACAACGTATTATAAAACGTATACGTGAACAATTATTTAATGGTATACTTCGAAAAGAAATGGCATTTTTTGATAAACAAAAAACAGGTGAATTAGTTAATCGTCTATCATCTGATACTGAAGTTATGTCAAATGCTGTAACACAAAATATATCCGATGGTCTTCGAGCATTAACACAGTCGATAGCAGGAGTTGGTTTAATGTTTTATATAAGTCCACAATTAGCATTAGTTGGTTTAACAACAGTACCTCCATTAGCTGTTGGTGCTATACTTTTCGGAAGATATATTAAACGATTATCAAGTAAAGTACAAGATACACTTGCTCAAGCAACATCTGTTGCAGAAGAACGTTTTTCAAATATTCGAACAGGTAAATTTATTGAATATAAAACTAAAGAAATAAAAATCATATTGATGTTTAGTAAAAGCATTTTCTAAAGAAGAACAAGAAATAAAATTATATAATCAACGTATTGGTGATGTTTTACAACTAAAATATAAAGAATCATTAGCTTACGGTCTATTTTTTGGAATGACTGGTCTATCCGGTAATTTAATTGTATTAAGTGTTTTTTATTTTGGTGGTATATCAATGAGTGAAGAATCATTAACAATTGGAGATTTATCAAGTTTTTTATTATATGCATTTTGGGTTAGAAATTAAATATTATTATATTTTTCCAGAAAAAATTTATTCTAGGTTGGTGTGTCTATATCTGGTATATTCTCATTTCATCTTGAATTAATGAAAGGCGTAGGAGCAAGGTTGAAAATTAATAATTTTAAAAAATCGTCAATTTTGATCGTTTTGTTTTCTTTTTAGTCAAGCAGTATGGTCTATTTTAAACGAAAATTATAATGAAAAAATAGCACTCTCTGGTCAAAAACAACGTACAATTCATGGAGATCCATTAACATCAGCATTAATGCTTCGCGATATAACATTTGATTCAATATCATTTCGTTATCCAACTCGTCAAGATGCACTTGTTCTTGATAATTTAACACTTCGTGTACCTGGTGGTAAAGTATTAGCCATATGTGGTAGTTCCGGTTCAGGAAAATCAACATTAGCTCAATTATTACTTCGATTTTATGAACCACAATCAGGACAAATAACTATAGGAAATATTCCTATAAATGATATGCCACTTCAATGGCTTCGTACAAATATTGGAACAGTACCACAAGAACCAGTTCTATTTTCATCATCTATTTATGATAATATTTCATATGGATATCCAAGTGAAATAGAAAATGCACAAGAAATTGTTCTAAAAGCAAAAGTAATAGAAGCTGCTAATACAGCGAATGCTAGTGGATTTATTGAACAATTACCTGACAAATATGATACAAAAGTTGGAGAAAGAGGAACAATGCTTTCTGGTGGACAAAAACAACGTGTTGCTCTAGGTCGAGCAATTTTACGTGATCCAAGTATTCTTGTACTTGTACGTATTATATCCCAGTTTTGTTTCAATTATAAACTTTAATTCTTTCAAGGATGAAGCAACATCAGCACTTGATACACAATCTGAATATTTAGTTCAAGAAGCACTGGAAAAAATTATGGTTAATAGAACAGTTATTATCATAGCACATCGTTTATCAACAATTATAAAAGCTGATCAAATAGCTGTACTTGATAAAGGTCGTATTGGTGAACAGGGTACATATGCTCAATTGATGAACATCGAAAATGGAATCTTTAGAAAATTAGTTGCTACACAAACAATGGTTGATGTAGATCTGGATGGATAGAACTATTTTTCCGTTTCTTTTTTTCTATACAAAAGATATTTCATTTATTTGTTGTTTTTTTTAGATTTATTTATTTTTTCATTTCTTATGTCTTCACTAACAGAAGTAAGTATATCAATGAAAGGAATCTGATTTTACTGTTATTTCTACGAATAGCTTGGTGGTGATAAACAAACAATTGAAGGATCATTAAATACAATACATAGTCGTTTAAAATGTTATACAAATGATCAGATAACTATCTTAGATGATATTATGTTAGTCATTTTTATTTTAAGAAAATATTTATTAATATAAATTGATTTGTTTTTATGAATATAGATCGATAATTGAATCGTATTATAAAACAGAAAAACATACACATGAGGTAATTATATCACTGATAGAGAATAAGATTTGCTATGTTTGCACATATATATATATGACTGCTTTCATAAATGACTATTATTATTATAGAGAATGCACGGAAGTTTACAAAAATCACTTGATCATACACAAAGTTTATCCTATCTTGGAACAAGGTATTCTAAAAATTAAGCCATAACATAGTATCTTTGCTTTACTATTATTTTCGAAATATCCTTGATTTGTTTGATTTTTATATTTTAATTTATTGATATCGTTATTTTAGTTTTATATTTTTTATTTTTCAGCGTAATCGGTTCAAGTTGGACAACAGCATTGAAAGAATTAGCAGAACATTATGCGCAACGAGAAGCATCATATCCAGTACTAAGACAAGTTATATTAGAGAATTTAAAAACAATAAAAAATGGAAAAGTCGATGAACATAATAAAGTAGAAATATATCTTTTTTTAATCTTATTGATATATTGACGGAAAAAAACAGGTTTTGCTATATGATGAAGAAATAATTAAAGAAATGGCTGATATTGAACGTCGTACAATGAAAGCAAAACGTGCATATGATGAAGCATTTGAACGTTTACGACAATATCTTAATCCAGTCAAAGAAAAAGAAAGTAGTATTAAACGACTACAGTCAAAGATTTCACCAAAAGTATAAATAATAATCGAATAAAAAGAACATGAGTGAGAGATTCCTTTTTTTATATTTTAGAATGAATTAGAACGATTGGAAACTGCTGTTGTTGATACACGAAATATGTATATTCTGTATGTTAATCAAATGAATTATGCATTGAAATTTTACATAGAACAATTTATTGTCGATCTTGATAAAGTAAAACATAGAAGTTACAAATAAATTTTTTTTCTATTTCGTTTTCTATTCAGTTACTTGTCTGTGATCTTTTTCCACAAATAGAAAAAACACTTGAAGATCTTGTTTATAGTGAATACAAACGTCTTCGTGATACACTTCAACGTGCAATTCATCAAGCAGTCGAAGTAACATTCTTGTAAAATAAAGATTCAATAATCGATTCTTTTTTTATGATTGATAGGATGGAGATGAACAAAAAAGACGGTTATTACCTAAAACATTCCAGAATTATAATTTAGTTCTTCCAACTGATCAAGTAAAAATAATGATATTTCAATTACCTTGATTGTAAATATTTTTCAGAGTGATCAAATAAATACTGATGAGAAACATCTATCACAACTTGCATCAACATATGCTTCGGCTACAAATGATGTACGTGATGCCGATCAACAAATACAATTAGCTTTAGATAATTCAGTACTTAATGCACCACTGAATAAAGTATGTCGAAAGAAATTTTCTATTCATAATTACTTTATTTTAATTAGGATTCGAGAATGGATTCAAGTAAAATAAAACTTAAACGAATGGAGGTTAGATAGAAATCTTTATATTTTTCGACTGATTTATATAATTTTTTTTTATTCTAGATGCGAAAATCAATGGCTTCATTTATTCTTGATACGTTAGGTAAAAATTCATATAAAAGAAAGAAATATATATGTATAAATTGAAATCTATTTAGAAAAATTAGTACCGAATATTAAAACACTACAAACACCAACTCGTAGTTCATCAAAATTGATCAATGGTCTCAAACCATTCATATCAAGTTCAAAATCGGTTAGTATTACAAATAAATTTCGATTTCATGTTCTGAATCTAATATTTATTTATCTAGGAATCTAGTTCACCAAGTATTATTAATTCAATAGTTGACACAACAACAACGTCAATTAGTCTTTCTGAAGTATATTATTTTCTATAATCATTTCATTTTTTTATTTTAATGAAATATTTTAAGTTTCAAACTTCACAAGCAAATGTCGGTACAACATCAATGTTTCCATGTCAAGCAGTTGTCTTATATGATTTTGATGGTGCAAATGAAGGTGAAATATCAGTACGAAAAGATGATAAAATATTTATTGAATCGAAACCAGAATATGAAGGTTGGCTTGTTGCTAAAGGACGTGATGGATATGGTCTTGTACCAGAAACATACGTTCAATTATTATCATCAATGGCAACTCCCATTGATCAAGGTTTGTCTCTTATTTTCATCTCTTTATTTCAATCATCTATCTTTCTAGGATCAATTAAAAATCATGGAAATATGACCGATAATTCATTGGAAAAGAAAAAGAAACAATTGAACAATAGTAATTCTATTCCGTCTACACCTGGAGCCGTCGATGATGAAGCAGACTATTTTTCAGACGATGAATAATATGCATATCTTTTATTTTAATTTTTTTTATTCTATCCCGTCCGTCAAGAATGTGAAGAATGTATAACAAAAATAATAAAAAATGATTTTCTTTTTTATCCTTGATTACAGTCACGTATTCATATTCAGATATATATATATATACATGTGTAAATTAAGAAAAGATAAGATTAGAAACAAATATACATTACATATTGAGTTTGAAATATGAACGGACATACAGATGATAGATCATTACCAAAAGGTAAACCATTTGATGAATATCAACCACCAAATTGGGATGAATTATTCATGCTTAAAGTTTATTTAACTGGTGAGATAAATACAAGAATTGATTGATGGATGATAATAATGAAATTTTATTCTAGCACAAAAATCAAAAGATCCTCGAACTAAAATAGGTGCTGTACTTGTACGTGATAGACGTGATCTTACTTCAGGTTTTAATGGCATACCGGAAGGTAAATAAACAATTGAAAATTATTATTTTTGAAAAGACTTTTTTTGTTGTTGTTAGGAGTGAAAGATTTACCATCTCGATTTGAACGACCAATTAAATATTCATATTTTGAACATGCTGAACGAAATGCAATTTTTACAGCTGCTCGACATGGAATAAGAACTGAAGGTGCAACGTTATATGTACAAGAAATGCCTTGTGTAGATTGTGCTCGGTAAGATTTTATTTTAATTCTTAATAAATTCAAATTTCTTTATATCTTTTAGTGCAATTATTCAAAGTGGCATTAAGAAAATTTATGTTCATGAACAGTTTTATAAATTAAGTTCATCTATTAGACGTGCTCAATGGCATGGTCATGATGAAATAACCATGCAAATGTTTGATGAAGCTAAAGTCGAATTAGTTATGTTGGATTTACCTAATTTAAGAGTTGATGCATATCTTGATGGACTTGTTTATCATTTTGGTTGTTAAAAGTGTTATTTTTCTTTTTGATCAATAAAGTCAAATGAAATAGTTCGAATTTTTTGATCATCTAACAATCATAGATGTAAGAAAAAGCAACACGTAATTGATTATGGAGTGTACAATAAAATCTAAGAATCAAAAATGGATTTAATTACGTTAGGCCTGATGAATAGAAGTAATATATATGTTGCTATCGTCTTATTTTATTGATATGTTTTTGTGTGTATAAATATTCACTAATTCAATTAACAATCTATTTATATGTACTAGAAGTATTAATGGTGTACTTAATAAACTCTTCTATTTGAACTCTACTTGACGTTGATGAGTTAAAACACAACAGGGTTATAGAAAAGTGAATTGGTAGTACTTAATTGGAACAAAACGATGGCATTCTCACGTTGAATAGAAATGGCTCTTGATATTTCTATTAATAAATCATCGTCTAACATAAAAGAAACCATCTGCAATCAACCACATGTCAGACATTATAGTCAAACGTCAATTTCCTATCGATTACACTCGTTGATAACATATTATTATTAGATTATACAAAAATATAAATTTTTATTTAGTAAATTATTTTCATATATAAAAAAATATTTGATTATCTTTTATTTAGGCTAGATTTGTTCATGTTTTCATTGAAAGATTATGCCATCGCATTAGCAGCTGCTTCTTCTTTCAAAGCACGATTTTGTAATTTAACCAAAATAGGATTATTTAATTTTGTATTAAATGTACCACGAAGAACAGTATCTTGTAAAAGTGGTGATAACTTAATAATAATAATAAAATAGAATATTTAATTTAGATTCATTTCTTTTTGTTACTTACTTCATAATCAGCTGGACCAGGTAATTGAGGAATTTCATCACGAAAACGTGTATCACGTACAGGTGCATAACCATGTGGACGTGATGTAATAGAACCTTCATACGCACCAGGTCCAGGATTGTCAGTAGTCATATCACTAACAAATGTTCGTTTAGCAGCACTTAAAAATTGACTTTGTCGTTGACGTGCAACTTTTGAACGTGGTGATTTTCGATGTTGTGTTATTAGTGATTGATAAGCACTTGGAACATCATATGCTGCTGGACCAGGAATATCCTTCAAAGGAAATATAATCATGTTATACAGAAAACAAAGATCTTTTTCTTTCTCGATATAATTTACTTCAATAACAAGATCACGACTAGTATTAGAAATAAAATTAGCCGTTGGTTGTTCATATTTTGGTTTAGACGGTTGAGTTTTCACATCATACGTACTTGGTCCTATTTGTTTTATATAGATAAAATAGATTTTCATGAATTAGAAAGAATTTTACCTGGTCTATTAGTTTCATCTTTAGGTAATATATTAAATCGGCGTACTGCAGCTACATTAAACGGTGGCTTTTTTCCATGATCCATAGCTACTCGTCGTGTGTTTTCATCAGTAAAAGTAGGAATATGATATTGAGCAGGACCTGGCAAACTTCTTGATCTATAATTTGTTGAAACAAAACGAGCTGTTGTTTGATTAAATGGTACTCGTTTAATACTTGTTGGTTTTGTTTGACTACTATTGAATATTGAAAGAAATTTATCATCATAAGCTCCTGGACCAGGTACTGCAGTTGCAAAATTATTAAAACGCTATAGAATAATAAATGATACTTTTAATTATCTATAGAAATAAATGATTTATATATACTTGTGTTTGAGAACCAAATGGTGGTCGCTCAATGTCAAGTCCTAATATATCAGACTTTGATTGTTCAAAATCAAGTTCACGTTTTATTGAATATTGACCAGGTCCAGGAATATCCTAAAATTTGGAATATAATTCAAAACAGTAGTATTATATTATTTATAAGTGTACATCTTTCGCTGCTGTTTTAAGTAAACTATCAGGATATCGTGGTACTTGTAATTCAGATCGTTTTTCAATTGGTTTAGCATTGATATGATGAATTTCAAGTTTGATTGGATCATGTACATCGTATTCACCGGGACCAGGACCTGGTTTAGCCGCAAAATCAGTACGTTTACTAGAATATTTACCAAAATGAACACCTTGGTAAAGTTTCGTTGGATCATTTTCTACCTTCAAATAAATAATAATGAATAAATAGAATAAGTATAGACATTTACTGTTGTATTAGAAAAATCTTGATCTATATCTTGATCTAGAAAAACTGGCTGATGTGGGACAAGATTTCCATCTTCATCTTGTTCAAACCCATATGAATATTTTGGATCAGGAATTGAAGGCGGTAATGATTTACGATTAATTTTAAGTACATGTTGACGTTGATGCTATGGGAAAAGAAAAAGAAATGTACGTAATAAATGTCGGATGTTATTATAATTATTTTGAGAATGACATACTTTGACAATATCAGGAATAGGCAAACGAGGTGACTGATTTGCATGAAGTTCATAATAGCCTGGTCCTAAAAATACTTTTTTTCATGATGAATGTATTTCTAGTAATCGAATATACCTGGTGTTTCAGTAGGAGGTTTTTCATTAAAACGATTTGCTCTATTTGCTAATGTACTAGCTCCCTGAAAAAGAAAAAAAATATTTCATTTAATAAAATGCTTGATAAATTTATGAATCGAAAAGCAAGAAGTAGAGCTACATTTATTTTACTAATCAGTATCACCTTAACATTGTATTTTGTATAATATCCTAAATCAAAGACATAGAAAAAAGTTAATATTTTGTTATTTTATTAGACGTCATAAAAACAGATCGTTTAGTCTAGTAATTCTATGTAATTTCTTTAAATATAACTATAGTATTTACGTCATCATAGTTCATTCATGCTTGTATATATATTTATCTAAAATCATACTCATTAAATAGCACAGACATAAATATATAAAAGAAACCGACACAGCGCGGTATATTTTTTAAAAAGTATTTTGATCATTGTTTTTTCCTTTAATGTTTTTTCTCATTAATATTCTTCCTATTAATAAACTATTTTGTCAAAAACTAAAAAATACAAATTAGTATGCAAAATATATCATAAATACCAACGTGAAATGACTTATGAATAAAATCGAGAATAAATTATTAAGTATCATTATGGTTGATATATAATAATAAATATCCGATTTTATTAGTTATTTGATCACTATTAGTATGTGACAAGAATTATAGATTTATGTATATTGGAAACTTCTCTCTTTGTTATTTTTAATTATATTAAAGCGGAATCTTTTCAGAAGCAAAAAGTTTGTTTGTCGATCAAATGATACAGAAAATGATTGACTATTATTTGACAACATAAGCACTTAGAATCTTTTTATATACACTTTAATTTAAGAGAAAGTCGACGAAAGAAAAAGAGAAATCCGGAACGGAAGTGTCCTTGGATAACTGTCACTACTATGTATCTTTTCATCTTAATGACTAATTATGAATTATCTTCCTCCAATAGACATGCAGGAATAAACAGATCATTTCTCTTTCTTGACGCCGCTCTCTCTCTCTCTATGTTTTCTCTTTTTTGCTCTTTCGCCTTTTTCCTATAAAAAAGAAATATAAAAGCAAAACTCTCTTTCATTCGTCTCTCATATATCGTTTGTTACAAAGTACCGTAAACAACTATTCATTCTATAACAATGCTTAAATCAATTATTTTCATTCAATTTATGTTAATCTTCCTTGTAACATTAACTAATGGAAAACCAGGCAAAATTGATGAACAATCAACATCTCCAAAAGCTAATTTTTATAAACCACAACCAAATGTAATGCGTCGTCTTAATCCACTAAAACTTTTATTTACTGTGGTTCATGTTCCACAACAAACTCCACCATATAAACTTGAATGGAATGTACCACTTTTAAAAACAATGTTACTTGAAAGTTCATATGTTTCAGATGAAGATAAAGAATTATTTGTAACTGAATTTAGTAAACAACTCCATGATTATGCTGATTGGTCAGACGAAAAACATTATGAATTAGAACGATTTACTGAAAAATATTTTAATATATACAAAGCTCCTAACAAATTTTTACCATTTATTGATTGTCCTGCCTTAACTCATGCTTTAACCGATGAAATGATTGGTGATCGTCAACCACCTATGGATCCACATCGTCGAGCAGATCTTCGTGCAAAAGCAGTTCGAGTTTTATGCGATTCGGAATAAAAGTTTTTATATATAAATAAAACACGTATTTATTAAAATGGTACGTGAAAAAAGTATTCTAAATATTCAAGAACAGTAACTTTACACACATTGCTTATCTTTACATCGCAACTAAAAGTTTTTTTTATTCTAAATAAAATAAAATAAAATAATAAACTTATTTCTATTATAAATAAGAAAGAAAGAAAAGAGAGGAGATAAATTAATATTATCATTTTATATTCGAAAATGATTCTTTGTCTTTGTTTTAGACATTAATCCTCATGCATCTATAATCAATATGGTACAAGATACATTTTATTAAATTGAGTACAACTTATTTTTCTGTTCTTCTCTTTTTTTTTTCTTTGTCAAAAATTTCAAAAAAATAGACAACAGAAAATAAATAAAAACAAGTACTTTTACTTACTTTTATTTTTGGTGATGGAAAATCATAGTAACCTGGACCGGGAATTTCACTATTAGAGAATACTTCACTGCGATTGGAGAGTGATAAAAATGGTGCATAGCCCTCTGTTTAAATTTTATACAAATAAATAAATAAATATATACATGTGAATAAGAAGAATAAACCTGCAGAAATTTTTTTTGGTCGATGAAGATAACTACCAGGTCCAATATGATCAGGCGTACAACCAACGATATTGTTGAGTGAACGCGGTGCACGATCATACATCTAAGAATAATTCAATCGATCTTTTATATGAGAAATAAATTTATTTTTCTAATACAAATAAAAGGGTTTGTCACAACATCTTGTCAATAGCATAAAGTCCTGTTTAAAAAGTTATAAACTAATCGTATTAATGAAAAATAACGTTTCATTATAAAAGTACATTTACTATTTAATTATATAAATAAAAAAATAGGGTCACACTGTAAAACTGATCGACGTGTAGTAAATAAAGGAGTATTTACAGATGAAAAATATCATAATAAGATTCTTTTGACATTTACGCGTAATAATATTCATTGAACATGAAAACATCAGTTGGAAAAATAATAACAAGAAATATTTATCTACATTTCTTTTTGATAAAAGGGATTCTTTGTTAAATTATATGTGGACTATTATTATAATGTGCGTTTTTAAACAAAATGGTACATTAGGAAAAAAGAAGTATTTTTAGAGGTTATTCGTACTTCTTCTATTGACGTCGATGAATATTTTTGCACTAAGATGATTCATGAAATTTTAATAAATGAATATAATAGAGACGCATTTCCTTTTTCATCTCATCTCAATTCTCAAGAGAATATTTAACAGATGTGATTTGTATACCATTGAAAAAGGAAGCTAATTAACTCAAAAATATCTATTTCAGAATATATTTATCAACAAAATATAACAATGGATATTTGATGTGACATTTTAATAGGAAAAAAACCGACTTTCTTCTAAATGTTTTCCTCTTCTCTTCATGTATCATTTCGTTTACAAATACATACTATAGTGTGAAAGAAAACAAAAAATGCCCTATATTTTACTAAAGCTAAATAGGCGTAAATATTTTGTATTGTATACTATTTTCAATAGGTCATTCAACTTAGTTTAGTTTTCTTATCATTAGTTTCTATTTGTGAACTAAAATATTTATTGTAGCATCAATAATTAATACGATTTAATCAAATAGAAATCGTTTATTTTTTATGCTCGATAATCTTATATGAAAGTAAATGTGTATACTATATTCTTTCCTTATTTCGTAATTCAATCGAAAAAACTTATAAATTATTTTTTATGGAAAAAAACATGTGACGCCTATGGCTTTCAATTCTGATTAGATATCAAAAGGACTACAAGAAGATACTATATATTATATAGATAGTTTAATTCAATAACAATACTAATCATAGATATTTATCAAATAAATCGTTCATTTTTTACTATTATCGAATTATTTCATTAGGCTAATTGAAAATGTCAGTATAGTATTATCATCAGAAAAGTACTGACATTTTTATCTTAAGATTAAATTAATATCAGAATAATACAGACACCTAGGATGGTTATGTCGACATTTTTTGGAAGATAATAATTTAATCTTAAGACATCTCTTTTCTGATCTTTATATAAAAAAAACTCATAAGTGTATTGAACAACTTGTTCATATATATACGTATTTTTTATTGTGAATATTTGAAGACTGACCGATTATTATCGGTGTTTATCCTCTATAAACTCAAAAGTATTCAAAAATCACATTAGCTAATAACGAGTAGACATTCCTAAGGTAAACAAAAATTTGAAAACTCTATTTTTGCATATTAAATTTTGTCTGATCCGTAGACATGTTCGAACTTCTAGCTATGGTTTAAGTCAAAATAAGATTATATATATAGAAAAATTTTCGATTATGAAATAATCACTATTCTACATTACTTCTGTTAATAATTTGGCTTATGAAATTTGAATGCGACACGACTTTTCATTGCTACTGTGATATTTTCGTATTTATCTAAAATCATATATATGTTAAAGTTATAATCGATTTGATGCATGTGGTTTAAGGACGAAGCATTGCAAAACATTGACACTTGAAAGGTTTCTAATGTTATTTTCTATTACTTCAAGGGTCTTCGCAATAAACACTTCATTTTTTTTACTTTTCTACTCAATTTTTTGTTGATCGAGAAATACAAAACATCGTATTACTAATGTTGATATAAATCAACACTTCCGCTAATACTTGAAAAAGAATCATTTAATTATCAATTTATAGCATATCTTAAATTTTCTACTCGAATTACACAATACAATCTGATGTTTTTGTCTAAACAGTGATCGAAATGTATCTCTAACAAAATATTTTCTTAGATAATATAACTTATCTATGCCGTTATGAACTGAAATAAAGGTGTTAAAAAAGAATATATATTCACAAAATCATTGATTGACTCAACTTGAAGTAACCATAGATGAATATTCTAGCCAAAATAGATTTGTTAAATCGGTTAATATAAAACTCTTCTCATTTCACACTATGTTTTGTTGTATTATAAGTCAAAACAAAAACAATAAAGCCATACTTTAATAATTCGAACGAAAAACTTTCTTTTCTGTCATTTTCATTGCCATTTAAATGTATTGTCATGACAATATGTTTATTGATTTCTAACGCATAGATAACTTAAAAAACTTGACATATTATTACAATTGGTTAAATATTGATTCAATCAAAGTTCGTCTCATTATCTTTTTCTATTCGTTAACTCTTGCATCGTGCACTTCACATACACTCGTTTCTCTACTCTCTTTTTTATTTTTACATTTTATATCTTAAATGAAAAAACCCAGGTTGTTTAGCATATTCTATTTTTCATCTTCATTATTATTCAAAAGATATCTTTTAAGTTCCAGATAGACAATATTGAATATGCACTGAAACAAAACATATATTATTAGCTAAATTATTCATTTTTTGTTCTTCTAATAATAAGAAAAAGAAACGTCTTAAATCATGTCGAATCATCACGATGATGAACCATTGTTCCCATTAGAAATGAGTGAACATCGATATCCATCTGGAGATTCTCAACACACATTAAACAATCATAATGATTCAACGATAATCGATAATGATGATGATAATCGATTTGTTGATAATGATACAGGTGTTGATCCAACACAAACAAGGTAAAATGAATACAAAAAATAAAGAAAATTATATAAAGAAAGTAATTTTTAGTGAAATTGAAACAGTACAAATAACTGAGACAACTGTTAATCCACAAGGTGAACGTGTTTCACCGCATGATTTTCAATTATTAAAAGTCCTTGGCAAGGGTGGTTATGGGAAAGTATGAGATAAAAAATTTTGTCAATAAAATATTTTTCTTTGCTTTTTCTTAAGGTCTTTCAAGTAAGAAAAGTAGCTGGTAGTCATCAAAATGAAATATTTGCTATGAAAGTTCTTAAAAAAGCGACGTATATATTAAAAATTTTTATTTATTAAATATCTTCTTCCTTTATTCTTTGAAAGAATTGTTCGAAATGCCAAAGATACAGCTCATACAAAAGCTGAAAGAAATATTCTCGAATGTGTTAAAGTAAGAAACGAAAGTTTTAGTTTTGTTTATATTCTTTTAATATACAGTGTCCATTTATTGTTGATCTTGTGTATGCATTTCAAACAGGTGGTAAATTATATTTAATATTGGAATATTTATCTGGTGGAGAATTATTTATGCAACTTGAGAGAGAAGGAATATTTATGGATGATATGGCTTGGTGAGAAGAATATATTGAATAATATATAAACAAATGCCGGTCTTCGTTTTTTTTCTTTAGTTTTTATTTATCGGAGATTTTATTAGGATTAGAACATTTACATAAAGAAGGAATTATTTATAGAGGTAAATATTTTAACGAAAAGATTTTTGTATAAATTAATATTTTGTTTAAGATCTTAAACCAGAAAATATTCTACTAGATGCTCAAGGTCATGTTAAATTAACGGATTTTGGTTTATGTAAAGAATCGATCTATGAAGGAGGACAAACAAATACATTTTGTGGTACAATTGAATATATGGCACCAGAAATTCTAACAAGAAGTGGTCATGGCAAAGCAGTTGATTGGTTTGTTTAGCTCGAGAGAAGAAAAAGAAATTAATTTTGTTTTTTATTATTATTAGGTGGTCATTTGGAGCACTTATGTACGATATGCTAACGGGTGCTGTATGTTGAAAAAAAATTTTCTTTTCATGCCATTGTATTATTCAGTATTATTTTATATTTGATTCAGCCACCATTCACAGCTGATGATCGAAAACGTACAATGGATAAAATTATTAAAGCAAAATTAGTTTTACCAGCTTATTTAACTATTGATGCAAGAGAACTTATTCGAAGTGTAAGATATATAAAAAAAAATGTTTCGTTTTTGTTTCTATAGTAAAATTCATAAAAGGACATTATATTTATATGTAAACTTTAAGTGAAATTATAGAATTTTTTTCGTTCTTTATGTTGTTATTTACACAAACATTCTTTGTATATTCAAATTTTAGTTACTTCGTCGACAAGTTAGTCATCGACTTGGTAGTGGTCCAGAAGGTGCTGAAGCAATCAAAGTAATTCAAATATAAGATATTTTATTCTTAGCAAAAAATTAATTTTTTTACTTGAAGAGTCATTCATTTTTTCGACATTTACATTGGCCTGATGTATATGCTAAACGAACTGAACCTCCACATAAACCTCTTCTTAAAGGTGATGATGATGTTAGTCAATTTGATACGAAATTTACAAAACAAACACCTGTTGATTCACCTGATGATCATATGTTAAGTGAAAGTGCTAATCAAGTTTTTCTCGTATGTTTTATTTTCAAACTAAATCAATATTATTTACATATAAGAGTTTATTTTTAGGGTTTTACGTATGTTGCTCCATCAATAATTGAAGATATGAGTCGATTACATTATCCACATAATGGTGGACATAGATCTCCAAGAAAACTCCTATCATCGGATATGTGTGCGCAAACGTATAAGATATTATTTTATTTTTTTATATAAAATTTCAAAATCATCTTATTTAAAGATTTAATTTCAAATTATCTGGAGTACCTGGTCTTAATGAGCATACCGGTGCAGCATCAGTTGAAGCAATGGATATTGGTGATAATTCAAATCCATTATTATCATCAGCCACATCTCGATTTACTGTCAAACCAACTACAACGAATAAACCAAATACAAATAAACCGATGAGTCCAGGTAAGATTTTGTCTTTTGAATAATTCCATTGAATAATAATTTTAATTTAGTTAATACCGGTCTTCCTCACTGATGTTTCAAGGTAAAATTAAATCAATCAATAAATAAAATGAATGAGTTTTTTTATATTTTAGTCGATATGATACAACGATGTCCCCTATTTAGTTTTTTTTTATTTTATTTTCCTTTATTTTTTTTGCGAGAACTATGAAAAGATTGTTATCATTCTTGTTTTGTTACTCCTTTTTTTTCTCTATTTTACCTATTGTTATTAATGGCACGGTATATTTCTAGCTCCACTTATTTTATGAACTTTTTTTCTTCCAAGTGATGTCATTTTGTTGTTTGTTATTATAATGAAGAAGAAAAAATCTTAGATACTTATCATTCTATCCCGGAAAAGGATCTATACGACACATACATACATACTTTTAATTATAACTATATGCGTACTGATTCGTATATTTTTTTTTTTGTTTTTTTTCTCTTGTTTATAAATAACAAGAATATCGTGATGATCATATGATATAACTATTTAATACGTGATGAATATTTCAAAATTAATCAAGATAGAAGATGATATCGATATCAGATGATTTTTAGTTTATTTTGATATCTGTACAAACTACTGCAAAATCATAAAGAATCGAGATAACATAAAAGATCCAGTTATAATATTGCTAGATTATTGACTAATAAATGCATGTGAATACTAATTAAAGAAAACTAAATGATTTGATCTATTTGAATCCCAACTGGTCAATAGTGAGATAAAATATTGTTATGATGTATTTAATCTCTTTGATAGATACGAGTCGTTGACAAATAAAGCATAAAAATATGTCATAAGAAATAAACTCGACGACATCTGTACCATATTAAATACTAACAGATTATTCAATATTATCAATAACATTTTGACAGATGTTCTTATTATGGTAATTGAATACAAAAGTTTTAGTTTCAACTT
Organism: Adineta steineri; assembly: GCA_905250115.1. Lineage (NCBI taxonomy): Eukaryota > Metazoa > Rotifera > Eurotatoria > Adinetida > Adinetidae > Adineta > Adineta steineri. Next base: position 465,236 of record CAJNOI010000031.1, read on the forward strand.
TATCATATAAATTTACTATTGAAATTATTACACAGTATCAAAATTTTAGTGTAAGAATGAGAGTTTTAAAACTACAACATATCATTTGCTTCCCATAAAATAATCAAAACTGTCCCATAAAAGAGTATAACTATTAGCAGGTTGAGGAATATGTATCTAGAAGAATATTGTTGAGACTTAGTTATACCTATAAAATTTTTAATCATTATATTCTATGCCATGTTGTATTACTCCAGTCACGAATACTTCTTATCATTAATCATTGAAGAAACAAAGGCCATGGTATCCATATAGAGATATGGTAAATTAGTGTTAATCAGATTATCATTCCTATCATTATTACTAGAAAGTGTCGATAGATACATATATATTTAATAAACATTCTATTGCTGTTGACCCCGAAGATTATTTGAGAACTAACACTGATGAAGAAAGCTTTTTCTGTTTGTGACATTTCAAAATGTCTTTGAACATGCAATTTTTGTTTGTTAATTAATGCTGTTGTCAATTGTGTCACTCAAATTTGTGACATAAAACAACTTAATTAGGAGAATAGAATTTTCAAAAGTTATATGATTTTATACTTCTTATGTAGACTACATTTGAATAATTATCGATTCAAGTATCATTATAAGTAAAACAAAAAATCTAGTTCATCTATATATTCACAATACAATAAGCTGAACATATAAAAATGTGGAATAATGCATTGCATCGTCTGTTACTAGAACGTAAATTAACTGACAAAGCGATTTTATACATGACTAAAACAACCAAGGTCAATTTTGACTTGCTATCCGTTCGATAGTTTTATCGAAATTTTTCCAGCTTGTTTTCATAAGATGAATAAAGAAGAGAACGTATTCCTCGAATAATATCTAAATAGGTGTTTTGTATGAGTTGTTCAATCAATAATTTATTATATGAATTAGATTTAATAGATAATAATGTAATTGGATTAAGTGATAGTGCGTTAAATGAGTAAATTGCTCAATCATTAATAACAATATAGAAAAGGTTCATAGCCAGTGGCATCACGCAATGATTTATGTTCAGATAATCATTTGAAGAAATTATTGACTATCATTCTAACGTATATTGCATGTTCTTTAGCATAAACTGAATCTCGATAGTTAGATAAAGCCCGAAAAACAGCATTATATTCTAGACTGACATCGGGTTAGATTATATTATGTTAAACATTTAGTAATCTAATAAATATGATGAACTTACTATGTTAAATAATAGAATGTAGAATGAACATACAATTCATACTTTAGTCGAAATAAAACGAGAGAGACAATCATAGTACTTATTTATGTTTTGATAGAATATTCAAAGCGATCGATAAAATCGTGTGAAATCATCAGAGACTCTATCTACATATATCATTTTATCTAGGGAATAAAAAATGATCTTATTCCCATACTTCACTATAATATCTTTCAAAGATTAAAACAATGCAACAGTTTATGATTTATATATTATTATCCTAAAATGTCAAATTAGTTTTTCTTCCTCACAATCAGTTAGTTATAAATATGTTTCCCAAAAAAAAAAACTTTATCTCATCTGATATAACATTAAATACATGTCATTAAAATTACTAACAGATCAATCGGGTGCAATGTAAATATAGTGCGTCAATTTATTCCTTTTTTTTCTTCTTTGCGTTTTTTTGAAAGCAAATAAAATATGTTTGCATTTGAATATATAATGATTAAGTCTATCAAGGATAAAAAATAATACATAGATAAAAGTTATTAAAAAAAATATTTCTCCTAAAATAACTACAATACTCGCGATGCATATATACATATGTTTATTTGTACATATAGTGTTATATATCGAAATCTTATAATGATGGATGACACACGTCATCACTGTCACGTAATGCAGAACATATGTGTTATACAGACAATTACATGTACTGTGCAACTTCTATAGGCTGGAAGATGCAAAGATTAAGCTATGAATAGCCCAAGGTTCGTGTTTTATAGTCTTATACATATGCGACATGTACACACGCAATGATCTTTTTCTTATCTATCTTCCATTTTTTTTGCTTCTTTGAAGCATAAATATACGTAAACGTTATCCCTCAGGAAAAAAAAGATTATTTCTTTTTACCACAAAGATATCCAGTCAGAACATTTTTTATCCATATCATACCAACTACGGATAGTCGTTCTTTTATACAACAAAATGAATTCCTTGTCACTCGTTCTTTTTACTGTGGTTTTGATCATAGCCTTGCACACTTTACCAACATCTAGTAAAGCTGTAAAAACAACAGCAACAACAACAACAGCATCTACACCAACAACTATCGTTGCTGCAGTGGTGAAGGTTCCTGAGAAACCAAAAGTAGCCAAACCTGCTGCTAAGGTTTCAAAGAAAACAAAGGCTGCAAAGAAAAGGTATATATAATTCATTCGATATCAGAATTTATATTCAAAATATACTTCATTTTTTTTAGTAAAAAACCAAAACAAAGTCCGTGGAAAGTACCAAGTGCTGATAATAAAAAATTATTTAATGATGTAACTATGTCATAGTTTTATATTATTTATTATAGGATTTATTTTTTTATTTAGTATAAAGCTATTTTACGTGCAAAAATTACACCTCGTCAAAATATCTCAGCAACATATCAATTAGAAGCAGCTAAATATGGTTCACAAACAGTTGATAAAACAATTCTACACCACTTTTTGGTAAAATAAAGAAGAAGAACAACAACCCGAAACGATATATTTGTATAATTATATTTCTAGATAAAATTGCCCGATTCAAAATATGCTCATGCAATTATTGGTACAAATAAAGATACAAAAAAACCGATCGAAGTTAATGAAAATAGTGCTTCAATTCGTCGTACAATTTATGATAATCTTGCAGCAGCTGAAGCTTAAAGAATTACATATATATTTGCTAAAATAAAAACAGTGACATTATTCTATTTTTCCCTGTTTGCGTTTTTTTTTCCTTATTTCCACATATACACATTATATTTTCTCTTTTCTTGCGTTTGACACACTCGAATTAGAATCGTCGTTGGTTCTTTTTTTTTGCGCTCTGGTTTATGTGTTCGGGAAGAAGAAGAAGAAGAAGAAGAAAAATATAGAAATGAGCACTGTGCTTATGTAAGTAGGGAGAAAAGAACTTTTTTTCTGTGCAACAGTGCCATAAGAAAAGAATTCTGATGTTGTTATATAAAGAAAAAAAAAATTGTTAGCACAAAGATGGAAGAATCATTGGGTGATCAAAGGAAAATCGTAAGTTATTGTCAAAGAACAATAAAATGATATTCATAGAATAAATTTGAAGGTAAGATATATATATATATATATGTTTGAAAAAAAGCGATTTTTATTTTTGATCTTTATTCGTTGGATCTCTTAACTTGACGGATCAACAAATAATGACTATAAGAGACAAATGGCAACGGAAATCGCCAGGCAGGAAATGGATGGGAGGGCATCAGCAGATCGAGAAAACAAAAGAGAATGTATGAATGATGATGAAGATACTAGAGCTGCAAGGCAAATAAAAATGCTTAAACATGTCTTGATAATTTTTCTATTATAAACGTAGTTATTTAGTTTTTTCACAACAATCAACAATACATTTATTTATTATTGATAATATAATATTAGAAAAAGGTCAAGATACACATTCAACTTGATTTTCTGTTTTGTTGATTAGTATAAAAATTATAAATAGCATTGGTTCTATAGAGTAAGAAAACTAAAGTCAAAGAGTAGCGTCTATATTGATCTTACGCATGTGTATGTATATCGAATTTCAACCTAGAAAAACGGAATCATCTTATTATATTTTTTTCTATTGTGTGAAAAAAATGTTAGTAAAACAAGGTGTTAATTGTTTGCGTACTAATCATATATACACTTGTGTATAGGCGATATATTTTGTTTTATGAACCTCATCATCATTATCATCATCATTTTGGATAAATCTTGAATGTTGTTAAACTATTTTCCGCCGTTGTGATCGCTTCATATACACCAGCAATAGCACATAATCGGAACTACTTAAAACAAATTAACATTTTTTTTTCTTCTCTTTTCCTAGTCTTATTCGGCATTTTCTCTCTTCTATTCTCTATCGCGCTTTCTGGCCAAGTCGAATTCGATTAGGATCTGAACGCTGACTACATAGACTCGTTTTTTAATTTCAGCACGAACAGGCCATCCATCCTCGGAGAATAGCTCGCCGTCGCCCGTTGTCATCATTGTTGTTTCTCTTATGCTTGTCTCTTTCTCGCGAGCGCGCGCGCGCGCTGCTTTCTTCTTCTACTGCAATAAAAAGTGAAGCAATAGAATGCTATTGTTTTTTATTCTTATGTTCTAGCTCTAACTAGCTGACTGAATGGAATACACGCATGTGACAGTTCTATTCAGCCTTCGTTCGGTGTTGTAATGTTACTACTTTCTACTTCTGCATCATTCATTAATTTTTTATTGATCATCCTTCTCTTAGTATTTGGCTTGTATTCTACGCGTTCTATTGTTTCTTTTTTTTTTGCTGCTTCTCCTCTCTTCTCGTCCAGCATTGTTATTCTCTCAGTTTCTTTTTCATCAATAAGGATATGGCGGTTGGGTATGCATTGCTCTTCGCATGCACGTCCTGTTTGAGTATGTGTAGCCATTAGAATCTAATAATTGTATTCCGCTTTGAATTATGGGTCTACAGAAGTACAACGAGCAGAAAAACATAAATGTAAACTCTATAAAAGAAACAAAAACAATCGTTTCTATAGTTCTCTCGATCTAGATTTCTTTTTTTTTTGTTGCTTCGATATTCTAGTTTGTTTTGTTTCTTATTACATATGATTACCATAGACATGTATGTACTATCGTGCTTGTGTCGTTATTTGTGAGAGATATCACTTGAAAGTCAATTTGTGAAAAAGAAAAGAGAAGATTGCATGTCTGTGATCATGAAGTGAAGGAAAGCGAGAGAGGGAGAGGGGGAGAGAGAGCGAAAGCGACAGATCGGTTTTTCTTCTTCTTCATCTTTTTTCCCATCATCTACTCGATCCGAGAATGCGACAAAATGCAAATCAAGTCACGTTCTCAGAACATTCATTGTCGAATGTAAGAACAATTGAACTAATTGTTTTTACTGAACATTTCATCATAAATCATCAATAGCAAGTATGATTTCAACTTTATTTTTCTATAAAATAGAGATATATCATGTTTTATTGTAAACCTATAAAATATAATATCTCATAATAGACAACATAAATCGACGAATATGAAGTTTTTGTCAATAGAAAAGAAAAGATTGTCATGTCTTTCTTACATTTATTTTGTATATATAAATATACATATTTATCCAATAGATTACAGTGACATGACAGATTAATCTTTATCTTTATTTTCATCGTTAATTCTCCTAGAAGTTTTTTTTTATTTAAAATACAAAATATTTTTTATTATTCACATACAGAAAAACTAGTCGTATAATATTTATTCTTTCTTAAAATGTATCAATAGATGGTTTCTAATTCAAGATTGTCTATATAAGCTTCCGTCTTCTTGTCTACTAGTAATTCATTCATTTTGACAGTAAGCTTCTTGTTGTCTGGACAAGACAAGCATTCATTACTTGTTACTCTAGATGAAGATTTGCTATTATCTTATTCAAATGTTAAGCGAAAGCAAATATTTAGATCGTTCGTTACAATATTATCACGATCGAAGAGTTAGTTCTTTAATAATAGAGGAACTGAACATTTCATATCAGTAAAAAAAAGATGTTGACAATTTTGTACTATGAGAACGTGACAGTAGAGAATATTTATGGTTTTATGAAACCTTTTTAGTTATCAAATAGATTCTACTAGATCTTTTAATTGTAAAAGATGACTGAATAACACTTTAGAGATAGATTTTTTTTCTATATTGATTAACTAGTTGCTTCTTTTGAATAAAATGAAGAATACCGAGACAATATATTTTTGTTTATACCTTGAGAATTGTCCATCAAGGGCTTTAAATACTGATTGGTAGCGCCATCTAAAGGGATTTATTACAATTCCCAGGGTAAAAATGTTTTTCTCTGTTATCAAATTGTTGAATTGAAAAGAATTCCATATCTTTTATTTTGTTACATTCTATAATAACTATCTATATATATATTTTTTTTCTTCTTCTAGTTAATCATCTGCTAATTTTGATCGATTGATTTTATTTGCTTATTTTTCTTAATTGAATGGAAATATTTTTTCCTTCAATCTTTTATACTTCATAAATCCTCTTCTATTTTGATTCTCGAATTTCTTTTTTTCACTTTCTCTGATCAATATAAATTAATTGGTCACTAGTGAATTTCTTTTTTTCGAACATTAATCGGAAATGAAACGAATTACATATATGTAGTCTCAATTCCCATGTTCATATAATTCGTTATTAAGGTTTCTTCTCTTTCTTTTTTTTCTTCTTTATAATATTAACATAGCTCTCTTGTCTAATAGAGTAGTGAGAAGAAAAGATAGATTTATTTATTGAGAGAATCGACGATCTGTGACATACATCAACACGCGTTAATCGAATCGCAAAGAATGTCGAACGCGAACAGAGAGCTTTACGTCGTGTCATTGTCAATTGAGAGAATAATCGATTTGCAAGATAACAACAACAACAACTAAAAGAGAAAAAAAAATACTGTTATTGCTTGTTTATTGTGTTTCTTTCTTTTTTTTCCATTAATATCTAAATATTGTTGATGGGTAGGAGGAGAAGAACGATCGTTTGCGCGCTCACTCAGTACCTTATTGATGATGTGAAAAGAAAGAAAGAACGAACGAACGAAAGAAAGAAAGAAAGAAAAAAAGAATAGATGAATAAATGCAAGAGAGCAAAACGTTGGCTGTTACGACTAGCTGCCATACACACATTCATACATGCTTCTATAACAACAACATTAGAATCGACGAGGACGCAAAAACAAATGCAAGTAGAAGAAAGAGAATGCATACGACTTCTCTTAGTTTTTCCTCTTTTAGAGCCTTCTTCTTCCTTCCTTCTTTCTTTTCCTTCTTTATCTAGCGGCAAAAAAAGCTTGATGATACATAAATTTCTTTAACTCTATTCCATCGACGTACTGCAGCATACACACATAGCATACTATCCAAAAAAAAAAAAAGAAAAGAAGAAGAAAGAAAAGAACATCGTTTCGCGTTTGTGCAAGGAAGAAAAAGAATGAATGAAAGAAAGAAAGAAAAGAAAGAAAGCAGGAAATCTATTTTCATGCCCCAATGGACGATATGTGGTTCTGTCTAACTCCCTTCTCTCACTTTCTAAACGCGTGTATGCAGGTGTCTTTATCGACAGCCTTGTTAAGACGAAGAAGGACAAATAGTAATACAATACTACATGTATAATCATCAATGACTATTATTCATTTCTTTCGTTGATTTATATTTATTTGTTGATTTTTTTTCTTCTCTATTATTCTAGATCTATTTTCTATCTATGAGGTTTTTTTGTGTCTTGTCATGCTACTTTATCATCGGTCAATTATATTCGAAATAGAACGAAGAATATTGATGTTATTAGAAGTATAACATCATCTTTCTTCTTTTCCTAATGGATAGATCATGATTATAATGGCAACAAGTGCAACAGTACCTAATAATATTTCAAATTCTTCTTCGTCCAATAAAACATCATCTACACCTGCATCTTCACCACCTACAACAACATCAATAATGGCATCATCAACAACAACAACAACAACCAGTAATTCAACAACTCCATCAATTAATGATCGTGTGATTAAAAGTAAATAATTCAAAAGGAAAAAAAAACACTTGATTCTTATATTTTAATATAATAGACATTCCATGTCCACCAAATACACGTTTAAGTGCATACGATGTATTCGATTCACGTGGAAAACCCCGTGTTGATATTCTTAAAGCACATTTTATAGCTGAAGGACGTGTTAGTGAAGATGTAGCTCTTAAAATAATTGAAGATGGTGCAAAATTATTACGACAAGAAAAAACAATGATTGATGTTGAAGCACCGATAACTGGTAAAAAAGACAATTTAATTATATACAGAAAAATTCTTTTAACAAAATTTTATTTTAGTATGTGGTGATGTTCATGGACAATATTTTGATTTAATGAAATTATTTGAAGTTGGTGGTTCACCAGCTACAACTCGATATTTATTCCTTGGTGATTATGTTGATAGAGGTTATTTTAGTATTGAAGTAAGTCAAATGAAAACTAATAAAATCATATAAAAAAGTTTTTTTTTTCATCTTTAGTGTGTTCTTTATTTATGGTCAATGAAAATTCTTTATCCTACAACATTTTTTCTATTACGTGGTAATCATGAATGTCGCCATTTAACAGAATACTTTACTTTTAAAACTGAATGTAAGAATCAATAAAAATTCTATTTATTTATTTATTTATTTTTATTACTATTCAGGTAAAATAAAATATACAGAACGAGTATATAATGCCTGTATGGAAGCTTTTGATTGTTTACCATTAGGTATATAGAGAATGTTTTTATTTAAATAACTAATATTACCGGATTCTATTTAGCTGCTCTTATGAATGGACAATTTTTATGTGTACATGGTGGTCTTTCACCGGAAATTCATACACTTGAAGATATTAAGAGACTTGATCGATTTAAAGAGCCACCTCCTTATGGACCTATGTGCGATTTATTATGGTAAAAGGTTTTTTTAATCATCATAAGTAGAGGTTATTGTTCTTTTTATAGGTCTGATCCATTGGAGGATTATGGTGTTGAAAGAACTACTGAACAGTATAGTCACAATACAGTACGAGGATGTTCATATTTCTATAGGTTAGATAACAAAAAATTTAATAAAAAAGAAAAAAAACAATTTTTTTGTCTTTAGTTATAATGCATGTTGTGATTTTTTGCAAAATAATCAATTATTATCAATAATTCGAGCTCATGAAGCTCAAGATGCAGGGTAAAAAATAATAATATTTTAGTAATATTTAATTAAATTTTATTCGATCAATTTTAGTTATCGTATGTATAAGAAATGTCAAAGTACAGGATTTCCAAGTCTAATTACAATATTTTCTGCTCCAAATTATCTTGATGTGTATAATAATAAGGCTGCAATACTTAAATATGAAAATAACGTGATGAATATTCGTCAGTTTAACTGTTCACCTCATCCTTATTGGTTACCTAATTTTATGGATGTATTTACATGGAGTTTACCATTTGTTGGTGAAAAAGGTTTGATCTAGTTTTTCTCTTTTCATAAATAATATATATATATATTTTTTAGTAACGGAAATGCTTGCTAATATTTTAAATATTTGTTCGGATGAAGAATTAGAAAATGATAGTACAGAAACAGATGAAAGTACGTATATTTTTGTTTTAAAACTATAAAAAAATATTAGTAAATTATCATTTGATCTAATCTATATTTATATATATATATATATTTTCTTTTTCATTATAGCTGATGTGATGACTGAAGGTAAGTGTTGATGGAAAAGTTCTTGAAAGAATGACATACTAGATGACTTTTTTTGTTTTTATTTAGCTGCATTAGCTGCACGCAAAGAGGTGATACGCAATAAAGTACGAGCTGTTGGCAAGATGGTTCGTTATTTTGCAACATTAAGGTTTGTAATTGTCAATCAACAAGACAAAAAAATATCAAAATAATATTCTCGTTATTATTTTTTCTATAGAGAACAAAGCGAAGATATATTAACATTAAAAGGACTTACATCAGGTGGAACATTACCATTAGGTACACTTGAAGGTGGCAAAACAGCAATTGAACAAGGTTAATTAATCATCATAGTTTTTTTTTAATGAATATTTTTTATTTTAGCTAAACAAATAATTTCTAACAAGAAACGTATATCATTTGAAGACGCTAAACGTTTAGATAAGACAAATGAAAGTATGCCACCATGGCAACAACTTCATCCATCATCATCCGGTCTTACTTCGGGTATTGGTTCTAGTGGTACAGCATCTTCAACTACTGGTTCACCATCTCCACGTGTTATTAGTACATCAGCATTATCTTCATCTATTTCATCAACATCATCATCACCTGTTAATACATTAGCTGATGCATCATCAGGTGTAACAACTAATTTATTAATTGATTCAACAAATACGAATGGTATTGGTAATGATAAAACATCTGGACGAACAGCAAGTGATTCGTCGAAAACTCCTCATCGAACGAAGTGAAGATAAATTATTTTTCGAAAAAAAAAAAAGAATATTTATAGTCTTCTTTTTCTATATAACATTAAAAGAATATTTTAGCGTGAATTGTTTGCATTCACTGATATAAATACGTTTAATTTGAAATTTGATCTATGGATCTTTTTTCGTTTTTTTTTCTCTCTTTTTCTTCTTTTCTTTTTTTTTTGTATAAAGTCGACTGACTATGTTTTCTGTCTATCTTTCTCTCTCTTTCTCTTTCTCTCATTTTTGTTCGCATGCGCGTGTCTAACTCTTTTCGTGATAAAACAAAAAAAAACAAAATATATTTTATTGTCGTCTAAAGGGAAAAGATTCCGAATCACTGTCTATAAACAATATTTCTCTTCAATGTTGTCCCGCGTTTGCTTGCGTCCGCGTTGTTTGTCTCTTATCCTTTCTTATTTGCTTCATTTCTTTTTTCCACAATTATTATCATCACAAACAATAACATCGTCGCAGTTTTTCTTTTTTTCTTATTTTTGTTTATTGTGAGCTATGAAATTCCTTCTTTATTTTATTTGTGGTAAAAAAAAAATCTCCTAACACGACGACAATAACAACAAAATAATATAATGAAAAAGAATCAACCGTTTTTCTTCAATATAGTTTTAGGGTTTTAATCAAAACAAGGTAGCACACTTTTTTTCAGTCTTTCTCGTGCTTCTATAATTATTAAATACTTTCGCGGAGAAATAATCTTTTTTTCTTTCTATGAAAACACGTGGGCACATTTTACAAAAAGGTTACCTTGAAAAACATCATACCATACATAAGCACAAGTGAAGTAAATAAAAAAGGAAGTACTAGGTGAAAACATAATTTATTGATACAAATACATAAATTCGCATCTGTGGGCTTTCACATGTCTGAGAAAATAAATAATCCATCATGTTGTCAATGTTGTATATCATCAATAGCAATATGTGTTACTTGTAATCGTCATTTTTGTTGGGATCATTTTGGACAACATCGTCAGACATATATAAATTATCTAGATGATTTAAATCAACCATTATCACAATGTCTCAATGAATTTGAACGTATTGAAAATAAATTACGTTCAGATATTGATCATTGGGTAAGTGAAACTATTAATGAAGTACATAAATCAGCAAATCAAGCTCGACGTACATTGGATGCTTATATAAATAGTTATCGGGCACATTTTAATGAAGAATCTTCAAGTCTTAGACATTCAGCAGCACATCAAGATTTAGTTATAGGTCGTTTAGAAAAATTACAAATTGAGTATGAACGTTCATTAAATGATTTACGTCTTATAAAATTTTATGATCGAGGACAAATGCTAGAAATTGAAACGAAAAATGTCATTAGGGAACAAGTTACTATTAATGATTCATTACAAATTGCACCACAAGAATCTGATGTTTATGTTACACAAACATCACTTGGTCGTAGTCTTATTAGAGAACCTTTAGCAACAGCAACTGTAGGTAGTTTTTGGGCTATGGGTGGTTCTGATCAATATTTACTTTTACAAGAATATGAAAATAAACAATTAACACTATTTGATTCTCGTGGAAGGCGAGGTGTTTCAATGACATGGCATTACGATGTAGTTGTAAGTTGAAAATTAGATTTTCGTTTTTATTTTGATAATTGATAACAATTCTTTTGCTATCAATAATATAGATTATATTTCTTTCTGATGGATTTTTTTTATGACATAAAAATCAATTCATATACTGACATATATGTCATTTTATTGATGAGAATATAATAGATAGTCGAGAACTTGTCGGTGATACTAACTGACACTTTTTGATAGATTAGTTTGATAATGCAATATTTTATTTTGATATAGATTCGAGATATAACTTGGTATGAAGAATCTCAACGTTTCTTTATTCTTCTTGATAAAAAATTAATTCTTTTTGATCCTGTTACAAAACATTTCGAAGATATTATTCAAGTTAAACCATATCAATCAAATGCATTTCGACGATGTACATGTTATCACGATCGTTTATTTATTGCATATTGGGGACAAGAAAGTCTTATTGAATTAATACGAATAAAAACATGGGATACTGAACAACGTTGGTTAAGTCCAGTAACATGTCGTGCAAATGAATTAATAACATGTATTCGATTAAATTCTAATGATGAACTTGGTTTATGTATTCAAGATGAAAATAATCCACGTAATCGACAATTTCGCTTTGAAATTCGTGATCTTACACTTAATATATTGTATAAATTAACCCTTCATGTTGATTCAGGTATTTTTTCTCGTATGATACAATTACCGGATTTACATTGGGCTTTATTAAATGTTGATGAAAATTTTGTTTTTGTCGTTAATCGACATGGAGAATTAATTGATAAAATTGATTGGCCACGTGGCTCGTTATCGAATATTGCTTTGATTGGTAATGATGCTATTGTTATTCGTACAATTGATAAAATTTATTTTTACGATGTAGAATTTCATACACAACATTAATTAAAATTTTTTGTTATTTTATTTAGTTTTTAAAATGAAAATTTATATAATTTTTTTTTCATAGATTGTAAAAAAAATGATTTAATATTTCAAATATTATAAACTTCTATTTAATAAAAATTATTCTTTTATAAAAAAAAAGAAGTAGATAATGAAATGTCTTTCTTTTCCGGAATATGAAGTAAAAGGAACTGACTTTATAATCATTTATTCTTTTTTTTTTCTTTGACATCATCAAATGATAAAAAAAGAATACTAGATTCTTTTTTATGATCCATTCAACACATTCAAATATGAATATAACAATACGGAGTATTTTCCTACCATTATTTGGTATTTCCTTAATGTTTTTTATGATATGTCTCTTCTGGAAAAGAATCTACCGTCATCGTCCACCTATTCTTCCATATCAAAATTCACAAATAGCTTTTATAACTCAAACAAATTGGTCATCACAACCTACTGAACAACCACCACCTTCTTATTATTCTATAATGAATAGTACAACAGTGTCATCATTTATTAAATAGTCAGTTTGTATTTTTTCTTCTTCAAATAAACCCGAAGATGCTTTATTTACTATTAAAAAAACACATTATAAAATGCGACTTATAAATGCGAAAATTTTTCTTTAAACTGAATCCGTTGTCATGAATTTCTGTGGAATTGGTGATGGCGAATCATTTTGATGTTTTAATTGAATTTCTTTAATTTTCATATTATTATTTAATTTTTCTTGTTCTCGTTGAATTATTGAACCGATTGCTAATGGTAATACACGCACAGAATCATTTGTATTATGACAACTAATTAAAAATTGCCATGGAAATGGGCAAGTGCGTATATCAACAGGAAGTTTATTCTTATATGATTGACGTGAATGCCATAAATAAAGTGTTTGTTTATCACAATCAATTGTTAATTCAACAAAATCATGAACTTTCATTTCATTAAGATAACCATTAAGAACAGGCATAGATTTTCCATTGATATAAACATTATTATATCCAGTCCATCCATGAACAGATGAATTCAAATATGCTTTCTGATCGAACGATGCATGTTTAGATATAATACCGAAAAAAATCCAATCATTTGAAGTCATATGTTCAATACGAAAAAATAGTGTTTGTTCACCATGTGAATATTCATTAAAACCACGTATGGATGCATCATTTTTTGTTGAATCATGAATAAAAATTTGACCATTATCGATGATTTTAACATGATTAGAATGGTAACAGAATCGATCATCTTTTCGTGATATTGAGTTTGAATTATGATCGATAGCTTTCTCTTGTTTTGTATTATGATATAGAATTTCAAATGGATTACTTGAAGAAGGCTTAATTGAAACTAAACCTGATGGATTATGTTGCTGTCGTTGTTGATGATGATGATTTGAAGAATTTTCATGTATTCGATCAGGTTGAATTTTTATAATAGGCATAACAACAGGTTTATTACCGTGAATACGAACAGTAAATGTTGGTGTTGTAATAAATTCATGTTTAATATCACGTAATTCTGTTGCCCATTGTTTAATATTTCTTTCATCAAATGTCGAATTTTGATTTTCACTAATTTGATTTAATTGTTCTGATAATGATTTTAATTTTTCTTTCATATCATTCATATGAATTTTTAATGCATCCGTAAGTGCACGTCGTGCTTCATTTGCTGTTTGTTGAATCTGTTTTATAGATTCTTCTTCCCACTTGTCAATAATTTTTCTTGATGGATGTGTTTTTTGCATGATTGCTAAAGTATTATTAAGTTTTTGAAGTAAATCATCATGATCAACAGTTAACCAATCGAATTGTTCATAAAGTGTTTGTCGATGTTGATCAGCATGATTTTGACAAAATACTCTATTGCATCCATTACAATAAAAACCAGCAGATTCTTTACATGTATTACAATATTGTCTTATTGTTTCGTTAGTCACAATTACCGTAGACATTTCGTACTGTTATATTTGAGAACAAACTAAAATGAAACTAACAAAGTTGTTTTAAACAGGTTGTCAGGCTGTTTTGTCTGTTCTTTTTTTCCTATAAATAAAATTGTATTGAATTAAAGAAAAAATACGATAGACAGAGGTAAGTAAAGAAAGTACATTTTATTTCTTTACAAAAAAAATTCCTAATGCACATGGATAAATCCAATATTTAACCAAATATAGTCATTCAACAGCAAAAAAGTTAACCGGTGAGACATGATATTCATACAGAATTATTCTTACCGTTTAGAAATTTGACCTTATAAGGTTAATATTGAATAGATTAACACAAAAAAAAAGAAAAACCTACTCTATTCAATAAATATATATACATAAGATGAACGCAAGGAAAAAATTTGTTAAATGAGTTACTTATAAACATGTTTTTCATACTTTGAGAAAAAAATTATTTTTAGTAACTCAACAAAATATGAATCTTGTCAATATATTTTACATATGAAAAGTAAGTGCATCTTATAATGATACAGTCACTCTATATAATTATGTCTTTTTATGCATATCCAAACACAACATATAGATAGAGAGAGGGAGAGAAGTAACTCATTTTCATAATATGACATACGAAAAAAAAGAAGGATAATTAAAAAGATATAAAAGGGTAAAATTTATTGATCCTTATTGATAATTCTCTTCCTTAACATTCACATATTATTCATTTTATAGACTTATAGTTTTACTACGTCTTATTCACTAGTATTTATTTAGAAAATAAAAAAAATGTTAACGATATAATATCTATAGAACTACTTTCTTACGTAATACTTTTACCCTGATTAAAATTTGTTAAATTATAACTAAAATTTCCATCATAAAAGTAGTTTGAATACTAAGGAAAGAGCAAAAAAGACTTCTCACTAATACTATGATGAATTAAATCCACTCATGAAGACTAGTTTATATAAACATGCTATCTCTCTACTCATACGTCTTAACTAGATCCTTCCGGTTTATTTTCATCTGACTATGTTTTTGCTTTTTATTGCACTTTAAGTGCTTCCGAGTATTAGAATACAACGAGCAAAAAAAAATTAAATGAATTCTTAATGATTTTCAACAAATGAATTTTATATGTAAATATTTTTTGTATACGATCGGATAGCGTCTACGTGTTCTTTTATTTTCATAAGGAAATTTTTTTTTACGATAATTTATTTTCTTAACATTTCTTTATCTGTCATATTTATTACCTTCGTTTCTTTTTTTAATGATTTTTTTTGTCATTCAATAAAAACATTTGTTATTCATGATCAAATGCCACACATTTCTCATTTGTAAAAGGTAAAAAACTACAAAATATGATTTTGAAATAACATGACACACAAACACAAATATTGCTCTCATAGAAACACAAACAAAAATACTATCGTCATTGAGACATGAGTCAATATATTCTCATGGGCCGACCCTACTGATAATAATTTAGACTATTAGATAAAAGTATTTTAGTAGAAAATAACAAAAAAAAACAACATTGGTCGCTAATGACAAAAGAAATAGGTAGACACGAAAAGACAAATATTTATTTTTTAAACTTCTTTTTCTGTATATTGAAATAGTTTTAAATTACAAAAAAATATCTTCATTTCTAATACGTAATAAAAATCAACATAGCTTCATTTAAAATACGAATTATATTCTAACATGAGCGCATTATATCTGCAATGTAGGTTGTATGATTAATATGGCAAGAAAACATATACTAGGCGATTATATTCAATCTTCTAACAAATATCACTACATACTTCTCACACAATAGAGTAACTCAATGGCACAACAAAATACAATGTCTACAAAAAAACAAACTCAACAATCATTGACGTATGCATATCTAATTTCTTTTTTTTATTTATTTAAAAATAATAAATATGTTTCAAATAGAACAAAATTACAAACTTCCTTATCCCAACCAGAACCGAAAAAACAACAAGAAACAAAATCTCGTCGTCATCTAACATTACCAACACTTTCAAATAATAATTATTCTCAAAGTCCAGCTGAACAATATATTCTATATCGATCACAAATGTTAAATATTTCAAATGAACAACAAGATAGTTCACCTGAAACACCATTATCTTTTACAGGAACAAATCTTAGTACAGTTCAATCTCCAATGAGTCATACCGAACGTATGGATCAATGGCATAAAAAACAAACGAATGATTTCCGTAAAAAACACAAACATCAATATGTATATGGCTCGCCCTCGTCTTCCTCGTCAAATCAAACATTTTCTACATCTATGTATTCTACACCATCTATATCTTCATCTCAAAGAGACGAGTCTTCATCATCTATTTCTACAGTTAAAAATGATAATAAACCAAAACGATTTACTGCTGTTTAATAATTAAAAAAAACTGACATTAAATTCTATGTTTCAGAAGCTTATTTTCTTACTAGATCGATCTTCAATTGTTTAAATACATTATTCGTAAATCAGAAGATTACCAAAATAAATATTTACCAAAAATGTAGTGAGTAACATTTATAGAAATGTGTTTATAACCTTTATAAATAAGCATTGTGTACTATTTAAGCTTTTCTTAATCTTTGTGACGTGTTAAATCAATAGATGAGTGTTTTCGACATAAAGTTTCAATTTTAAGTCATGTCCTTCCCACTCTTCTAAGCATCTGTTTTTTCCCATAAGGGGATTTTATGCATGGAGGTGTGAGAAAATCTAGATTACTTATAAGGCAAGTAAAAACCCTATCGATTCTATTCATTTAATCAATTGATATTTGAAATGAAAAAAGGAAAGAATATTTATTTGACATTTGAATATATACCAAGACTAAGAATATAATTCTCCGGAAAAAAAATATATATGCAAAACTTGTTATTTTCAAAGAGATTTGTATTTGTCTTAAGACAAATAATAATTAAAAAAATAGATAGATAAAATACAAGGTATGAAGACAGAAATTTAATAGCACTCTGTTATCGTTGATACGGTATTTCCTTCTCTACGTGTTACAGTTCGACAGTTTTGATGAGAAGAACCAGATGTATGAACATGAAAATTTCCATTGCCCCCGAATAAATCACTACCAAAACCAGCATCGCCAAAATCACCGAATATCTCATCGAAACCAAAATGATTTCCATCAGAGAAATACCCAGTGTCATCATCATTATCATCATCGAACGCTGAACCGAAATCGAAATTAAAATGATCATGATCAGCATGATGAAAATGAGATGATGCTGAATCAAAATGTTGAAAAAAATCATTCATATTAAAATGAAAACCAGAAAAACCATCTTGTTTCGATGATGATGATGTATAGGATTGATGGCCTTGAGTATCATATTGACGACGTTTAGTTGGATCACCTAATACATCATATGCTTCAGCTATTGCACGAAATTTTTCTTCAGCTTTAGGTTCTTTATTTTTATCTGGGTGATATTTTAAAGCTAGAACAAAAAAAATAAAAATTTATTAAAAAAAAAACAACATATTTTTATTTCTATACCTAATTGACGAAAACGTCTTTTAATATCTTTATCACTAGCATCTCGTTTTACACCTAATACTTCATAATAATCTTTAGCTGCAACTGCATTTAAGCAAATAATTAATGTAATAAGTTGTATCCATATGGCAGTATCCATCGTTTCAAATGATTGTCTGCTAGTTAAACTATGAAAGGATGGTACTATATATAGATGGATGATGTTTTCGTCTTCTGTTCTGATATCATTTGTTATGTAAGTTATACCATTATACGTCAAACACGAACACGTTGATGTTGCTAACGACTATTGGTTAATAAATAATCAGTAAAATAAAATCTAATGAAATATATATTGATCATATAGAATAAATATTTTCCAGAATTCACTATTTGTTTAATAGATAAACCAAATTATATAGGAATATACAAATATATAGATGTCGCTAATAAATGAAATTTTAATAAATCTTTTATATATTTATCTTAAAAAAATAAAACTATATTTAAAAAAAATACAAGCTTTAATATAATATCATATTAAGAAAACCTTCAAATCCGCCATATTGATTATCAATCCTCTATGTCGATGTATTTCATATTAATCAAATACAATTATTTTCTATGCGCGTTTGTTGCTATGTTATATCTTTCACTTAACATTCATTAATCAAACTAGACTAAAGAAAATATGCCACAACAAAATGAATGTTTATCATTTTCATCAAATCTATTTGTTTCACATATTGATTATTCCGAAGCTCAAAATATCCTTGAATTAACTACAACGAAACAAAAACAATTCCGTCGACAACGTTCACAAAATTTATTTAAACAAGTTTTACTTAATCAAACCTATACACTTGTATGTCAATTATTAGATTCTGATTGTTCTTATTCTACTAATCAATATCAATCTTCATCACATTTAACAATTGATACAAATAAACGAAAATTATCATCTGATGATCATGACTTACAACCATTACTGAAAAAATCCAACAGCCTGATGGATAAATGCTATGATATCACAAATGATAATGATGTTTTACAATTTCTTCGTGAACTCAATTCAGTGAAAGTAACATCCAGGTATTGAAAATAAGAGACAGACATTTTTGTTTTGTTTTTTTCTTTGGACACTTCAGTTCTATACACATGAACTTTAGTAATGACAATGAACACAATATGGCAATTATTATCTTCGTCGTGTAAGTCAATGTATAAACAAAACAAACATTTGTATCATTCGGTGAATGAACTTTCTTGTTTTTGTTTTCTCTTTTTCGTAAATTTATCAGATATGTTGTAGTGTTTAATAAATCAGTCCGAAAATATATAAATACAGGCAGTGTGCCTAAAAGAAACTTGATTTAATTCAAATTCCTGGTGTTATCATATGTATGGGTAAACATATATATTATGAATTTTATGTTTTATTTCTTTTCTTCATTTTAATTTTGCGAAAGAAAAGATTATCACAATCCATGGTACCATTGAATACAAATATCACACAAAAAGAAAATCATAAGTTTATTTTTCTTCTTATTTATCTTTTTTTTCTACCCATAGAATCATTATCTTCTCTCTCTGTGAATATATATCTTTATTTACGACAACAGATCATTATGAGAAAATATTCAAAAGGTAATGAATTAATATTTAAGATAAATATACATTCTTGAATAATAATAGATATAGAAATATATTCAGGAGTTAAGCTTTACATATTTAGATGAAGATTGTTAATCATTGAAAGTGTTTGTAATCAAAAAAGAAAACATCTAATTCGTTATTATTCAATATACAAATACAATTGTCAAGACCAATGTCGTATGAAATATTTTCGAACTTGTTTTATTCTTAATATCATACTTTAGGACATATATGTGAAATAAAGTGAAAAGCATATTCATTGCTATGAAAAATTGATTTATATATTCGAAAATCCAAATAGGTGAATACAATAATAGTATATTTCGAAATATTCTAATTTTTAGTGATACAAATTCAAGACTTTTTGGGAAATAAAAAGTAATGCTCTAGCTTTTGCTCAATCATAATAAAATATTAACAGCTTTAAAATATTTTCAAAAGAATTTAGTTTTTATTCACACAATCAATCGGAATATATAGGATAAATATTCAGATTAGAGCTAGAATAATACAATGTATTAGATATCAATCATGAAATAAAAAGAGTAAACATGAACTAATCTGATTTCATGCAGTCAAATGGAAACTATTGGATTATCAAACATAGAATAACTGTACCTAAAATCTAATTAGAATGAATTTGTTTAATATTCTTTGTAATTTCCATTTATTTTATCTAATAAAAAATAAAAGAAATATAGCTAAAAATGATATTATTTTTATATTTCTGATTTATCTTCAGCTGATCAGTCTTTTTTTGGTAAACAAATTTTCATGTTACGACATGTTCGTCACCGTGAGTTAAAATTCAGTAAAAAGAACGAAGATGAAAATAAATTTAGTATCAACAAATGAAATAAAAACTTCTCAACGTTGTCATAAGTAATTAGAATTCATTAGCAATAATTCAAGTAACATTTGTTCGTTGTATATTTATTCTTTCGACTATAATTGCTGTTTGGCGTGTTGTCGAAGAAACAAAACAAATTTATTATTGATATTTACTTCTTGTGTTGAGTCCTATGTAACTGTTTATTCACGCAAAGGATATGGTTAAAAATCAAAGGTTTTGTCCATTAGCATTTTCTTATTTAATTGGAATTGAATCATAATTATCATTCATCATTATTATCAAACTAGACAAGGTTGCCATTAACAAATCAACAAATGCATTTTTTATTGATTTTAATGAAGATGATAGCAAGTCTGAAGAAAGAAATATATACGTATGATTAAACGAAAACGTGCTCTTTCAACAATATTAATAACGACAAAAAAAATAAGATTTATCTTTAGCAGAACTATTAAAAACACCCTAAGGAATTATATCGAAAATAAAGTTCATTGAAAATGTCAAATCTACTTGAAATTCTTTCACTAAAAAAATACACTTATGCAATAATTATGAGTTCGAACGTTGAATTGATTCTTAAAAACTTGATAATATTTCAATAGTTGCATTAGTAAACAATATATATTCTTTAATAGGCCATTAAGTTTTTCAGAAATAAACTATAAAACTTGACATTTGAAAGATTTTCTCTTTTAAAAATGATTTCCGTTCATTTGTGATTGACAATAAACTGCATACTGAATTATAAATAATAAAACTCCGGGTAACACACAACAATTCAATTTCTTTCTTTCAAGAATAGCTTTTAATCTTAAACAAAACTAACGATTTTTCTAGAAATATAAAACAAATAAACATTTATCAACAAATAACTTTACTTGCTCTTATAATAAGGCGATGGTTGCTACTTGAAAGTGAAATAACTCCTGAGGAACTTTCACAATTATTATTAGTAAAATTATCACATTAAAAAAAATTTCTCTTGTATTTCTGCTGATATAATTGAATTTTTGGAAGATTAGGACAAATGTAAGATTAAGTATATTAGTACTTCTTCTTTGGACATTACCTGGGCAGACAAGAAACGAAAAATACGGCGTTTCTATGCCTGAAGAAAAATTCTTTTTTTGTAGAAAAAGTCGAGTTGCTAACAATAAATGGTGTCTCCATCATTTTGCTTTCAAAAACACCTTTTTTTCGTCGCGTAAAAAGCGCACATGTTTACACCCAGAAACGCTGTTTTTTTCGCTCTTTATCTGCCTGGGTAAGTGTAATATAATTCTATCTTGCATTTATAATATCACGTGGTTGAAAATATCGCTTAGTTATAAAACAAGATATTTATGTAGTCCATCTGATTTTTGAGGAATGTGAATGTCATTAGTTCCTCAAGACATACCATTGTTTTTTTGTTTTCGTGCTTATATTTTATCTTATTCAACAATGTTTTTTACATCAAAAAATAGTCTTATTATTATACTCAAATGGTATCGTATAACAGTTATATTAGCAATAACAATATCATCGATATCAAGATGGAGAATTAATTCATATTATTCTAATAAATACAAATTGAGAAAAACAAAGATAGTTATAATAATGGCAATGCATTAGTTTGATTTGAAATAAAAGAAATACGGAAGTTTTCTAGTATTTATTTATTTCTACATAAATTTCATCAATATCGAACTTATAGAATTCATCATACCATTAACGTGAAGTTTTTCCATCGTTTGAAGTGCTTAGATAAATACTTCATATTTAAAGTAACTATTCACATCTATTGAATAGTGATATAATTACTAACATATATATATATATTTATACTATATAAAATTTCTATCAATATTACTTATTTACAGATGAATAAATTACGATATTATCTTATGATAAACATCAATTATAGCGGATTCTTTTTTTTTTCTCTTTAGGAAACAAAACCTAGAAGAAGATGATTTCTAAATCTATTACCTTAATACAAAATGATAAGGTCGCATCTAAATACATGACAAGTCATGAAATCTTAATCATAAAATTATTGATAATATAACTACCGCTACAATCTCTATCTCATGAGAAAGAAAAAGAACTATTCTGCCGCCTATGCGTCTATAATACTATATGTAAATATGATAGATTTTTTTTTAAGTAAGTGATTGATAAGATAATCAGAAACATCTGTTGCAATTTTATATGACTACGATGAATGTAATAATCAAAAAACCTAGTTACCTGAAAAATAGATTTCAATTTCTAAAAAAATTCATTTTTTTTATCTATCATGGGATTATTTCTATTAATTAAAAATATAGTTTGGATAAAAAACATCGAGCATTTTATGTTTAAATTAAAATTTCGTCCTAAATTTTATATGTATATATACTATTCACCTATATTAATAATTAAAAATAGATTATTTTTAGTAATAATCAAAATCATTCATAAAATAATCTTGTTATTAATGATGGCATCGATGATTAGAAATAGTTATTTCTAGAAATTTACACTCAATCATACTTTTATTATTCAATAATTGATTTCTTGTTGCACGAATAAAAATGAACGGAAGAAGATAAGATTTTTATCTATGGTGATTTATAGAAATCAAAAGGTGCCCTAGAGCAAAAAATATTTTGCTTTTTTCTGATGAAAAAAAACTAGAAAGAATTATTTGAATATTAACTAATCATTCATCCATTGAATTTATTTTTCATTATTCAATGAACTAAATTCATTTAAAAACATCAAACATCTTCAAGAAAGAAAATATCTATATAATTTAATTTAGGAAAAATCAATTTTTTTCTTCTTTTCAAAATACATATACACTAATGTGTTTGTTTTTTCTTCTATCAATCAAATTACAATTTGGACTAGTTAATTCAATTTTTCTTCTGTTTAAATATGTATATCATATAATCAATGCGTCAGCTAAAATAGATTCGAACTTCATATACTTATCTAAAGACAACATTTGTCACCAACGGTATTTTTTGATGATATTGACAATGGACATTTAGGGACTCGTGGCATATTACAGCTGCCGACTGTAATGAAATGTCTCGTGAATATCTTAATAATCCTTAGAGATATAAAATTGACATCAATCCCAAGAAAGAAATGATTAAAAAAAATATTTAATTATTTTCTTAATAAAAAAATATTTTTCTCATGTATTTTCAAGAGTCTAGATAATCATACAAGATTTTCAGTATAGAATTGTTAATATAAACAAGTTTGACTTTTATATTATCTAGAATATCAATATTGATATTTCTCTATCTTTTTCTTCTTTTAAGACAAACAATTAATAAACTAATTTGAAAAAAGAAACTTCTGATCTTTTAAATAAGATTACTAATTTTAAAGGTAATAGAAATATTGATATTTGTTTATTAATTAATTTCTTTTTTTTTTATTAACATTTTCTTGAAATAAGAAACCAACGATGACTTATCACAAATCAATTACTTTAACAGATTGTAACAATAAATCGCCCATTTTTTTTTCATCTTATTTCATTTGTTATTACATCATTCATCTAATATCTGTAGATATGTTTATTGATTATCAAATGTCGATTTCTTTCTCTATTTGTCTATCTCAGAGAATTAGTCGAGCATTGCGATCAATCGATCGAAAGCAATAGCACAGAAGGAGGTCTCCCTAAGGTTGTTGCTTATTGCCGTTACTGGTAAGACACAAGAAGAAGAAGAAGAAGAAGAAGACGAAGACGAAGAAGAAATGATAGAAAAAGTGCGAGAAAAGAATGACAATAATACTACTAGAGGCATACAAACAACGTTCGTGCGCAGACACATACATAGATAGATAGATATATATACAAGTGTAAGACAAAAGCATCGTAGCAGTGGATTTGATTTCTGTATATAAATCTAGACAATAGATAAGTAATGAGGCAAGAAGACAGATTTATTTTTCGATAAGATCTAGTATATGAACCAAATAAGAGTATGTCATCGAAAGAAATTATAAATGCGTCATTGTCAATGTGAACTAGATATATATGAGAAATCTTCAATCATCTTGAAATCTCTTACAATTAGTGCATCTATCAATCCGTCTATCTATCTATTTATCAATCTTTTTCTTCTACGTTATTAATGATCATCATCATTTATCGCTACGAATGCCAAATTTATATATGTCAAAATCTGATGAAATAGTAAGCGATCTAGTTTTAACTGACAATTGTTCGACTATGGATGTGTTAATTGATCTCTATCTCATCGTTTTCTTCTTTCGTCCTCGATGTGTCGAAGTCAAGTCTCAATCTATTCATTCATTGTTGAAAGATGTGCATGCCCTCGACATCCTTTGCTTTTACGAACACATATCTGAGGAAATTGTGCCATCGTTCGTACTATGACGACCACGAACTATTGTTATCCTTTGAAGACAAAGAGAAAGCAAAAATTTCTTGCATTGCATAGTATTATTTTGAAAATCATCAGTAGCAATAGTAGCAAAAGACACGCAGCATGCGCGAGCAAGCAGCAAATATTGATTGAAGACGACAATTTCTTTGCGCTTCGCTCTCATTTCTCTCTCTCTCTCTTTCTCCCCCTTCTCCCTCTTTCTTGGTTCTCTAAAACCGAAGCATCGTCTTCATTTCTTTCTCTCTTTAGCTTCTTATTCTCGCCTTGGTCTCCGATATCTATGGTTAAGATCGTTTCTTTTACTATTGCCATGTATTTCACTCGTTACCATTGCTGGCAGATTGGCTTATAGATCATGCTCGTTATATGGCATGGCAATAAGATGTTAGTTTGTAATCCACCATCCGACAGAAGTAGAAACAGCAGGAAAAATTGTTCCCTTGTCGATCGATATTATTCCGACATTTAGAAAAAAATGCGACTATATTTTACCTCTGTGTTGCCTCTAGTCTGTGTCTTAATAAATATATTATAGATAAGAAAGATATAGATTCTCTGTTGCATATCTTTTGCTTGTTACTATCATCATCATCATCATCAACAATGTTGTTTTGTCTTGTTATTATCGTTATCAGCATTTTATAATATTGTATTGCTAACCAATCTGCAAGATAACTGTTGTTACTACTATAAGAACATCACATTTCTTGTTGTTGTTTTCTTTTATTTGTTCTGTTTGACATTAGTAAGAAAACGTAAGCTATATGAGATTAGACTTGTAGTTTTTTTTTTATTGATAAATATACGTTCGCCGACTTCCTTATCACTATATTAGATTTTGATGGGAAAAGCTGTTTGTCACTTTTATGTTTTACTGTGCACACATCATTGATACTCTTTAAGTTTGCATTTTGGAAGAAAGTGTAAGAAGAGGAAGTGTAGGCATTAGGATAATCGTCGATGAACAACAGTGCGTAAATAAATGACTGAATGAATAAATAAATGAATGACAGATAGGCATCGTATTGTGAGGGAGAAAAAAAGGAAATCGAGAAAAAGAAAAGAGGTAAGTACTATGAACATTTTTGTCTAAGTTATATTATATGCGTGGGTATATGAGTGCGTTTATAACTGAATCAATTGAGTTGTAGTAGAGTAGTAGTGTTGTTGATGTTTGCTGATTGAATTCCCGATTTGTCGCTCTGTCTACTACAATCACGATCTGATTTTCTTCTCTCTTCATATTTTTCTCGTTTTTCTTTTTTTTCTCCGACTTTTTTTTTACCGTAGACGATCTAACTGTCGTTGTTCCGGATGAAAATATATTTCCTCTTTTTGATATTATAAAAAATCGAGACGAGTACAACGGAAAGAATTTCACCATTGAATGGTGTTACAGTATTTCTTCATCTTCTTCTTCTTCATCATTATAATTATTCTTTTTTTAAGAATGTGAGCCGTACATTCTTCTAGTTTGGCTCATTCATGATGCATTCTTATTGTCATATAATATTATTATTGATTTTATTTATAACATTGAGTATTGTTCATGGAGAAACAATTCTTAATCAATATAATATTTCATCCTCCAATACATGCTCAAAAATTCGAACGAATTGTACCCAAGATGGTATTATAATTCCTCTATGGCGTCCCCAACAAGGAATATCAACTGGTGATCGATTATCTCGTGCTATTGTTTATCTATTAGCACTTATTTATTTATTTATCGGTGTTGCTATTATATCAGATCGTTTTATGGCTTCAATTGAAGTTATAACATCACAAAAACGTGAAATCAGGAAAAAAAATCCCGATGGTACAATATCAGTAACAACTGTTGCAGTATGGAATGAAACAGTATCAAATTTAACTTTAATGGCATTAGGTTCATCAGCACCTGAAATTTTATTATCAATTATTGAAGTTGTTGGAAAAAATTTTCAAAGTGGAGATCTTGGTCCAGGTACAATAGTTGGTTCAGCAGCATTCAATTTATTTGTTATTATTGCTATATGTATTATGTGTATACCAGCCGGTGAAGTTCGTCGTATACGTCATCAACGTGTATTTTTTGTTACAACAGCTTGGTCAATTTTTGCTTATATATGGTTATGGGCAATTGTAGCAAAGATTTCTCCTGGTTATATTGAAGTTTGGGAAGGAACATTAACATTTTTATTTTTTCCATTAACTGTTTTTTCGGCATATATTGTTGATACAAAAGTGGGTCAATTTATACGTATACGTATAACATCACAAAAACAAGTTGTTCAATTAGAAAATCATTCATCAATGCCATTACCAATAACCTTAGATACGTCAGGTAATATAGAAGATAATGAAGAAAAATCTATGATCGATGGTTATACGAAAAATTCAGCAACAACAAATGGAAATGATACAATACGTGGAAGAAAATCTTTATCAACTCAAAAATCTATATCAGGTGGTGTATTTGATCAAACAGGTAGTACAATACATGGAGTTGATGATAATACGATAGCAGATCATATTGAATCACAACGAAGACAAGAATTTATAAATATATGGCAAGAATTACGTAAAAAATATCCAAATCATGATATGCATACATTAAATGATATGGCTGCAGTTGAAATGATGAATCGTGTACCAAAATCTCGAGGTAAATTTATATTCAATGAAAAATTCTAATAACAATAAAAATTTTCTTTTCTTTAAAGCATATTATCGTATTCAAGCAACAAAACGTTTAGGTGGTGGCGGTGGTGGTACAAATCTGAAAAAGAAATTTTTAGAAAAATTAAATGAACCCGATGAAATTGATTTGGCAGAAAAACAAAATTTAATTAATGATACAACATCACATATAAGTAAAATACGATTTGAACCAAGTCATTATACAGTTTTAGAAAATGCCGGTTATGTTACATTACATGTTCTACGCTCAGATGGAAATCTTCAAAATACAGTTTATATTGATTATATGACAGAAGATGGAACAGCAACACATGGAGGTGATTATGAACAAGCTGAAGGTACTTTAATTTTTTATCCAATGGAAACACATAAACAAATACAAGTTAAAATTATTGATGATGATATTTTTGAAGAAGGTAAATTATTGATTTTCATTCAAAAACAAAAAATATATTTTTTATTTCTTCTATTTAGATGAACATTTCTCAGTTAGATTAAGTAATCTTAAAATCAAAGATAATCAAGGACGTTTAACACCAGGATTATTTGATAAAACTGTACAATTAGTTGAACCATCAACAGCTATTGTTATGATTATTGATGATGATCATGCTGGCATGTTTGTAATTGATGATAATGAACGAACAGTTATAGAATCTGATCGTTCTATAGAAATTAAAGTTTTACGAACATCAGGTGCTCGTGGTCGTGTACGTGTACCATTTAAAACTGAAGATGAAACAGCTATAAATACACGAGATTATATTGCAAATCATGGTGAAATTATATTTGAAAATAATGAAAATGAGTATGTATATACATATATATTAACGGATCTGTTTTTGATTATAGAAAAATGTTCGAGAAAAGAAAGAAATTAGTTCTGGTTCGTTGAAATTATTAAAGGTTTTTTTCCATTTGCTTTCTATTTAATGAGAATCTGACTCGCACGTCTGGTAAATATTATGTCAATAGAACTAGTAGTGTTCGAACGACAATCGGCTAATTGCAATGTTGCTAAAGGATAAATTGACTTTTTCTTTACATATGTTTTACACTCGTATTTACTCTTGTCAAAAGCAAGAACATTTCTAATCGGAAAAGATAAATGGAAAAATATGCCTTTCTTTTTTTTCTCTTGTTTATAGAAAAACAATAACAATTGAAATAATTGATCGTGATCAATATCAACGAAATGAAACGTTTCTTGTTCATATAGGTGAACCAACATTAATCAATGATGATAATGAAATTGAAAAATTAGGTAAATGACATTTATTTATTTGATGTTTACTAGACTATATATATTTCTATAGGCATGAGTGAAGAAGAAAGATTAATTGCTGATTTAGGTAAACCTAAATTAGGTGATAAACATACAGTTCGTATTCGTATACGTGAAAGTAAAGAATTTAAAGTAGGAAAAAAAACATTTTTTATTTTTCAATTTATATATATTTTTTTTCTCTCTCTAAAGAATGCTGTTGATAAAGCATTATATAAAGCAAATACAGCTATACTTGTCGGTACATCAACATGGTTAGAACAATTTAAACAAGCATTTAGTGCTAAAGGTATATAATATAGAATAAATATATTTAATTAAATAAATATTGTTGTTTGTTTTGTTAGAAGAAGATGATGATGATGGATTAGGTGATTCAAAAGATGATAATAATGAATCTGCAACATGTAAAGATTATATAATACATTTCATAACTTTTTTTTGGAAATTTTTATTTGCTTTTGTTCCACCAACAAGTAAAAAAATTCTTCCGAAAAAATAAATTACATCATTTTTTTCATCTCCTTCATATAGGTATTGCTGGTGGCTGGGTTTGCTTTTGTGTATCGATATTATGTATTGGAGGATTAACTGCTCTTATTGGTGATTTAGCAACACAAGTAAATAAGTTATTTTTTTTTGTTTTCTTATCATTCTATATTATTCTATAGTTTGGTTGTACTGTTGGTCTAACAGATACAATGACAGCTATTGCTTTTGTTGCATTAGGAACATCATTACCAGGTATAAGAGATTAATATTATAGAAAGAAAAGAAATATTCTATTCCGTTTTTGTCTATAGATACATTTGCATCAAAAGTTGCTGCAGAACATGATAAATATGCTGATAGTTCCGTAGGAAATGTAAATGGTTCAAATGCAGTCAATGTTTTCTTAGGCATCGGTTTACCATGGGCTATATCAGCCTGGTATCATTATTTTAAACAAACAAAATTCGAAGTGGAAAAGGGTTCATTAGCGTTTAGTGTAACTTTATTTTGTTCATTTGCAGGTGTTGCTGTAACTCTTTTAATGTTAAGACGTTTGAAATGTTTTGGTGGAGGAGAATTAGGTGGTCCTCTAAAATTTCGTCTTATATCAAGCTTTTTATTTGTTTCACTTTGGATTTCTTATCTGGTATTGAGTGGCCTTGAAAACTATTGTCATATTAATGTTTAAAAACATTTATGTCTTTCCGTCATATGCGCATGAGTGTGTATGTGTGTGTGAGTATTTTTCTCATGTCGGTATATAATTTATTTTTATTTTGCTGTTTGTTTATTGTCTTATTTTTACATATAAAATAATAAAAAGAAATAATATAGAACAGAACGGTGCATATCAGAATATTTTAAAATTATACGATTTTAATTGGCTCAGAACCAGCACTTAAACCTGCAGCTGTTAATGGTATTGAAATTTCATTATCTAGTACTTCGGATTTGACTTCACTCAATTCAGGAGTTGTTTTACTTAATGTATCAACTGATTTTTCTGATTTACAACATTTTCGACGTATGATTTGATATATAAGAAGAATATACAATGGTTGATTTGATAAATAAGCAACAACAAGTGGCATTACAGTTGCTTGACTATTGTCTGGTGCTGGAAGTGAATAAAGTAATATCATAAATGCAATACCAACATTTTGAATACCTAATGAAAGGAAGTTATTAATGATTATTATTATTTATGTTTACCTGTTTCAATTCCAATGGTTATAATTCGTTTCTCGTCTTGTTTAAAAACCCAAGCTAAGAAACCACCTAATCCAAAACCTAACCATGGTAATAAAGGTGCTGTTAATGCTGTACGTAAATCAATATATCGCAATAGATAATAATTTGCAAAAGCACCAAATACAAAGAAATAAAATATAATTAATATTAATGTTGGTTTCACAATACGTTGAATAATTGATTTTAATTTTGGAATACAATGAACTAGAAGCATTCCTATTCCAACTGGTGCAATAATTGTTAATAATGATTGTGCTAAATTCAAAAATGGTATACGAATTTTAAGTTCCTCTAAATAAGCATATTGCCCAAGTGTATATAACCAAAATGGCATCATAAAAAATGATGCTACTGTTGATGCAAATGACATAAATACAGATAGATTAAGATCACCATCGAATATAACTGTCCATTGATTTGAGGCTGATCCACCTGGACAACATCCAACAACAAACAAACCAAGACCATATAATGGATCATATCGAAAAAGTTTTGATATAGTATAAGCTAGAATTGGCATCATACCATATTGACAAACGAATCCTATTAAAACTTGTATTGGTCGTTTTATTAATTCTTTTAATACTCCTACGTCAAGTAATATACCCATTTGAATTTATGTAAATATAATAATAAATGGAATAACAGTTTTAAATATCGTATCAATTAAACGTTTTGGTGAAGATACTATTAAAATTGAAGAACAATTGATATGATAAGTATGATTGTTTGTATCAATAAATTTAATAGAATAATGAATGTATGTTCGATTCATATAATTTGCATTTATTTTTAAGTTATAAACAATCATTGGTTTATTATTATTCACTAAAAAATAAAATATAGATTCGAATTTATTTTCAATCACTTACATTTTGTATTATTCGATATTCGAAAAGTTTTTTCTGTTATAGAACGATGGTTTTCAAATTCTGCTACTTTTTGATCACTAATTATTGCATATATATGTATTTCATGAATATTTAATTGTTTAAGATATGTTCGATTAAATGTCGTACGTATAATCTTTGTAGAAAATAATGGCACTATATATGTCCCAGTAATACATAATGATGGCTTTTCTATAGCAACGGATGTAATTTGACAATCAGATACATTAATAAGCACAATTAAAAATATAAAAACGATTGATCTAACCATTGCAGGATTGTTTTTTTGACAGTATAAAAATCAACGGTATATATACATATATATACAGACATACTCTAAGTACGCTATAGTACGTTCTCCATGACTGCTTACGATAGTGTTTTACTGTTGCTTCTTACTTATTTTTTAATAATATATGATGTGCTCACCTTCGATGACATAATCGCCGTATCAAACATGCGTAAAAATTTACCTGGATTGTACTTTTTCTTGTGAACTTGTATCGATTACATTCATAACTTGTGCAATATGTTAATTAACTAATATTTAATTAATTCTTTTTTTATTTTCGAATAAAATAGCCTTGAATCACAATATTTCTTATTAGTCATACTAAATCATAAAAGAAATAATATGATTTGAAAATGTCAATCATTTCTAATAGAATTATGAAAATGAATTTTTTTTTAAATAGAACTCCATCGTTCAATTATCTAAAATATTCTGTCGTAATTCTTTTCCCTAATAGATTTAGTTATGATAGAAATAGACAAACGTCAGATCTATAATTTAAAAATGGTTGTCTTACACATTCCTAATATTGACAAAAATGAAATCACTCATTCCATTGATTTTTAATAAATTTCCTAACTTATTATTATTAAGTTTTCGAATGTGTCCCGAACAATATTAGTTATTCGCCTTACGCATGAATGAAGAAAAGGATATCCGAAATTCTTTTCTTCCGATTAATAGAAATCGCTCGCTGCTAATATTGTCGAGTTATTGAGTTTATGCTCATTTCGATGTTATTCACATATAGACAACTCATTATTTTCATGAAAAAAACCTATTCTTTCAACATCAAATTTGATACTTGGAATAATAAATAATTGATTGTAGTATCTACTGAAGTGTAATTAATATATAGTATGTAAATTTTTACAATAATACTTCGAATAAATATTCTTAATAGATTTAATGATTAATTTATTTTTTTCAAAACGCAACAATCTATTATAACTTTCATTTTTAAACAAAAACAACAACCAAAATTACAATACAATATGGAAAGCTTATGATTGTCTATTATGATATTCAATAGGTATAGATGTTTGTTGATATTGCATAAGTATTTGACAATGATC
Organism: Adineta steineri; assembly: GCA_905250115.1. Taxonomy (NCBI): domain Eukaryota; kingdom Metazoa; phylum Rotifera; class Eurotatoria; order Adinetida; family Adinetidae; genus Adineta; species Adineta steineri. The sequence goes on from CAJNOI010000031.1 coordinate 498,344, forward strand.
ATATTCTCGTCTTGTACATAAATCTTTACATTCAAGTATAATTGTTCTTGCTTTAGTAATTCGTTTTCTTAAATTTTCCATACTTGTCCGACTTCCTGCATATGAACGTCGAATATCATAACGCATATCTTTAATAATTTGTAATAAATAGAGATATTTTTCAGCTAAAATAGTTGATTGTGGTTTAATTGTTGGTGGATGATGATTTTTTGATATCAATGAATAACGTAATCGTTTTGTTGTTGTTGCTGTATTCATTTGTGGTAAATGATATTTAAATAGCGCGAATTTAAAGTAATGAACATTGTTGTTTATCACGAAATGGATTATCTTTAGGTGATTGAAAACCAACAACGAGTGCATCACTTGATTGATGATCAGTAACATAACGAACAAGATCTTTACAAACAATAGATACTTTCGTACGTTCACGTCTTGCTTCTTCACGTAAATGTTCACATAAACGACGTTGATTTGTATAAACACTTTGTACATGGTCTTAAAAAAAAAGAAGAAAAGTAATCCGCTGTGAATTGGAAGTAAATACGACGTGCTAGAAATGTATTTCCGACTAATTGTAATCGTAATTAAACAAATACAATTAATAACCAGCTTAGATTTTCTTAAACATGTCAAACTTACATTCTGGTGCATAGGATCGAGATGATGAAAAATTGTCAACTATACGATGATTTGATGGATGGTTGCTAGCACTGTTATTAATTTGTTGAGCAGACATATGAAATCTTTTATAAATTGATAAATTTAATTAAAGATTATTGTATTGATATTCTTTCACAATAATTATTGCATTATTAAATTTAAGATTAATGATTAATAAAATGAATCCGCATAATTGAATAGAATGAAATCTTTGGTATCTTTAATAGGAGAAGTTCTAGAAAATCTTTTGATAGAAGGTGTAGTGATAGTTATTGTAAATAACTAACAAAATTTTTTTTCCTCAAACAACAAAAATGAGCAAAGAATGAGTTAGATAAGAACATAAATAGTAATAAAAGGAAATAGAAAAAGAAAATGCTCAAAGCATTTTTTTCTTCTCTTCGTCTTATTAAGATTATTTCTTCTTAAAGACTTCTAAGACAACTTCTCTTATTGTATCTTTTCTTCTCTTCTCTCTCTCTCTTTTCTAACACTCTGAGAAAACTAATAACAAACTAATGTTTCTTTTGCAGAATGAAAGTGCAAAGAACATCAGTTTCTTGTTTTTTTTCTCCTTTCATCATAATTGTATATAATAGACAGACATCAGAATAAAAAAAAACTAAAAACGGAAGATAGCATGCAAAAGAATCACTTGAAACTATTTTACGATATGAAAACTGAGTAGAAATATAATTATTCTCTATAGAATTTGATCTATCTTTTTTTTTTGTATGAAGTATAATCGTTAATTATTTACTTGAATAGAAAAAAAAGAATCGTATTTATTATTAACAAAAAGAAAGATGAAGTAGAAAAAGAAGATTTTTTTTCTATTTAATTTTGTGATAAAAAATTCATGCATAAATGTTCAGTATCCTCTTTTATTAAAACAGCCATGCCCATGAATAAATGCGAACCAATATGGCAATGTAATAACCATAAACCAGGATTATCAGCTAAGAAACGTATTTTAATCCAACCGCATGGTTGTAAATAATTAGTTGTTGATCGATTTGGTGATAAATTATCATATGAACTAGCATAAAGTGTTAATGAATCACGTAAAACTGGATTATCTGTATCAGGAGTTTGTGTAGATGATGAAGTATACATACCAGTACCTCGTGAATGTACCCAAAATTTATGTCCATGTAAATGAAATGGATGTGTTTCACAAACACCATTTGTTGCAACAGTATTTTGAAAGACAATATCGATTAATTGATTTTGTTTTATTGTATATGTAACGTCACTTGGAAGATTTGATTCAAAACCATTATAAATATCATATATTAATGGTTGAGTTAGCTTTAATAAACGATATTCATCTAATGATGCATTATTTATCAACCAGCGCATACCTAAACCATCGGATGTGTGAGCTTGAAGAGTATAAAAAAATATTTCCCTATCTGCTGCTCGTGCTGGCATTTGATTAATACTGAGGAAGTTTTGATATGGATTGTTAAATGCAAATAAACGTAATTCATCATTTGTTGCTAATGCTGGAAGTGCAAGAGAAGATAAATTTGTTGGAAGTGCAGATATATATGTACTGTAACGTAATATACCAGTGCAACTAAAACAAAAATGTTATGTATGCTGTATATTATTCTTTTTCATAGTTTAACAGGTAGAAATTAGTTTTACGGTTCGATAAATTTCTATCGAAAACCTAGTTCGAATTTCTGAAGGATTAATAAATGGAATATGAAATTTACCTAGAACCATTGACTAATGTTCTCCATCGAATAGCTAATTGCATAAGAAATATTCCTTTTGATTGACTGTTTGTTTCAATTATAACTCCATATCTTTGTCCAGATGAAAGTTCAATTGATTGAACATTTTCTTTCGGTTGAACTAATGTACCATCAACTTCAACAACTGTCATTGGATGTTCATCAATACCAAAAACAACTGTTGATAATGTTGTTGAACCAATTAATCGTAATAAATATTTTTTTCCAGGATCAACAGTTAAAACAAAATCACGTTTACCATTTATTAATAAATATGTTGGTTCACCTTGCCAAACAAATGGAGATGCTAATAGACCATTTTCTTGTGTAATACGATCAGGTGAAAACCATAGATCAGAAAAAAGTAATGGACCTGTTGATACTTCAGTTGTATTCCAATCTTGTCGTCTATCATGTACAATTAATGCACCAAATGCAGTAGCAGATTGTAAACCAGCATGTGAATGATAAAAATATGTACCTGCTGGATATGCACGCATTACATATGTAAATGATTGTTGACTTTCAATTGGCATTTGAGTTACAAAGGCAACTCCATCCATTTGTGGAGTTTGTCGAACATGCATACCATGAAAATGTATAACAAATCTTTGATTTTCTGGTAAATTATTTGTAACATGAATAACTAAAATATCATTTAATTCAGCTTCAATTAATGGAGCTGGCATTTGATTATTAATAAGAACAATTGATGAAGAATTTTGAGCATAAGAAGCATTTAAATGATATACAATACGACGATTAACAATAACAACAGAATTTGTTAAGGACAATATTGAGAGACAAAAAACAAGGTAGATCATTTTGTTCGAATTGAAGAATATACACTCATAAAAAGATATTTAATTGCTATTATATAGTTGCTTTATAATGGACGATGTTTTTATCATGGGGTGATTATTTTTACACTTAAATATTGATGATTTATCGTTCCGCTTCGATAACAGATTTTATCAATAACATTAGACAAGAAAGACGTCCATAATGTTCACTAAGGATGATTATTCTTCTATCATTTCACGCTGAAAAATAAATGGCTTACGAATATCAAATAGTCAAAGAGTACGACTATTTATTAATCTATATTCTTTTATCTTATATAAACAAGATAGGTAGATTTTGTCCTTCATATATTTTTTTTGTCACATTCTATATATCAATATAAATGATTATGCAGCAAGTGATTGTACTGGGGACGTAGAAAAAAAAAGAAATGATATGTGAAGACATATTCATATGCGTATTTGATATAACTATCATATATATACATTTTCGTGCTGTTTATATACATATTACAATGAAACAAAATAGTTATTTTGTGACCTAAATAATAGGATGACATTGCAAAGATATTTATGAAATTCTTTCAATATAAATAATTATAACTGGTTGATTCAATATTATTGGAAAATAATTCAATGATATTATACTATTAAATAGTCTAGTATGTTAATACACTAATCTATATAATTTAAAGTACATGGTAACCTAAAAATCATTTATTAAAATTTTTTTCGTATATCTCTACTATTTTTATGTTTTCTCTTTCAATTATTTACACGAGCTGTAGTAGTTTTTTTACAAATTTTTCTTTATAGAGAAAAAACAAATCTTAATGAATCATATCTCACAAACGAAGCTCGATTTTCATAGTTCGATCGAAAGATAATTGTTTACAGGGGTAGTACAAAAATTCGATATATTCAGCTTTAAATGCAATAGTAGAGACATTTGAGAAAAGTTTTGATAAATAACTTTCCAAATAACTATTAACGTATGTGTAGAATGACATATATATATATGCTTCTAAATATTTGAATATTTACGATAGATGATTGATGCTAGGACAAATGTTAATATGAAAAATACAATCATATACCTGTGCCTTTTTTATTATTATTATTTTCTCACCTTTTTCTGTTAATTATTTTAGATTTTATGTAATAAAAATGATATATTTATTCTAGATAGAGCTGTAAAAATATGTAGAAATTATTTCCGGTGAATACATTCAATCAATACATTATTTAACTAATGAATCATTACACCTTTGTTTCTTCAAAAAAATCTATTACAACAATAAAAATCTTGCACTCTTTTTCATTGTCGAACACTTTAATGAAAAAGAAATGCTTGCAAATACACGACATAGTGACTGACGTATTAATTCACTCGTCAACCTGTATGTGACACGAAGAATAAAAGGAAAAAAAGACTTTCACTGACTCAATATATTTAAATACCGCAGGAACATAAAAAAAAATTTCTCTTTCTTTTTCATATTTTTAATGCCATAGTTTTTTTTTCTCTGTCAACAATTCACATCGCTGCGATTTATTTCCATTCGACAGAACTACAACTTACCTTCAGTGATTTACTCATTTTTTTTTAACTTACAAAAATAGCAACTATGACAACACCGAATGTAACAACAATTGAACAATTAAGTATTCATAATCCATCATATGTATCAGATCCAAATGATCCAACAGAAATTAATGTTGATGATGATATACTTCCTCCAATGCAATTTGATCGTCAAGCACGACCACAATCAACTCGAACAACGCGTTCAACAACAAGTCGCTCATCAGTAAATAATCTTGATGGACGTGTTACGTGTTATGATTATCACGCATCAAAATATTTTTCATATAGAGTTAGTTTTAATTCACATGAAAATAATATAAAAGTGAGTAACTCTTGTTTTTCTCCTCCATATAGGATCAAGGATTTGAAAAAGCACTTTTTAATATTCAAAAAGGATTTTTTCCTCAAATTAATTATACAAATGAATATCGAGATGATCTGATGAAACGATCATGGCTATTAACTGAGTATATTTCTTTCAATAATAATTAATTTTAATCTATATATATGTATATCTAGTATTGATCATTGGGATTTACATCGTGAAGTAATCATTATCATTATGGAAAATCATATATTAATTGTTCGTTATAATTTTATCAAAGAACAAATTGTTTATACACAAGCTATTCGTTTTGATGATATTCGTTCGGTTGTATATGGTCCATGCAGTTATCCAAATAAATCTCTCATGGGGTATGAAATCTATCGTTTTTGTTTTGCTCGATATTATATTTTTTCTTGATAGTGAATATTCCTATGGAGGAGTTAAAATTGTTCATGGAGATGAACCAACATTTCTTACCCGTTGGAATCCGGGTGCACAAACAAATGTACATGTATTCGTATCTCATCATATAGCTTATAATGATAAAGAACGAGAAACTACGTATTACAATTGTGATGAATTTATTCAATCACTTGATATAGGTAAAAAAAACAAAATTGACTTTTTTCTATTTAACAAAATTTTGCTAATTGTTTTAGCTTTAACTGCATATCGTCGAGCTAAGAATGAACCGAAAATCGAATTTGTTGAAGAGAAAATTGTTATACCAAGCTATGCAAGTATTTGGTCAGTATTATTCAATCAGAATTATGTAGGTTTTAATCGTGATCGAAATGGAGCAAAATGGTAACGAATTTTTATCATAACAATTAAATAAAGATATGTAATAAACATGAACTTGTGTTAATTAGTTGTTTTCGTTGATGTTTCATCGGCTAATAAACTAAGCCATAAAATATTTCGATGTAATTGTTTCATATAATCAAATAAATTCTCATCGTTTCCTTCGTTTTGTAATTCTTTTATTGTTCGTATTAATGCAGCATTTTCTCGAAGTAACTAAAAACAAACTATTATCATAAAAATTTAATTTATTCATACTTAAAAATACACTCGCTATGTGGTAAATTAGAATGAGTGAATAAACAAGTACTTAAAAATGCGATCAATTGAGAAGAAGTAATTTAATAAGTCTTGATTGAAATATTTGTTTTACATGAATCTGATCGTTATAAATTCATGTTTACTTTTTCTAATGAGTAGGTGAGTCTTAATTTACATGCAAAACTCGAGAATCTCAATATAAAAAATAAATCTCAGATAACTTTTTAATGAGTAAAAATTTTCAATTTACATTTGTTACTGTTTGTTCATCACCGGGATAATTATTGCCTGTTTGTGGATCAGCCAAGAATATTTTCGACATTTTATAATCTAAAAACTTATTATCTATTTAATAATATTCTTATACACATGCGTATTAAAAACAAACGATGAAAATAAGTATATGACTAGAAAGAAATTAAGTTTGAGGTAGTATTTGTGCGTGTTAAGAAGATTCAGATTGTTGTCTTATAGGTGTACGAGATTGATTATGCCATTGTTGTTGCATAAGATAATTTTGTTGTGGATGATAAATTTTTTGTAGTTCATTAGAATTATTATACATCGCTTGTTGATGTGAACTGACATTTTCGGTATTTGATTTTGCTGGAAGATCTATAATGATTCATTCTTCATTGTTTTTTTAATGGAAAAGAAAATGTAATTCTACTTTGTTGATGATATATGGAATTTTGTTGTATTGATGATGATGTTTGGTTGAAGGAATCTGGCGGCTAAATAATAGAAGAAAATTCATAGTAATATCAAACATAAAGACAAACTGGTAAACTATTTGAATGATGGGATGTTGTTAGATCAAATTGAGTTAAATAAGTCAGATTACGATATAATTTTCGATGATACCTATAACAAATAAATATCCGAAATATGTTTTTCTAATTAAAAAAAGAAGAAATTCATACTCGAGACATTCGTTTTGTTTTCCTTTCATTTGTAAATCAAGGATTAATGTTATTAATTGTGAATTATCATCGAGTAACTAGAAAAAACCAGGTCATGTACACTTAAAAACAAAAAAACATTAATTTACTTTTTGTATTGTTGATTTCTGTTGAGGTAATAATGTTGATTGATACTTCTGTTGAGTATACATAATTAAATTAAGTTTTTTACTAAATGAAAAAAGAATAAAATGAGAGAATACGACCAAAAAAATCTAGCCAATAAACAAAGATATAGATGACGCTGATAGGTATTTTTCTACTCATTTCTCGTTGATTCTTATGAGAATTGTTATACTATGACCATGAGAAATTGTATTCTTCAACGATCTCAAATAAATTTTTATTTCAAACGTTATTTACATGGAAAATCTCGTTTGGAAAATGGTCCTAGTTTTGAACATTTTCTTAAACAAAATAATACTACATCCGATGATTATCAGGGAAATTTAGTTTTACGTAAAGGTGAACAACGTTTAAGAATTCCACCATGGTTAAAAACAGAAATACCAATGGGAGAAAATTATGCAAAATTAAAAAAAACATTATCAAAATTAAATTTAAATACTGTTTGTGTCGAAGCAAAATGTCCGAATATTGGTAAGAATTAATTAAAATTTAAATAAAAAAGTCTGAGAATAAATTTAGGTGAATGTTGGAATGGTGGTGAAGATCGTATTTCAACAGCAACAATTATGTTATTAGGTGATGAATGTACTCGTGGTTGTCGTTTTTGTTCAGTTAAAACATCACGTAAACCTGCAGCACCTGATCCAAATGAACCACAAAATACAGCTAATGCAATATGTTCATGGGATATTGATTATATTGTTTTAACATCTGTTGATCGTGATGATTTATCCGATCAAGGTTCATCACATATAGCACAAACAATAAGTTTAATAAAACAACAAAGACCAAATTTAATTGTTGAATGTTTAACACCAGATTTTCGTGGTGATAAAAAATGTATTGAAACAATTGTTAAATCAAATTTAGATGTTTATGCACATAATATGGAAACTGTACGAGAATTACAATCACATGTACGTGATCATCGTGCTAATTTTGAACAATCATTAAGTGTTCTTATACATGCAAAAGAAACTAATCCAAATTTAATAACAAAAACATCATTAATGTTAGGTTTAGGTGAAACAAATGAACAAATTCGAGAAACAATGTCTCAATTACGTACACGTGCTAATGTTGATTGTTTAACATTAGGACAATATATGCAACCAACAAGACGACATTTAAAAGTTAAAGAATATATTCGACCAGAAATTTTTCAACAATTACAAGAATATGGTGAATCAATTGGATTTCTTTATGTTGCAAGTGGACCACTTGTCAGATCATCTTATCGTGCAGGAGAATATTTTATAAAAAATATTGTTAAAAATAAACAACAAAAAAAAGAATCAGCTATTTCATCATTGTAATAAGTCATTAATAAATATATTTTTACTCAGGCATAATTTTCGAATTATTATTCACAAATTCCTTCTCTTTCTAGATGTAAATCAATAATGTAAACGAAAATACTCATGGTAAGATTGATATATTTGTTCAAACTATGCTTTTCAGTTAGCACTTTTTTTAATGAATTCAAAAGTGTAGAAAATAAAAATATTCTTCAATGTCATTTGTATTATTGCATCAGTTAGAGTATGGCTGCATATAATTATGCTTGTTTTGTTTTTTTCGTCTTCCTATTCGTATAGGACACGTTTTTTTTATTATCAATCACTATGACATTGACAAGCATAAATAAAAAATAATATTTATTTCTCAACCAATACAACATAACAATTAATATGAGAAGCAAAGAAAAGTATTTTTGATTTATTTCAGATGTTTCCTCGATATCGATATCTCTACTGGATTATATATCGCCGCCGCAATAAATTTATAATACTGCTTTGTCTTGTTTTTACTATACTATTTTTCTCTTATGAAAGTAAAAACAACCCTCCATCAGAACATGTTACTGTAACTGAAAGATCAAAAATAAATTCGATTGGAATCAAAAGACGTGTTAATCGGGAAACTTATACAATACCTGAACAATGTCAAGGTTGTCCTGGTGAAAATGGAGGAGGTGTATCATTAACGGTAATTGAAAATATATCTAAGAAAAGATTGTTTATTTAGTTCCAGTATTTTATTTAGGCAGATGAATCAAAAAATTTAGATGCTGTGATGAAAAAAGAATTTTTTAATTTACGTGCAAGTGATAAAATCTCGCTATGGCGATCAATACCTGATACTCGAGATGACTTGTATGTTATTTAATTAATTTTTCGTTTAATTCTTTTGTTTTTCTTCCTAAAATAGATGTAAAGCAGTTAAGTATCCAGATGATCTGCCAAGTGCATCAGTTGTAATAGTATTTAAGAATGAACGTTGGTCACCAGTACTTCGAACTGTTTACTCAGTTTTAAATCGTTCACCGAAACAGTATCTAAAAGAAGTTATTTTAGTTGATGATCAATCAGATATCGGTTGGGATACATTTTTGTAAAAATAACAACAAAAAAAATAATTGTATCGTTTTTATTTAGAGGAAATGGGTCAAAAATTAGATGATTATTGTGAAGAACATTTTGGTGAATTAGTTCGAGTTTTACGAGCACCTAGTAGACTTGGATTAATTAAAGCAAAAAATTATGGAGCAAAAAATGGTTAGTTTGATTTGAAAATAACACGATAGAATATATCTAGCTTTTATTTTTATAGCTACCGGTGATATTGTTGTTTTTCTCGATGCTCATTGTGAAGCTAATACTGGATGGTAAAAATTTTGATTATTTTGATTGAAATATTTCTTTTGTATAGGTTAGAACCTCTTCTTGCTCGAATAAAAGAAAAGCGTTCAGCAGTTTTATGTCCAAGTATTGATATGATTAGTGATCATAATTTGGCATATGGCGTGAGTATTGTTTTTAATAAATTATGTAATCTAAATTTGTTTTTTATAGGGTACAGGTTTTGGAAGTGTAGGTGGTTTTTGGTGGTCATTACATTTCAATTGGGCTCCAATTCCAAAACGAATACGTGATGCACAAAAATCCAGAATTGATCCTTATCCGTATTATAATAGTCATCTATAATGAAATAAAAATTTGTATTGTTCATTATTAGATCACCAACAATGGCTGGTGGACTTCTAGCTGCAAATAGAGAATATTTTTTTGAAATCGGTGGTTATGGTAAGATTTTTTATATATGATTAATTTAATAACTTTCGTTCTATGATTTATTTAGATGAAGATATGGAAGTAAGATTTTTTGAAATAAATTCTGATGGTTTCTATTGAATAAATAGGTATGGGGTGGTGAAAATTTAGAATTATCATTTCGTACATGGATGTGTCATGGTAGTCTTGAATTTGTTCCATGTTCTCGTGTTGGTCATATCTTTCGACCAGGTCATCCATATAATATGACTGGAGCAAAAGGTAAAGGTGATGTTCATGGTCGAAATTCTATGCGTTTAGCTGAAGTTTGGATGGATGATTACAAACGTTTATATTATATGCATCGACGAGAACTTATAGTAAGATCTATTCATAGAATTTAATAGAAAGATATAAAATATGTGATTTAGGGAAAAGACTATGGTGATGTTGAGGAGCGTCGAGCAATTCGTACTCGTTTAAATTGTCATTCATTTAAATGGTTTCTCGAGAATGTATTTCCGGAAAAATTTATTTTAGATGAAAATGTTCTTGCATATGGAGAAGTAAAAAAATTTATTTTCAAGAAAATTTATCATACAGATTATGTTAACTTTTTTAGACTAGAAATCCAAATTCACAATTGTGTTTAGATACGATAGGTAAAGATGAAAAAGGAACAATACCATTAGCAGTTTATTCATGTCAAAGTGGTGCATCAGCTAATCAATATCTTACATTAACGAAAGATAATCAATTACGTCGAGAAGATGGATGTTCAGTCACTTCAGACTCCACATCAATTGTTTTAACTAATTGTGATTATAGTGATCATAAGCAAACGTGGACACATACTAATGTAATAGAAAAACATTTAAATAGAATTTACATATTTTTATTTTGTTATAGAATGGAACACTTGTCCATCATCCAAGTAATCTTTGTCTTGATGTTGAAGGTCTTGCAAATAATGATCAAGTTAAATTAAAAAAATGTGAACCTAATAAATTATCGCAACAATGGTTATTCAGGCATTATCCAAAATAATTTATTTATAGAATAATTCCGTTACTCTTTTTTTTTGTTTTATTGTGAACAGTACTCATAACATTCCGTAATAATCGTTTTCTTTCTCTTCTTCTTACTGTGATATTTATTTCAAAATACTCTGAATAATATATCATCAAATTTTTTCTCTGATATGTATTTTATGTGAACATTTCGATGTATTTGAAATCAAAACGTTATGTTTCTATTTAATAAATATGAAAATTTATTTGCATTTAATTCTGTACTGACCTCTATGCCTAGAAACAGATTTGAGTAATATGTAATGTTTCAAGCAATAGAAATAATTTGTTTTTTTAAGAAGGTGAATCACCATTTATGTAATGTCACAATCAAAATGAAATACATTTTCGTGATATTTTACGTTATAAATTTACCTAGAAGTCTATCGGAATTTCTTGTTATTATAGATAAAAATGGTTAATACTCGAAAAAGAAAATTACCTACAAAAGAAGAATCTGATGTACAACAAAATACAAAGAAGAAACGAGTGACAAAAACTCAAACTCAAGAACCCTCACCTGAGATTTCTACAACTACGGAAACGACTAAATCACAACAATCTTTAAGTAGTTTAATTCATGAACCATCATGGTCGGAAAATCTACAAGATTTATTTAATGATAGTAATTTCAAGAATATTGAACAATATTTAAATAATCAATGGTCAAATGGCAAAACAACATATCCACCAAATAATCTGATATTTGAAGCATTTAATAAAACTCCATTTAACAATGTTAAAGTAGTTATTCTTGGACAAGATCCATATCATGATGATGGACAAGTTAGAATGAAATTCTTTTTTAAACAATCAAATTTTATGAATGATTATTTTTTTAGGCTCATGGATTATCTTTTTCTGTACCTAAAACAATGACAGTATTACCACCATCATTAAAAAATATTTTTAAAGAATTAGCAAATGATATTCCAACATTTCAAATTCCAAATCATGGTTGTTTAGAAAAATGGGCAAATTCAGGTGTCCTATTACTTAATGCTTCATTAACTGTCGAGTAAATCTAATAAAAACTATTTTTTAAATAAAAATATATCTTTATTTCTTTAGACCTCATTTACCAAACTCACATTCTCGTATTGGTTGGACTAAATTTACGGATAGTGTTATTAAACTTTTATCCGATAAACGTCAAGGTTAGATAAATAAATCTTCTCATTGTCTAAAATAATTTATTCTTCAATTAGATCTTGTCTTTCTTCTTTGGGGTGGTTTTGCACATGCAAAAGAAAAGTTAATTGATAAAACCAAACATACAATTATTAAAACTGCACATCCATCTCCACTTTCATTTAATAAATTTACAAATTGTAAATGTTTTTCTCTTGTTAATAAAGCACTTGAACAACATGGTCAACAACCAATCGATTGGTCACTTTAAATAAACTCTAGTTTACAGATTTATTGTTTTTTGTTTCGTCCAATAGTATATATTTTAATCATGAATATATGTATGTTTACAGAAAACAATAAAGACAAGGAAATCCATTGCACACAAGAGAGAGAGATACATAAGCAAAACGAATATGAACAGATCGAATGTTAAGAAGAAAGAAAGAAATATTGAGCATCATCACGGGCTGAGTGAGAGAAAAAGAAATGATGTCACCGGAATTTGAAGATAAAAAATGTTAAAATGAGAAATCAAGATAAAAATGGCATAGATGATGAATTTATATTTGAAGTTAATTTTATTGAACGATTTATGGATCTTTCTTCTTCACTTGAATCTTCCTTGTAACTATCGTCATCAGTAGCATTGCTTGATTGAGTTTCTTCATCGATTTTTGATACAGAATATGATTTCGATCTAAAGTTAGAATAAATAAAATTAATTTAAAAAAAATGATCAATTCATTATAACAATCAATAAAGATATAAGCAGAGAAGGACACACAAACAATATATATATGCATATACCATATCTCTCGTATTGTTCTCATAATACTTGTATACGGAGACCTATTCAGTAATTATGATAAAAACAAATTCTAAACTTATTATAATATTAACGTACTTATTAGTAATATTATTACTACGATTCGGTGAAGAATTTGAACGGCTGCGTGGTTCTACGTCGAAAGCAGCTGTATTTAATAGATTATTTTGTGTTAGACTAGATAGTTGAAAAGCGGTGTTAAATTGAAGCATTATAATAATATTAAAAAAAAGAAACAATGAAAATCCTGCCTACTTTTCGGAAGTAAAAATATTTAATGGATTAGCAGATGGAGTTGGTGGTTGAACAGATATAGTTTGAGATATTAAGCCATTACTTGAACGTGGCTGAGGAATAGGTGCCTGGTTTGTCTTCTATAAATATTTATAATATAAATTTCATGAAAAAAATAAATGAAGATAAATTACTATAGAACGTGTTCGTTTAACTTGATCTTTATTTACTTGAATAATTGTTCGACCTAATGTCATAGTTGTGTCTCCAGTTGAATTTGATTGTGGACTAACAGGTGAGACATCATGATTGATATTAATTGGAGATGCCGGCACAGATGAAATTGATCCTGATCGACTTGAAGAAAATACACCGAAAATTTTTTTTGAAAAACCTTTCTTTTTTGATACTGGTGATGTACGACCAGATGTAGCAGTATTTGTACTATCACTTGATGTAATTGTTGAAGTACCAGCAAAACTTTCACTACGAGCATTAGGACGTATATCTATCTGTTGTTGTTGATGAATATAATGACTAAGATTATGATACTGATCATGTTCAACTGCAAAATCAAGCATAGGACCAGGAATAAATATATCAATAAGTTTTTTTAATTCTTCGTATTTTAATCGTTGTCGTTGTTCAAATATACGTGAACGAAGACTTGGTGATTCAATAGCAACATTTACTGAATTAAGTAATAATGTAAGAAAATAAGAACAAAATGATTGATCATATTTATAGACTCCACCAGGTGGATCAATGAAAGATGTTATATCATTTCGACGCCAAATAGCAACCTATAAAAAGAAATAGAAATTAGTATTATTTCTTATTTATATATTACTTTATAATGAAGTTGTTCGTTAATCGTTACTGGTTGTACAGTAATATATATTTGTATTACTTTTCCAGCAATAAAATCTGGTAAAAATTTTGCACCTGCTTCTTGAAAAACAACACAAACAAATGCATTTCCAATTAAACCTTTTCTTTCAATACATTGTCCATTTGCTTTTGTTGATGGTATTAATGGTGCTATATTGAACATAATTTCATGATTTTCATATTCTGTATAATAAGAATATTCGCCATGTAAATCATCTTTTGTATCAAGATCACCACGATATTTTGAAAAGCCTTTTAATGCTACTTGACGTGATATATAATCTAGAAAATGACGCATTTCATTTGGCATAGAATCATTACTAAATATATCATATTCATTTGTTTGATTAACACCTTGATAAATAACACCAATTTTACAATGATATCTTTCATCATTTGTTTTATCAAATAAATATAATTTTTCATTCGCCTGTTAAGAATAATTTTAAATACAAAATCATTGCAATTTTATTTGACTTATCATCTCACCTACTCACTTTTGGATCACCGATAGCTCCATATGACAAAACTTCTGTCAATTTTCCTTTATGAAATAATATTTGGAGAATATGATTTTCATTTGTTCCATTAACTATTTCAGATACATCACAATTACGATATTGAGTACTAGAGATATATAAATAAAAATTAATTAAATAAATTCATTTATTCATCTATTAATTATACCGAATAAGCGCACGAGCTAAACAAGTGTCTACCATAGACTCTTTATTATGGATAAATCGTAGAGATGCTAGAAATGGACCTTCATGGAAAAGTTCGCCGTAATAATTTGCATGAAACTAATTATACAAGAATAGAAAGACTTCTTTCTCTTTTTTTATCACACTTTGATCTACTTACATGGTTGAGAAAATGATCACGATATATTTCTGAAATACAAAGCGGCGTAGCTGATTCAAATATAAATAATTCAGCTGATCGTGGTTCAGTTATAGCGTCTTCACAAATAAATGAAGATGATGGAACTGAATCATCACTTTGAGATGAAGGTAAACGTTCATGACTTTGTGAAGCAGTTATTCGTGAATTGTTTGTTGGTATCTTCTATTAATAAATACATTTTTTTAAAATAAAATATCTTTTTTTAATATTACCTGCTGTTCTTTTTCATCAGATTTATTTATCATGATTACTCTCAATTCTGAAGTGATTTTTTTATATAGATATAAAGTAACACAATCGATAAGTAGAAAAAGACTAAGTCAGCTTTTTTCTACTAAGTCCGCCTCTTTTTCTTTTTTTTTTTATTAACAATGTGCTTATAGAGAATGAAGAACGATACACGAAGAGATGCGGAAGGGAGAGAGAGAGAGAGAGAGAGAGAGAGAAAGAAAAAAATATATATAGAAACGGTAAGGAGAAGGCGTGCAAAAAAGAAAGAGAAGATGCGTCACTAATAGGTTGTCGTCTTTATTCAAGCGTAACAAAAATAGATGTGCATAGACTATTATTTCATTATTATTAAATAATCAGTTCTGTTCAAATAATAGAATTTCTCATTTATTTCTCCCCTAGTATTCTCTCAAGATTACTGCTGTGTAAAAACAGGAACAAAAGAAGCACGAAGATTGTTTCTTAGCATTAACTGAAGCGGATAATCTTGATCTTGTTTAAATTGCAAATTATTCAAATGATTACTGATGATCTTAAAATGAGATGACAGTATAACCTTGAAATATAATTGCTAACATAACTTTTAAATGAGTGTTTCATATATATATCATGTTTATATCCTTCAACTATTTCTCACCTTCGGCTTACTCATCATTTTACTCACTTATGTCATGCAGTATGTAAGAGAAAAAAATTTGCTTTCTCGATTATGAAAACACATACACACACTTAACTTACCAATGAAAATGGTGTATCTGGTTTTATTGCCATTGTATCAGCAGATTGTGCAGGAGATATAGTAGTGGAGGCGTTTGAGTTGCTAATATTAATAGTGTTCGTATTTACTTCGTCTCTAAAAACAAATTATGCTAAGCAACAAGGTAAGATATTCACGTTAGGTTAGGGTGCATAATACTCAACTGCTAGTATCTTATAGTTTACTGATAAGAAGAAGAAAAAATGAGAAAAAGAGAAAGACAGAGAGAGAGAAAAAAGAGAATTGTTAGTTCCTCCTCTTTTTTTATTATCAATAGTTATTCTTTTTTTTTTGTGTTGTCGACTTATAATAAATGACGTAGTTTAATAGTCTATTATCGTTATCATTATCATCTGTCTTTATACCCATAAACCTACTTTGTATTAGTTTTATGATGATGTTTTGCATTACGAAATGCATGTGGAATTAGAGAACTGAAATAGATTTGTGGAGTTGAATTACGTCGATCAGAAGATGTAAGATCATTATGGTCGACTGGCGGTTTTAATTCGCTAGTTCGTCTATCACGTTTAATACTATGTTTATTTGTATATGATGGTATTGATGTTAGTTCTGTAATTGTATCAGCAGATACTTCTTCTGAAGCAGACATTGTTCGTGGTCGTGAACTACTTCGTGGTCGATGATGATGAAGATGGTGGTGATGATCTTTTGGAGGACCTGCCATAGAATGTCTTGATGGAGGATAATGATCGCTCTGAGATAGTGTTGGTTGTAATGCTTTATTAGGAGGTGAATTAAGATCAACACGATTTTTAAATGTCGATAATTGCGTAGGTGATGCCGTTGAATCAACCGACATGGTTCAATAATAACAAAAGATTTTTTTTTCTTCTAGAAATAGAAATAAGTAATGAGTATTATCTTTAATTAGAACATTGTATCAATAGAGTAATTATATCAATTAGTTCTTCTTTTTTTGATTAAAACCGGAAATAAATACTAATCTTATTTTATCTAACACGTACTTTATAGATAAAAAGAAATTTTTTACAGAGTGTACCTTAATATAGATACTTTTTGTACGTACCTTCTTGTTATTATACAAATCTATTTAGTACAAGCTTTTACGTCGTTACTATTATTATATCTAAATCGAATGAGCTAAAACAAAAATAAATAATTGTATTTTCGAGTAATTCATAACACTTAATAATAAGTGAATGAATTTCGTTGAAATACATCTTCCTATCGGTTAACCGACCTTTGCATGGCATATACATAGTCATGTGCATACCTATTGCGTTCTGCTTGAGTAATCTTTTGCTTTTTTTTTCTTGCCTATTCAATATAAACATTAATATGTTGATTAAAAAGAGTTTTCTTTTCTGCACCTATTGAATCACATGTGCTCGATCATGCGTGTTTTCGATAAGAAAAAAACAGAATAATACAAAAGGTAAAAGAAAATAAATATCTATTTATTAATATATACTCATTAATAATAATATTCGCGTTGTTTTTTCTTCTCTTAAATATAATATGTAGATAAATGAAAAAACAGAAAGTTATACAAAATTTTCAATCATCATTGGATATATTGTTCTCAATGTCAAGTATACTGTTGAAAATGATATTTAGACTAAATAGAATATCTTTTTCTAAGTAGATACTTACTATTTAAGTATTTTTAATATAAAAATAAAGATATTTAACATAAAATGATGAAAAAAATACAGTGCGCAATAAAATTAATTCAATTGAAAGTTTGAAATGAAGAATAGTCATACTATGTTATTACTCTTTCTCTCGTATACTTCTTTTTTTTCACCCTATTACTCGTCTGTGGTAATAGAAAAAGAAAAAGTAAGACAAGTACAATAGAGATTCAAAGAGTGTCAGTTTATTGTAGCAAAGTTGTTTGTTTCTCATCTCTTTTTACGATTTCTATATTATTAGCTATTTGTTCTCTTTTTACCAGAGACGCACGTCCGTATATGCGAAATAAGAGAAATATTGATTTATAATAGCATACTATATAAACATATCTAGGCTACATTTTATGAGAAAAAAAACTCTTCATGTTTGCTTATTCCTTATTTTTCTTAAACATCATAACAAAGAGGAAAAAAACAGGATAGACAGGAGGAAATTATATATTTTATATTTTCTCATTGTTTTGTTTTTACAAAGAAGAATAGCGCAATATGCAATTTAAATAGATCTATCTATTTGTCTGATATATATGAACTGATCCGATCGTATCGAGTAACAAGATTTAGAAAATGAACAAAATGATGATGTAAACATTATTTTTTTTTAATTGACAGTTGTTTGATATACTAGACATTTAATACATGAATGGTATATAGTGTTCATCAATGTTTTTGAAATCGAATGAAAATAAGCGTGTAATTGAACCAAATATATTTTTTCATTAAAATACTTTGTAATTGATGTTTTTATGTAATAATAAATATTCATATTATGGAGATTTAACCAAATCTAATACTCTTTTGAATAGTATATTTTAATAGAAAATAGATTTATTTGAGTATAAAAGTGAATGTTAATAAGAATAGTCTATTTTTTATTTCTTTCTTTTATAAATGGCAAAGCATAAAAAAATAAAATGTTCAATCATTATACATTAATTGTATGTCCATTTTGTTTTAATACATCAATAGCTGTTTGTAAATTGATATCCTTGATCAATACATAGTCTGTATCAAATGTCGATATAGCTAGTATACCAACTTCAGCTTTAGCTAATGGATTAAGAACAGATGTTAAAATACCGGTCAGATCAAATGGAAATGGACCGATCAATTTGAAACACTTCCAATTTCGTTCACATTGAATCTCTTTTGGTAATTGATTATTATCAATTGTAATTATTGATAGTTCATCATTCGTTTTTGTTATTGAAACAAATGGACCATTGAATGCCCAAGACGGTAATGATGATGATGGTGATAGCCGACATATAACAAAATTTTCTTGAAGAAGTTCAAGTGTTAATGTTGCTGGTTTAGCCATTAATGAATTATTGCAGGATGTAAATAATCTAGTATCTCAATCTCAAGTGTAATGTTATGTATATAACTGTGATGAATATCTAATCATAAAAATAAAGTATTATTAAAAGAGGGCGTGCTCTGACGGTAAGTATAAATCGTTAATAATCTTTGAAGGTGAGATTGAATATAGTGGAAAAATTTTATTAGATTTGTGATAGATATGTGATTTTTGAAACGCACAAAAGAGAAGAAGACAGAATAACGTCCATTTTTTTTCGTTTATGATTCGTATTCATACCTAAACGTTACACTACTAAAAAATGGTAACTAATAGTCTATGATTGAGTATTCGACAAGGTGCTGTCCAAATGCCTGTAGAGTAATTTCATTGTAAACCTTATGACGAGAATGATTTAGATTTAATTCATCGTATATATTGAATTGAAGGTGTGGGTGAGTGTCTGTGTGCTGATCCTATTTACACCCATACCCGCTTTCATTGTTAATTCGACATGTAAAAAACATCTTCAAAGTTACATTGAAACTAATGAACTCATAGTGCTTGGGAAAACTCTTAAGGATTCAATGAATGATATAATAACGATGATAATGAACATGAGAGTTAATAGTTACGGGAAGAGAAAGAAAGCAAACAATTTTTGGCAACATAATATAATATGACATTTATGCAAGGCTACATTTTAGAATTCAAATAAAAAAAAATTTTCTAAGATTAATTTCTTAGTTCAGAAGTGTAGTTGAACGCTTTGAAAATGTATATGGAAGATCAGAACGATGATGTTGAGCAATGAATTCGAGTGCATTGATGATTCGTGAGACATCGTCATCAGACAAGCCAGCATGTAATGTTAATCTCAACATAGATCGGTTTAGAGGTGTCGCAGGTGGTATGAATATAGCACCGGATATTCCAACATTTTCGAAATAACTCTGAAGTTTTTTTGAGAACAAATTTGGTCCAGCATTCAAACACAAAATGGAACTTGGCAGTGGTGTTTGTTCGACATCAAATTCTAATGTAACTGCAGCATGACGTACGGTTGTTGCAATATGCATTAATCTTTGTCTTTCTTTATCGGCATTGTAAATTATATTGATAGCACGTTGAAGACGTTGTATATCCCAATTCATAAGTGTGCTGCTAAATGTTGAAGATGATGATTTTTCTCTCACATACAATACCTCTTGAACTCGACCAGCAATGAATCCAGCACGAACACAATACGCTTTAGCTAGACTACCCGTGATAAAGTCAATACGATCTGTTACATTTCCCAATGATGCAAGACCGCAACCATGTGGTCCATACAATCCAATTGAATGAGATTCATCGACTACCAACATGCAATTGTATTGTTCCTTGAGATTACAAAGTTCAATCAGATCAGCAATAGAACCTTTTCCTGAGTAAAGAGAGTCAACGACAATAATTCCACTTCCAAATCTGCGAAGATTTTGTTCTAGATCATCTAAAGAATTATGTTTAATTTTGTGAATAATACCACGACTAGCGCCTTGCCAAAGTGACTCATGAGCAGCAGTATCAATATAGATGTGGGTCTTCGCAGGGATAACCAATGCTTGAAGTAGACCATAATTAGCCACATATCCACTTTGAGCTAAATAAACACTTTCTTTTCCAAGTATTTTCTTAGCTAGTAAGTCAGATACTTGATATTGAAGACAGGCTTGTTGTAAAAAGACTCCTGCCATTATATTGTCTGATCCTTGCCTTGGGATTGAAAAGTGCTGTTTCTCATCCAATAAATTTTGATGCAAGACTTTTTCAGTCTTAGAAATCACGCTATTCATGCTATGTTGATATGCATCATCGTCAATTAATCGTGGATCACAGGACAAATGTAAATAGTCATTATTGTCAAGATAGATATCAATGCAATCTGGTCGTGTTAATGCAAGTAAATCTATGTCACCTTTGCCTGTAGTAGTTGATTGAAAATATTTCTGCATATTTTGAAGAAATTGTTCTCTGGTAGTATTCGTCTTTGGTGGATGGCTAAGAGGCATGGTTGATGACGCTGCGGATGATGGTATGTTGCAAACAGCTCCTCCTAAAAAATACGAGAACAATAACAATTATGAACAACATGTTGCACAGATAAGCAAGTTGTAATTATTATGGCTCCATTACCTCAAATGAAATCAAGAAAACTGACTATTCGTACAGGTTTTTCAATCTTTTTGCTTTAACAAAATTACTCGATTCACTGTAAATTATTTCATTTCTTACTAGGACAACCTGAATTGCAGTGACATAGTGAAAAAGATATAAACGAACGAATTAAGCTGTGTTTTATGACTTACTTAAATGTGATTGGTATTTGTTGTTGGTTATAATCAAATATTTGACTAAACGATTGTGTACGAGACGAAACATATTCACTTGTTTGAATGATTATTATCTGAAAGTAGAAAATAGCGATTGTTGAACTTGCTTTTCATAAATAAAGGATACCACTGAAATTCATTTTACAAGGACATCTTTGTATGGTAGCGGATTAATTGCTTGAAACAGAATCATTAAGAACATCTAGACATGTTGACTTCTTTAAAACTATTAAGGCTTCTGCAGATACACCGACCATTCCGAGTAATCAGAAAACCTTGGGGGCTTATAAAAATATCTAACTCGCTCAGATGATTACGCAGAAATCATTGGAGAAACCTGTGGTAAGTTTGAAACGGTGAGAAAGGATTTTTTTTCGATCCGTAAGGTATTATTGGATTCAACGAATGCACACTCTGATCAGAATAGCGAAAGAAGAAGACACAAGGCTAGATAATCTGGGTGTTCTAACATTCACACTTAAGGCATAGCGAGACTTACACAAAGAATTAAAAGAGTTAATGTCAATATGCGAATGGTCAAACATCAGAAATTTCATCTCGTAAGAGATGTCTGCATTGTCACTTTTATGATAATAGCAGATCTATCGCGTTTCACATTTTAATCTCACAGAGATTGCATTAATAGCTTTTATTCTAGGATTACCTTCAGTTCCCAATCTGTATCATTGAATCTCTCAATTTCAATACCTAAAAATCATTTTGCTGCATCATGTTAGACAGCTCTGTTACGCATCAAAAATTTACGTACCTTAATTAAATGTAAAAAGAGGAAGAGCAAGCACCTTTAATACCTAGTGAAAAAATGACTCAGAAAGGTAACTTCCGACGTGATATTGAAATAAAAAGGGAAAAAAACATGTTGTCATAACAAATTACGTCTGTATATTGCAAAACAGTGTCTAAAAATCTCGAATAAATCATTTGCAACTAAAGTGAAGGATATACTGTAGTAGTCTCTTTCTTTATATATACAATCTTCGGTTACTTGAATTGAGTAAAAAAACTCTGAGTTAAGTTGAAGTCCAAAATCCATATTGTACCCATATGTACGCATTTTCAAGAAAAGTATTCCTTTTTTTACAGCTGTATTCAAATTTTCTAAAAAGGAAATTTCCGATATTACTAAAATTTCTCTTACATCCTTTTGAGTCATTAAATGCTATCGACAGGAATTTGCCAAGTATTCAAAAATATTAAAACTAATTTCACCAGAAATTACTCAGGAAATTCAGCAATTATGGAAATTTCAATAATTACTACTATCTTGAGGATGTGAGTGTCGGTATCTTGTCTCGTTTTTTTTATTAAGTCTTCGTTATCATATTTTATCAACAAATCAAGAATATATTTTCAAAGATTTTCCAACTATTCGCCGATGTTTATGTTCTGTTGATGAATTACCTATCCTTAATGTTGAATATCGTTTAGTTAATGATATTGAGGTAGTTTTTATTGATAAATCAACAACATACGATGCACAAGTTCATCCAGGAGAAAAGTACGTATGAAAAATATTGGATAAATTAAAAATTTTCATAATTAACGCTGAAGTTTATTTATTTATTTATAGTTTATTTGTAACACTTGGCTTAACTAACTCATCATCAGAATGTGATATCAATAATGTAGAAATACAAGCTTTTGCATATGGTTTTGATATGACAGGTTTATATTTATATAAAACTATGTAATTAATTTTTATTTCGATTATTTTTAGAATGTACTAAAACTACAGAATTCGATTTACCAATATTAATGAATGAAATTATAAAACTAAAAATAGACCTTAGTGAAATGCATGATCGTTGTCTTTTGCGACACGATCGATCAGCAACAAAGAATGAAATCGATTCAATTAAAATATGTCATAAAAAATCTTTTATTTATATACATATCTATTTAGTGTTTAACTATTGAACTTCGTCTTGATTATTTAGCATTAAGAAAATTTGAAATTACTGACATACAAAATGATAAAGAGTAAAATAAATTTTTTTCTAATCTCATTTATCTATATTTAAATCTCATTTGTTGTAAAATTGATAATCATCTATGAGAAGAAATTATATTCCATAATAGTACAGTAAAATCAATGGAATCTTCATTAATAACAACAAAATAAAATATATTTACATCGGATTTAAATCAATTAATTGCTGATATTCGAACCCAATTACCGATGCATATTCATTATAAAACCACTACTTCAGTTAGTATTTTATTCACTTTATTTACTGTTGTTTGACCGTAATCATATTATAACAGAGTAAAATATTTCAGCGAATTATTGATAAAATGATATTCTCTCTTTTAACTTCTCAATAATCCTAGTTTTTTATATCTAATCATATGCATATAGAGTTACAAGAATCAATAAAAAACAAAATCGAATTTGTATTTTATTTATTTTTCTAAGTAGAATAAATACCTTCGTTTATCTATTGATTGGCAATATGTGTCCAATGACAAAATTCAAAATCATTTCAGTGATCTTATACAATCACCTTATACATATGATTGGCATTTTGAAATGATGGCTAATACTTTACACATACATTTATGTGTTTTATCAAAATATTACAATTAGAATTTTTATGTCCAACATTAAATGGTATTCGATTTTTAGATTCGAATAAAATCATATTTAATAATGTAAGAATGTTGAATTGCATGTTTTTGAATACAAATATTTTAATTTTTAGATTGAACAAGGAAAATATGTTATGACTGAACGTATTCTAAACTTTTCTCAAAGAAATAATTCCGATGTACTTATTGTTGATAATATAACATGGAAAAGAATCACTTTAACATTTTAAAATTAAGAATAAAAAGAAATAAGCGAAAATAATGTTTTGTTCTTTTCATTGTGTATTTTTTATAATCTATTTGTACTCAAGTTATTCACGAGAATTTTTTTTTTGCATTTCTTAACAGCAGAAATAATGGATGATTTTAGATTGATAGTTAGTTTAGAAATATTTTTGAAAATAATAGTGATATATGTTTATTCTTGTACTTTCGAATATAAATCTAGTCTTTATATAAATCGTTCATTGATAGAGTTTTTTTAATTACCAAAAATCGTTTAAATCTCTAGAAAATTCAACAGATGCAAGCCTGCTGGCTGGAAATACTGTTTTATTTTGCTGCCCACGAATGTTAGATGCTTTTGTCTAATAAGAGAACTTGTAGCAATGCTTCTTCATACAATTTGTAATAATTTGGTGATGAATAATTGTGAGGCATATGATTCTCACAAAAAAATTTGTATTAGTAACTATTTAAAATTGTATTTTGAAATATTTCCTATCAAGTACATTTGACTTCAGTATTCTTTGTTTATTCATTATTATTCACAAATAATCGATTGGAATTTCTGAGAATGATATAATCAATATTAATATTTTGTAATAGTTTGTTGTCATTATAAGTGAGTCCAATGACTTTAATGGTTATTCGCTGGCATATCGAATAAATATCGTTGATATTATTTATTTAAAACATATGTAACAGTCAAAAAGATAAATATAAATAAATGCTTTCTATTTTAAATCAATCTGAAAAAGCATTGAAGAAGATTTTCACTTGCATACTTTTGACATTTTGTACATAGTGTAAATACATTTATTTTAAAACACAAATACTGTCAACTATCATGCTGAAGATTGATCGAAACACTGACAACAAATAACTTTTACAGCAAAATGTATATTTCAATCTTGTCGATTTTGATGAAAAATATACTTTCGAAGATATGTCTTTTGGTAAATAATGTACTGAATATGAGATCAATCAATCATCAGATATATATTAGTAGCCATTGAAACACTTTTTTGTTGTTGAATAGACTTAAAATATTATATTATCATTGTCGCACTAAAAATTTGTGGTAACTGTCAGTAATAGTGTCGTGCATAAACTTGCAGAGAAGACAACAGCTTGTCTTAGATTTCATCGTCTTATAAATAAATACATAAATAACATTCTTCCATAGCATCATTAATTCACTATCAAAACTATCAACGCTCGGAATTGTTCTTAATTCGATATAAAATATATCATAACTTAGAAGCAGAACCAGATACTTTCTCGATCAGTTTCCAAAAGAGACTTTAAACAAGTTACTTAGTTTATGAATGGTTCTCTGATTTTCTCAAAAATACTATGTCATTTGAAATCCGGTAAAACCAGCATCAGCTTAGCAATTAACATGACATCTGCTAACCACCATTCTCTTGATCATATAATAATAATCATCTTTTCTGTCAGCACGTTTCGTTTCATTAAGACACAATAGCTGATAACTATGTTCTAACAATTTAAGACCGGTCCATGAAAAACAGCATATAATAGAATCACAAATAACACCATGAAATTAGGCTATCGCATCTCCTTCAGTTCAGAGCATTACTTAAACAAGAACAAATGTATCATGATTATTTTATAGTAAAAAAGTAGAACAAGATTCACACTTTAGTAAACATGCTTTCACAACAATCAAACAACTTTATTGTCATTTATAAGTCACCAATGCAATGAAATCCTAATGAGACGATAAATACATTCTTCTATTCCAACACAATGGTATCTCCTTCATTAACATTTACTGTTTTGCCAAGCGCTCATTCCTCTGAATAAGTTCATGCAACCGATCTAGAACCTTCGCCTCGATCTGATTCCCGAAGAGAATAAGTTTAGTGAGTGCCTGTGTGAAAAAATGTAAATATTTTGTATGAAATAGCTGACGAGAAAATGAGATTTACTGTATTATTTCTTAATGAATCAATAAGATCATGAACTCCCTTCTCTCCGATTTCATTATGTTGGAGATCAAGTGTGGTGAGTGTCTGTGAAAAAAAGTATAAATGTTAGTCGGAGATCGTTGAAGAAAAACTGAGATTTACTGTATTATTTTTTAATAAACCAGCAACACGTTGTGCTCCTTTGTCTCCAATTTGATTGACACTCAGATTAAGTGTAGTAAGCGTCTGTGTGACAAAGTGTAAATAATTGCATGATGAACTAGTTGAAGGAAGAATGAGATTTACTTTATTGTTTTTTAATAAATCAGCAAGATGTTGTGCTCCCCTATGTTCGATTTTATTGCCACTGAGATCAAGTGTGGTGAGTGTCTGTATGCAAATGTGTAAATGTGTGTATGACATAGCTGAGGAGAAAACGAGATTTACTGTGTTGTTTCTTAATGACTCATCAATATGTTGTGCACCCGTGTCTCCGATTTGATTATTGCCAAGTTGAAGTGTCGTGAGTGTCTGTGTGAAAAAGTGTAAATATTTCTATGAAATAGTTGAAGATAAAATGAAATTTACTGTGTTCTCTTTTAATAAATCAGCAAGATGTTGTGCACCCGTCCCTCCGATTGTATTGCCATTGAGATTAAGTGCGGTGAGTGTCTGTGTGCAAATGTCAAAATGTGTGTATAACATAGTTCAGGAGTAAATGAGATTTACTGTATTGTTTCTTAATGAATCGGCAAGACCTTGTGCTCCTTTCTTTCCAATATAATTGCTGCTGAGATCAATTGTGGTGACTGTCTGTGTGGAAAAATGTAAATGTTGATATGACTTGCTTGACGAGAGAATGATATTTACTGTATTGTTCCTTAATGAATCAGCAAGCTGTTGTGCTCCCTTCTCTGTGATTCTATTGACACCGAGATTAAGTGTGGTGAGTGTCTGTAAAAAAGTGTAAATATGTATATGAGACAGTTGAAGAGAAAAGAAGATTTACTGTGTTATTTTTTAACGAACCAGCAAGATATTCTGCTCCTTTCTCTTTGATTTTATTATAACTAAGATTAAGTGTGGTGAGTGTCTGTATGGAAAAATTTAAATGTTTATATGAGATAGTTGAAGAGAGAATGAGATTTACTATGTTCTCTTTTAATAAATCAGCAAGATGTTGTACACCCGTGTCTCCGATTTGATTATTGCCAAGTTGAAGTGTCGTGAGTGTCTGTGTGAAAAAATGTAGATATGTGTATGAGACAGTTGAAGAAAAAATTAGATTTACTGCATTATTTCTTAACGAATCAGCAAGATGCTGTGCTCCTTTGTCTCCGATTCGATTATAACTGAGATTAAGTGTGGTGAGTGTCTGTGTAAAATAGTGTAAATGCATATTTGAAATAGTTTAAAAGAAAATGGAATTTACTGTATTGTTTCTTAATGAATCAGCAAGATGTTGCGCTCCCTTTTCTCCGATTTTATTGCCATCGAGATCAAGTGTGATGAGTGTCTGTGTGAAAAATTGGGAATGCACGTATGAGGTAATTAAACATAGAACGAGATTTACTGTGTTGTTTCTCAATGAATCAGCAAGGTGCTGAGCTCCTTTGTCTCCGATTTGATTGTGGTCGAGATTAAGTGTAGTGAGTGTCTGTAAAAAGAGTGTACATATGTGTATAAGACAGTTGAAGAGAAAATGAGATTCACTGTGTTATTTCTTAACGAATCAGCAAGATACTGTGCTCCCTTCTCTCCAATTTCATCTAAACCGAGATGAAGTGTGGTGAGTGTCTATGTAAAAAATGTAAATACTTCTATGAGATAGTTTAAGACAGAATGATATTTACTGTGTTGTATTTTAATAAATCAGCAAGATGTTGTGCTCCTTTCTCTCCGATTTTATTGCCATTGAGATGAAGTATGGTGAGTGTCTGTAAAAAAGTGTAAATATGTATATGATACAGTTGAAGAGAAAATGAGATTTACCGTATTATTTTTTAAGGAACCAGCAAGATATTCTACTCCTTTCTCTTTGATTTCATTATACCTGAGAAAAAGTATGATGACGGTCTGTATGAAAACATGTAAATGTTTGTACGAGATAGTTTAAGAGAAAATGAGAGTTACTGTGTTGTTTCTTAATGAATCAGCAAGGTGTTGTGCTCCTTCGTCACCGATTTTATTGCAACCGAAATCAAGTCTGGTGAGTGTCTGTATGAAAAAGTTTAAATATGTGTATGAGACAGCTGAAGGGAAAATGATAATTACTGTATTGTTTGTTAGTAAATCAGCAAGATGCTGTGCTCCTTTGTCTCCGATTTCATTAAGACAGAGACTAAGTGTGGTGAGTGTCTGTGTGAAAAAGTGTAAATGCATATTTGAAATAGTTTAAAAGAAAATGAATATTTACTGTATTTTTTTTTAATGAATCAGCAAGATATTGTGCACCCTCGTCTCCAATTTGATTTCTTGATAGAAAAAGTGTGGTGAGTGTCTTTGTGAAAAAATGTAAATGTTAATATGACATCATTGAAGACAGAATGATATTTACTGTATTGTTTGTTAATGTATCAGCAAGATGTTGTGTTCCCTTGTCTCCCATTTGATTGCGTGACGGATCAAGTGTTGTAAGTGTCTATGTGAAAAAGTGTAAATGCATGTTTGAGATAGTTTAAGAGAGAATGAGATTTACTGTATTGTTTCTCAATGAACTGGCAAGGTGTTATGCTTCTTTGTGTCCTATCTGGTTGCTACGGAGATGAAATGAGAGGTGGAGCGGGTATGAGTGTGGATGCAATTTTGTTTTCATCGAGATTTATATTTTTTAGAATATTACTTAGTTTTATGATTGACTAGCTCTCCCCAAATGCTTTTAACTTGATAAATTGTGTTGTCTCTTAATGAATTCATCGAATGATAATTACATATTGAAACTATATATAAGACTTACTTGATATCGCCAATAAGTGTTAAGGATTTGATTGAACCGTTGGCAGACATTTTGCATTGAGCACAATAAAGTAAAATCGGTTTCATAGTCCAGAATTCGATAAACAAGCTCTACTGGTAATGTAAGAAATGTACACATAGTTTTGTTAGATTTTGATGGAGACTGTTAAAATATATTATGTGGCGTTGCTTTTATAGCACGTGTTGTCGAAAGTAATTTGATATGCTTTGATAGCAGTGTTTCGAGAGAGAATGATACAATTATTTCGTCATAGAAAGAATTGACTAATGGTGATTCCAATAATGAATTATTAGTTTTATTCAAAAAGAGGGCGTTAATGTATATGTTTGGTGGAGTTTGGTGAGAAGATAATATATCATGTGGATGAGTATTTTTTAATCTTTTTTTATGATGAAGAGTGTCTGAACAAGAACAGATAGTTAACTTTCCCAACAATACTTTTTTGAATTTAATGTGATGATCCATTTGAATAAAGAATGTTGAGGGTGTGAGTAAATGTGTGTTCTTCTTATCACAACCACATCCTATAGATCATGAACAATCCAGATTGGTTTTATGTATTGGCTCAATAAAGTGTATGACTAAAATCTAATTTTTTAACCAGTTCTCAAGCTCAATAAATGCTAAGATGGCTCTGTAAGAGTCCACCAGAGTCTATTATCGTTTGCCGATGCTACACAAAATTTAATTAAATCTTTCTGAGCCCAATACAGTTTATCAGAATGTTTCTAAGCCTGCTATGATCTGCTAAAATTCACAAAGATCTGTTATGATTCAATACAAATTCTTCTGGTTCACGTAGGATTCGTCAGAATTCATCAAATCAACTCCATTATCCATAATTTCATTCTCAGCAAAATATATGTCTGATATTATCTGTCAATGGTACTGTCTTCAGATTCGTACCCATATTCTGTATCTTCTGTTCTAAAACTTGATATTTTATTCAAACTTCAGAAAAAACATTATCCCCTGATTCAAAAAAGTAAGACGTGTCCTTGTGTCTATTATACAGTCAAAGTATTTAATGCCTTATTGGAATCTTTCGCACTAATTTTTGAACACAAGTCTGACAATGATCATCGAAGCAAAATCCTTTTTATGTGCTGCATTGTAACACAAAAGTTTATCTGAATGGCTACGATGAACATTTCGACCATATTATTACTTATTAGTATGATCTAAGCAACTTCTAATTACGAGGGTGAGTGTGGTTGAACTTCTTATTACGTATTCCGACATGGACACCTACACTACACAGCCTCAAGATTAATAATTGAGAAAAAGACAAAGATGAGAATATTGTATGTATCATTCTGTATTTTTAGTCTCGTTTATTAAACGAAAATTTAGCGAAAAAACAAGTAAACTAACATAGAATATAAGTCTGAAAATATTTAGGAAGAATTAAATGTTCTTGATACGTAATTAAATATTTCATATTCATTACTTGATTGAACTACAAAATAAATAAAAATAAATTGATTTACATGAAGTAATTTATTATCATATTCTTGTTGCTGTGATGAAGATTTTTCTTCAATTTGTTCTAAAAATAATTTCCAAGCACGACCATAAGATTTTTTCATTAAATTATATTTATAATGAAAATTAGATAATTTTCTATCATTAATTTTTGATATATCACATAATAACTTTCTTAATGAAATATAAATATCAATAAACCAATTTCGATGTTTTTCTTTATCAGTTGATGATGAATTTTTTTGACCAAAAAATTTTAAAATCAGATCTTCATCAAATAAAGTTAAAATTTTATCTTGAATAAATTTAATAATTCCATTTAATTTTTCATCTTTTCTATCATTTGTACTCGAAGTACGTCGTTTCCTCTTGAATGTTAGTAATTTTCAGTGTTATTGGAAGAAAATTTTCGAAATTGCTGAGAATGACTCTTACCATGTGTATATAACTTTCGAAACTTCTTTTTTTAGGAAATCTGAACATACCTCCATAATAATAAAGAAAACTAATGCTCAACATGATTACTCATATTCATACATTGCTTATCCGACATTGTTAGTTTTAAAATATGAAATATATAAATTGTAGAACAATATCAGTTTATTTATGAAGTATAAAGAAAACATAAAGATTGATCCGTTAATTTGATTCTATTACTTCTACATACGTTTTGCAATCATCGGTATGTTAAGAACATGTGATTAATTATTAGGTTAAGCTGACTCAAAGACATAAAGATAACAAAAACTGAAATTTTAGATAATATATATCATTTCATCAATATAGAATTAGTCAAATTGATATTTCTAACGGATTATTAATTTATTAAAGAAAATCAAGAATGACAATAAAGAGCAAGACTATCTAGTTCACAAATTTTTCATTGATTTTCTTTTGCATATTATACCACTATTGTTCCATTGTAACTTCTTTAACAGCGTTATGAATACCAGTTGGAAATAAAAGTGCTAAACGTCTTTGACGTAAACTTTGTTCTTTTTCAAAGATTTCTTGAACCTGTTTAATTTTTTCTTCATCAATTATCATTTTTTTAGCTGCTGCATAGATTGCTGTTATTTTCTCCGGTGTTAATTCATTACCAGCTGCTGCAGCACAGAATCCATCATAAAAAAGCCATAATTGACCATATTTAGCATGTTCAAGACCACTTTTTGAGTGATATGGAACTGTACCATCTTCCATATTCGGTTTAAATTTATCAGCTAAATCTAATACTTCATCTGGTACACCTTTCAATAGAGAAAAACAAAACGTTTTTTTTATTAAATATAATTTCGAATAATATTTTATAAACCTGTAGCAGATAAATATCCTGTAACCCAATTTCGTGTTTCGTCAGTTACTTTTCCATCAGCTGCTGCTACTTTTATAACACCTTTTGCATGAGCAAGATCAGCATAAAATTTTCGTTTTGTTTCTCCTTTATGACCATATTTTTCTTGATGCATCCATTCGGTGACTAATTGACGAGTACCTTCAGTCATTCTATTTAATAATAAAAAAATAAGCGTTCAATCGTAACTTTTAAATAATACGGGAGTACATACTTAATATTAATCGAATTATTTGGGTATAGCTTGTATTTTATACACAAAGAAACGAAACAAAATGAAGATACACTCGAATAGGTTAACGACAAAGTAAAAAAATGATCGGTGAAATCAATCATGCAGAACGGCTTATTTTTTTCTTAGTAGCGGTGATGTGTATAATACTAAACCACGCGTTGTAAAGAACAGTAATCGGTTAATATATGAAAAACATATTATTCTTGTCTTAAAAAATAACGATTATTTTTATTGAAAAAAGAAGTTATATTTTGTAGAATTTTTATTCACATATTAGAATGTTCAAAGAAAAAAAAAATTCATGTAATCCATTCAATGAATTACATTTTAATTCATAGGACCACGTACTGAATTTTGATATGGTCCTGGTTGTCTAAAACTTTGTTGTGGAGGACCTCTCATACCAGGTCTCATCATTGGACCACGTGGTCCCATCATTCCTCTTGGTGCTTGACCTGGATATCGTGGCATAAAGCCAGGTCGTGGTGTTTCACTCATCATATTCGGTGGTGGTCGTGGTCGATACATTGGCATTCGTGGCGGCATGCTATTTGGTCCCAAAGAACTAAAACTAGACTGTTGATAACCTCTTTGAACTTTGTCATAATCTGATTTAGCACCAACACCATATTTCACGAATAAAACAAGATAAACAATAACTATAAAGAAAAATAAATATTATTAAATGAATAGCAAAGATAACTAACCCGTTGCAATAAAAAGAAGATCAAGAACAAGTTCACCAATATAGAATGAGGTACCTTGTGTATATGTATAGTTTAAATAATTACAACCACTAGCAATAATACAACTATATGGATTTGATGCAAACATTATATTAAAAATTAAACTAATAGCTGCAGCTATTGCACCTAATACATTTAGCGCTGCAGTGATTTCAAGTTTTACCCAAGTTAATTTTCGTGCTTTGAAAAAAAAACAGAAGAAAAGATTCAAAAATATAAATCTTATTATTTATTATTTACCTGAATGCATTGTACTTGCAGCAGCAATGAAACCACATATAAATGTCCAAACTCCACAAAGAACTTGCCAACGTGGTGCAAACATAAGAATAATTGGTAGATCAACACCAAGTATACATAAACTGATTGCTAACTGAATCATACCAAGTAAAAAGACGAGTTTTTTAGGCCATGCTTTATGAAAGTATTTACGCAGAAAACTTTCTCGGTTTTGTAATAGCTCTTCTTTTTGTCGATGATGATCATCTACATCAAGAGCATCTGAGTTACTTCTATCATTTCTCGGTTGCATATTGTCACTTGTTTTCTTCTAACAAAAATCTTTTAAATCGTTTGATTTAATGTATTTTTCAATCGAATGCTTATGGTAGGCGTTACCCGATCACAAAACAAATACTTCATAAAATGTTGCAATTCAGTTTGTACAGTTAGAATTGATAAAAGCTTAAACAACAACGAATGGATTTTTTTTTCTCGAATGTGACATTATTTCTAACAAAAAAAGTGCGAAGAACGAATGAGAAAAATCAAACAAAAACATTTTATTTAACGCCATGATGTCAGGCTTTTAATGGCATGCAATAAGATCGAAATTTAAGTTAAACTTATAGATTTACTGTGAAATTAAAACAGTAGAAAAATTTTACTAATTGATGTATACATATATGTTAATCAAATAATTACTTTAGTCGCGAAAAAATCAATGGCTCGATATCAGGTTTTAGGAAATAAAAATATTTGTCTTAAATCTGTTCCACTATATAATACGCTATAGTTAATATCATTACTATAAAAGATAAATCTATTTGTTAACATTATGCTCGTATATTTAAAAAAATCGAATAAATTTTAATTAAGTTATTTGTCAAAATACATCAAAAGAATAAAAGTAATTTTTATCCATTCATTTCTATATTTGATTAATGAATACAAAAGATTATTTTATTTCTTATGTTTGATAAATGTTTTTCTCTTTATTAATATCTCTCAAGAAAACTACTATAAATTGACATTTGCTTCTTAACTTGTTACAAGAAAAGATTAATGTCTGTCAAATAATATATTATATAGAAGACTAATGACATATATATGAAGAAATCAATATAGTTATTTTCTTCACATTTGGGATATACAAAGATAAGGAATGAGACAAGATCTTGTCAATATTTATTTTTAAAACCATCGTTTTATGTCTATTAAAATCAAAAAAAGAAAATAAATTGAGAGATATATGGTCACGGAAGAAAAAGAAATATCTATAATACTATGTTAAATGAACCAAACATATGTTTATCATGAACAAAGAACGAGATAAATAAACTTTTTTTTCAATTTCATACATATCAAAATAATTATTTTATAGACAAAAATAGATATTCTATTCTTTGTATGAGATTGATCAAAATACGAATAACATAACATTTAAATGATTAATTTATAGATATATTATATATGACGTGAGAGCTAATATAGTAACATAATCCGATATGATTAAATTTTGTAAGATCATAATATAGTTATGAGGTGTATGTTCTTTTCAACTTGATTGTTATGAATTAGTTAATAATTTTAAATTGATTTTTTTTATTACAAAATGTTCTTGCATCATGAAATGATAAAAAAAAAAGAAAACTTTTATGACAATCATAAAAATCTGTATTCAATTCTATAGATTAAAATCGAAACAACATTATCCGCTTTTTCTTTATTCTGTTATATATATAATTACATATTAGATCTTTCAATACAGACAGGATGAAGATCAACTTATATATCTTAACACGTGTATAGACATATTTTTTGATTAATCGATTTGATTTTCAGTAATGTAAGATGTATATCTACAATTCTGGACTTGTACTCGTATTTGTCCATATATCGAGTTAATTGTCGTCAAGTAAAACAAGACAGAATACAAACATATTTACAATGTCATATTTTTTTCTTCTTTTGTAGCCTGGCTCAATGCCAGGGCATAGTCATTTTCTCATTATATGTGAAGCATAAGTTTTATATTGTTCTTTTCATTAGTTATGTTTGTTGGCAACAAATGAATTTGGCACAACGCCAAATTATTTTATTTTATTGTAATCTTAATCAAGTCAGCTATAGTTACTTATACGTCTTTCATATGTTTAAGTACACAGAATATATTCGAATAACAAAACATCATGACTATCAGCTAGTTGTTGCTATCATCATCGTAGCTGCTTTTCATTCTTTTTCTTTCTCATATGTGTGTGTGTGTGTCTGTCGATTCATAGGGACACAGCGATATAAGAAAAGTCTGTACTTTTATTTCGTTGTCGTCGTCGACAAGAACAGAATGTATATGTATGCGTATGTATATATAAAGCGCGTTCGCGAACAGCAGCTAACCCAACAACTGTTATTGGCACAGCGCCAACTGCGTGCGAACCAGCGTGATGTAGACGACGAGCATCATGTGATTTGAATATAGAAAGAGAATAAAAAAAGAAAAAACTATTGTTCGTTTGTTGTTCTCTTCCGTTCTCTTCCTTCCAACGGATGATTTTTTTCTATTGGTTGGCTCACATACTACTTCACGATCTAACATACATACAAATACGATGGATGGATAGAGAGAGCAGCTGTTTCTTCGTTCCTCTAGTATGTTGTGTCGTGCAGCTGATTCGCCGTTAATGAAAAAATAAAACATTCTTTTCTTTTTTTTTTTTTTCTTCTTCTTCTTGGTCGTCGTCGTCGACATCGTCGTCCGTACACACTGTTCTCTCCCTCTATTCTTTTCTCGCGCGCTCTCTTTTTCTGGTTTCTATTATTACCCTACACACATACACTCGTCGTCATCATCGGGTTTGTTCGCGTCGCTATCGTTGATTGTATACGTATTTTTTACTACGATTAGTACTTCCGACAGATATTTCTCAATACACCATTAAAAACGATACAATACAATATTTCATTTTTTTTAAAAATCGTATGTATTCAATGAATTTTCTTTCTTTTTTCCTCGTTCTTCTCTCCCCTCCCCCTACTATTACTACTATTACTATTACTATTATTTATTTTCTTTTTTTCTTCTTCTTCTGTTGTTGTTCCTTTTTTCTTTCCCATCACGTAAATGTGACATATTTTCTTTTCTTTTCTACTATATAGAAATAAAACTTATTATAAACGTACACATTTCTTGAATGTCATATTGTTATTCGGATGATGATACATCTGATCCAGAATCATTACAGCAACAACATTATCATCACTTAATGCCTGAATCACCATTACAACATAAGTTGTCAACAAATAATACAACTCCAAATAGTCACGTGAAGTAAATCTAGATTAAAAACAAAAAGCTTTTTTTTTTTTTTTTGCTTTCATTATATAAGAACTCATATGTTCGAGTATGTATTGAATGATGTTTGGCAAATAGCCAAAAGAAAAAAGAATGTTTTCTTATTCGCTATGAACTGAATTGGAATACGATACGTGAAGACGCACGCTCATACAAAAGGTGTTTGTTCTGTTCTTTCTTCTATGCATATGCTCGTTCACATATATACACATGAATGTATGTATTGGCTACAGTTCAGTTCAGTAGCGAATATATATATATAGAGAGAAGAAAAAAAGAAGATCTTTTTGCATGTCATCAGTTCTTTAATTTATGTTATGCGATGACAGATAGCCGCCTCGACATGCTGTCAATATAAATGACGTGTGATAGAGAAAAAGATCACATTCCATTCTTCCTAATTATTTTATTTAAATATTTTTTTCTTTCTTTAAGTCGTGTTGGTTCCAATATGTCACCAAATTCACAATTGGAACATGAAAAACGTGTGCGACGTGAAATTGCTAATTCCAATGAACGTCGTCGTATGCAATCAATTAATACTGGTTTTCAAAGTTTAAAAATACTCATTCCTCATTCATGCGGTGAAAAACTTAGTAAAGTATGTTATGTCTATATATATATATGTAATGACAAAGTTTTCTTAAAAAAGCCTAGAAATGGGAGAAAAAAAGAAAAGAAAAGAACGAGTCAAGGACAAGTGAGAGAAGGTTCGAAAACATGTCGCGTAAATAATAAAAGAAAATGATGATAATGAAAAAAAAAGAAAAAGAAATATCTTCTAAATAAAATTGTAAAAGACAAAATTTTATTTTTAGGCATGTATTCTACAACGTGCTGCTGATCATATAAAAGGTCTTGAAACAGAAAAACTAAAATTACAATCTCAAAATGAACAATTTCGTATATTAATAAAAAGTTTTCAAATTGATTCAACAAGTGTTCTACAAGCACAACGACGTTTATCAACAAATGATCCAGATGAATCTGTTCTATTGCTTAATAATGAAACGAAACCAATTACAAATTCTGATGAAGCAAATGATGATCAACTAAGACTATATCATGATGTTAAAAATCGTCATACATTCATTCAAAATTGGCATGATGTCTCACAATATGTTCAAACACAAAAAGATGAACAACAACATTATTATCCTCCTTCATCAACATCATCATCATCATTATATCGTACTAATCCAAAACAATCATCAACATCAGATACAGCATATATGATTGTTAAACAGAATCAACAACCTAGTCAACGTTGTTATAAAACTAATTCACTTGATCAAAATAATGATAATAATGGTATTGTTATTGTCGAACGATGTCAACTCAGGGCGCAAAGTGTTGATACAAATAATAATAATAATAATAATAATATTAATAATAATAATAATAATAATTCATCATCACATCCAACTGATCAGACTGTATCTCGTCGAAATTTACAAACAATTGTTGAAGCTATTCGACATTTAGAAGGTGATGATGCATTAGCGAATATGAATCCTCAACAATCATCATCATCATGTCAACAAGAAGATTTACCAGCACAAATAAAAGCAATGATTAATGAAAAATTTCATCAACAACAACAAACAAATAAAAGTCCATCATCAAATACAATTTATCAACAAACAATAAATATTTATGATCAACAACATACAACATCAACATCACATGATGTTGATTTACATCAAAAACCACCTAAAAAACGT
Source organism: Adineta steineri (assembly GCA_905250115.1). Taxonomy (NCBI): domain Eukaryota; kingdom Metazoa; phylum Rotifera; class Eurotatoria; order Adinetida; family Adinetidae; genus Adineta; species Adineta steineri. The sequence continues at coordinate 536,941 of CAJNOI010000031.1, forward strand.
AAAATAACTTATAATGAAAATGATGATACGATTGAACAACAAACAATTATACAAAAACATGGTAAAATTTTATTTTTTTAAAAAGAAAGAATTTTTCCTAACTATTCGTTTTTCCGAATAAAAAGATATACCTCCAATATCAAGTCCAGATGTTCATCATCATGAACAAATTTCAAGTGAATCACCTCCTCCTCCTTCTTCTTCTTCACAAACAATTATCTCAAATTTAGTTGTACGTTCACCACCAACAGTAGCTCAATTATTACAGGAACATTTAATACAACGTACAGTACGTTATCCTCCTCGTCCATTATTAACAACGAATATACATCGACATCAACAACCCTAACATAAATAATAAAAAAAAATACAGGTGAAACATTATTTCTCTCGTTCTCGTTTCATATCCCGGTTTGTACTTTTCTTCTTTCTTCTTTTCTTTTTTTTTTGTAAATATATATATGTATACATATTTTCTTTGTGTGTGTGTGTGTTGTGTATTCTTTCTACTAAAGAAAAAACAAAAATAAGACCAAAAAATGTTCATGGTGTTGCTTTTTTCTTTTGTTGTTGTTGTTATTGTTGTTGTTCTATGTGTGTATGTGTATTCTTGGCTCAAGTATTTGAAAAGGACAGTGATACGCATTCTTATTGTGCTGCTGTCTCTATTCTTTCTTTCTATGTGTATGTGTGTTTTATGCGAACAAGCTGTCCTTTTCTATAACAAAAAAATAGTACGATTAAACGCATCACACGTTCATTTTGTTGTTTTTTTAGCGTTTTGTTTCATTGTTCACACCGGTCTTTTTTTTTCTCTCTGTCGCATTTTATTCGCGAAAAACTATGCATCTCCTCTTTCTTTTTTTTCTGTCCTATATCCTTGTGTTGCTTCTGTTTTGGTTTGATGATGATGATGATGATGACGATGATTATGTATATGGTATGCATTCTTTAATCTGTTTCTCACTCATATGCGATCGATGAGTGTATGTTTTTGTGTGTATTTGCCCGTTCGTTTTGATGAAGCTTGTACATTTGTACAGACAAAGAAAAACAAACAAACATTAAAAAAAAAAGAATTTGTTTTTTTTTATTGCATTCAATGAAATGCAAATGACAGCTGTTCACACATGCTATCAATCAGCCATCGAGGAATATCTATAGGCAATGAAACCATCTGATTCATACATTTCTCTTTTGATACGAATTCAGAACAGAAAGAGAAACAGTTGACGGTCTACTACGTTCTGTTTTCTCACTCGTTCATTCAATTGAATACGAAAAACAATTTTCGCTATTACAAACTTTTTCTAGGAAACACTCAATTTAATTGTTTAGTACAAATCAAATCATCATATTCTCTTATCTATATAGCTGTGCAAAACTAATTGATAAATCGATTATATTATATAATCCTATGAGTTCATCTAACCATGAACTGTCGATTTATATAGACATCCTTCCATATTACTTTCTCCAAACAGAAAATGACTAGTGAAATTTTAATTAATACTCAATTGTTCAATTTGACTTTCATTGAAACTTATTTCGGATTGTTGTATAGTCTTTTTTAATTTCTTATTCATTAGATAAATTGATGGAATACAAGTTTTTGTTTGGAGTGTTCTATTTAAATGACGATTTACATTTGAACCAGGAAAAGATGAAAGAATTTGTTTTATTTGATAATATGAATATGTTAACCATCGTTGTGTATCATTTAATATTGGATATAAAAACGATGTTTTCATTGCTGTTAAACCTCCCGAACGAATCGTTACATATAATGTTAATAGATCATATTTAACTGTTGTTAATGCTGTTGATATCGCATGATAACGAATTATTTCTCCATTTAAATCTGTTTTAGAAATATGATTTTCAATTTCACTAATTTTTTTAATTAAATTACGAAGATTACATGCAAATATACGTAATATTCGTTTAAAATCTAATTTAGATAATTTATTTTATCATAGTCCTATTTTTTGATTATTCCTACTTGGAGAAAACCGTACAATCCATGTTGGATGTCTTAATCGAGTTGTTTTTATATCATACATTGTTGATTTTGACATCGCACTAGAAGAAAAATTATTCTTGCATAAAATTTAAAGTCATACATATCTTACCAAATTCGACGCATTCTTTCTCCATACGATATAAAATCAGTATCTAAATTAATATTATATAATGATATACAAGCTGAATTTGTTGATGGTATTTTTGGTATTAAATTTTTATAATTTTTTATTGATACTCGTACAACATAATCAAGTACAATAGAATTTAAAACAAATTCACATAAACTATTCGCATATTCAGCATATTCACTAAGAATTGCTAAATCAAGATAACCATATAGATTATAACGATTCGAATGACATCCAGTCATGTTCGATTTTGTAACAAAAAAAAAACGATGTCGTCGATTATAAAAGAACAAAAAAAGAATATTCGAAATATTGACACTATGGTTACATTCGAAATATTAAAAATAAATTCTTATTTATCTATTAATATTTCAAAAGGGTAAAAGAACATCTAGTTACATAATATTTGCTTCATTGATTCGATATATTTTATCATACTTCAATGTATACTCAATTTTCTATGCAAAAAAAAGATTGCTTTCGAACTATAATTTGCTCATAGAGAAAAAATGCGTCACAAATTTATTTTTAATTATCTGATGTTATCAATATTGATATATCAGTATGTGTTATATAGGACAAAGAAAGGACCAGTGTACCTGGTGACCTAATTTTATATATACATCATTTCACCTAGAATAAAATTAACTATTGATTTTAAATATGATCTTGATTGGTCTTCTAGGATTATTGAAGCAGAAAAACAAACGATCAATATTGAATAGACACTATGTATAATCAATGTAATTATTACTTCATTACATCATCTAATCTTCCGAATGATTTGTCTTTTGTTGTGACAAAAAAAAAGAGAATTACTGATTATTCAATAAAAATATTATTTAACGTTAATCAACCGATATATTAACATTATTTCATATCCAATAAAAAATTTTTATTTTATTTACAAAGCATTTATATTAATATCTGATTCTTATTATATAAACTAAAAATAAGCCCTGAGAAAAGAAACTACAATATTATTAAAAAGAAAAGAAGAAGAAGAAAACAAATTATATTGTTATTCTGATGCAACAATAGAAAGTGATTTAATAGTAGTAAGTTTCGCATTGATTTCATCTAATGTAGTTGTACTATCAGAAATCACATCCATTTGACCAATAAGATTTCGATATGCAATTTCAAGTTGATCACAATAATGAGCCTAGAACGAAAATTGAATTACATTTTATTGTTAAAAAAGTATTTTACCTGTGCTTCTATAAATGCTTCTAAACATGGATAAACAAAAGCTGCACGTTGTTCATGTAAAATAGGTAATTCATTATTTAAAATTTGATTTTTTAATTCATATTGTTGTTTAGCATCATTTAATTGTCTTTGTATTTGCTCTAATTTATTATTAGTTGCTAGATTTGTTGTTGTTGAACCTAATGATGTTGTTGTTGTTGATGATGATGTACCTAATTTTTCATTGATTTTATCTAATTTATTTTGAATTTTGATATAATCATTTAAACTTTGTTCACGTTTTTTTATTGCATTTGTTACATTAGCTAATGCTAATGTTAAACGTTTTGATGAATCAATTATAGTTTTTGTTGTTATTTCATTTAATAAACTTGTTTGTTCGGATATATGTTGTGCTGTTATTTTCCAATTATTTATTAATTGTGATATATTTGTTGATAATGTTGTTGATGTTTGTTGTTGATCGTAATGATTTATAAATGAACTACCTGATAGATCATGTAAAAGTTTCAGTTGACCACGTGAAAAATCATCAAAAGATTTATCTTGTTTAATAAGATCACGTGTTAAAGATTTTGCATTTTCTTCAAGAGATTCTAAACGACGGGTTTCACGATCGAAATCTCGAGTTGTCTAAACGAAAAAAAAAATAATGATAGAAATCAAAAGAGATATTGCCTTACAATTAAACCGATGCTTTTCCGTGATGTTGTATTACGAGTAAATGGATTCCTAAATATAAAATAATTCAGAAGCTATGATTTGAGATAACACAGAACGCTTCTTTTTTCAAGCGAGAAAAAAATCGTCAGTTCAATGATTCAGAAAACGCGCTAGAAATGGAACGTCTAATTATATAAGTGTTAGTATATATAGCTCAGTGCATCTTGACATTTAATCTTTTAAGTGGAAACAACTTCGAATATGTCAGATAAGTCTACACACTGAAAAACGTAAAGTACGAAAACATTGTCTTACCAACTACTCATTTATTTTAATTAATAAATTTTGCGAATATATAGAAAAATCTACAATAAATTAATAAAATAAAAGCAATATATTGGTATAATTTTTTTAAAATTCTTCATTCGTTCGTTCGTTTGTTTGTTTGTTTTTTTTCTTCTTTATGTATCAAAATAAATATAAGAAACATCCACAGAAACATACACACACACAAACATATACATATATAAATAAGGAGAAAGGAAATGACAGATATTAGCAGTTTTCTTTCGAAAATTAAACCGCCGCACAAATAAATAATTTAGATAGAAACATATACTAAACGGAAATTAAACATACAACAATAATAATATCTGTGTCGACAATATATATATATAAGAAAAGAAAAGAAATAATGCATATTTTAAAAATTTAGTCTGGAATGATAAATAAGGAAATAGAAATGTTTCTATATATTGCTCAATTATTAAATACTAAAATCAAACATGAAAAAAAGAAAAACAGATATTAGTTTGTCTACTGTTTCTGATCAAATTGTGATATATCTCGAACACTTATTGTACCATCAGCACCTGATGAAAATAAGTGACGACTAGTTGTTAAATGCAAATGATTAACACCACTTATTTGTGAATGTAAAAATCCTCGTCGAAAATGTTCACCATAATAACAATGAACTAATTCGCAACCAAGTAAACGCCATATCTAAAAAACAAAAAAAAACAGAAAATTTTCTTTCTTGTAAAACTTTATTTCTTTACTTTAATATTTCCTTTTGCTGATCCGGTAACATAATATTTTTCTAATGGATCTAAACAAAATGTTTTCAAATGTGAATCATGTGCTTGACTTGTTGCTAAACGTTTTCTTTGTCTTAAATCAAATATACATATATCTCCTTGTTTACCACCTGATATTAATAATTGATTTGATTGAGAATATGCTAAACATTGTGCACCATGCGTTTCATGACATGCGAATGCTGAAAAAGAAAAACGAAAATATTGTTAACGTCAAAAATAAGTAGGATTCTTACAAGTTATATTTGCACGTGATGTTGGCATTAATGTATCCCAAATAGCAACATTTTGTTGATCATTTGATAATCCACATGTTGCTAATAATGTTGAAGAATCAAGAAAAACAAAATCATTTGCACTTTTTGTATGAGTTAATAAACGCTAATTAGAAAAAAATGAATTTTTAGTTTTTACAAAATAATATATTTACTGTATAAACTGTTGATCGATTACTTGATAAAACATGTAAAGATAAATTTCCTTCGATATCTGTTACACCAAACTAGATGTTTTACAATGGAAAAATGAATTATTGAAATATAAAAATGAAAATTACCTTATTTCCTTCATTGCTTAATTCAATTTTAGTTACGCGTTTATTAGCTTCACGAACTTGTCGAGGTTGAGAATCATGAGACCAATTGAGAAGATAAACACTGCCATCAGAACATCCCGTAAGATCTTTTTATAAAAAAATAGAAATTATTTAGCGAAGAAAAATAAAACTAAAGATTTACAATGAGGTAAAACTGGATGGTTTGCAAATTTTTTACTTTCTTTAATAGGATGTCGATTTGTCTAAAAGAAATTTGAGAAAACGTTTTATTATTTATCGAATTCTTTTAGAAATATTTTACAAGAACATGTTGACTTTCAGTATTTCCATTTGTAGTTGCTAGCGTATTTGTTTGAGTTAAATACATATTTGGTACATAAGCACCCATTGTTGGCATTCGAAGTGATGGAGGTCGATTAGTTGTTGTATCTCGATTAAGCATTCTAGAAAAATTTGACTTATTTTATAATAAAACAAAATTAAAATCATAATTTACGCTGATGTTTGCGGAAGTAATGATGGTGATACTTCATTTTCATCATCTGATAATTCATATGTTTCATTTGTTAATGTTATACTTGATACATCTAATTCAATTATTTCACGAGATAAACCAGCGGCCAATAAAGTTGGATTCATCTATTTAATAAAGATGCAACAATTTAGGACATATTGTTTTTCAAATTAACTTACACTATTAAGACAAAATGATGGAATTGATTCTGGATCTCGGTAAATAATCTTTGAATTTGATGGTGTTGCTGTTGCATTTTCTAATAGATTTTCCATTGTTGTTCGAGTGTCTGACTAAAAATCAGAGAAAAGATTAATAAAAATTCGAATAATTCTCTATTTTCAACTGAGCAGCAATTTAACAATCGATTAAACTCACAGTAACCGGTTGTAAAGACATCGAACGTTTTAAACGTTGATTTTTAATATGTTTAGGAAGTGCAGACTTAACAAAACAGAATTGGGTTTACGTCAAATAATGTGTATATATCTCTTATAAAACTTCAAAATTAAAGATAAAATATTTACTTTATCACCAAATTTATTTATTGGTGGATTTATTGGTGTTGTTACTCGTCGTTTAAATATATATTTAATAAATACTCCTTGTGATTGTTCATCGTTAACTAAATATGTCCAAAGACGTTTAGCTGGTAATGCTGCTGGTGATTTTCTTTTAAAAAAAAATAAGATAATTTTTGAAATACAAAAAAAAGAGAACATTTCTTACGAAAATGGAGTATTATTTGGATCAAGTATTGTTCGATATCGATGTATAGGTAAAGTAGTTGTTTGCTCATCATTATTATTAATACCACCTAATGGTAAATAATTATCCGGTGGAACATTAAAACTGTCAAGTGTACGTCGAAGTGAATCTTGCCAGATATTAAGATTTTGTAAAAATTGTTGAATTAATGGTGAAACACTTGGAATCTCTTTACAAACAAAAACAGAATGAACGGAAATGTAATGAATATGATAGTTTTACCTTGTTTTTCAATACCAATATGAGGAAAAAATGACCAAAGACGTTTGTAGACAAGTCGAACAATTGTATAACGCATAAGAACCCAAGAATAAGACATTGAATCAGTATGTTCACGTTCTTGAATTTTACTAAAATATAAAAATCATTATGAATATTCTATGCGGTTAAAAAAATTTCCCTTACCGTTGTTTTTGTTTTGTTGTTAATTCATCATCATTTGTTGTTGAATCATAAGCATCTTCATTCTCATTCTCATCATTCTCATCCGCATCACTTATTTCTCCATCATTATCCTCGGTATTATATCCCTGATTTGACGAAACCTAAATAAAATTTTGTTTTTCAAATATTTTCTTAATTAAATCAATTACTTTTGCCATAAAATAGTTAACAATACTAGCACGTGGTGGAATAAAAACTTCGACATACGATGGTTGTTGTGGATTATTATTGGGTATTACCACTTTTTGTACATAGGAACTAACTCCTGCACGTCGATCTATTGTTGATGGTGATACAGACATTTCATTATTTTGATCAGCTAAAGAAGAAGAAAAACAAAAAAAAACATGAAATTTTCATTTCTCATTCAATTTTACGTGATGTTGATAAAACTGCAGTTGCTGGATTTGGTTTAGGTTTTTTTGCTCCTCCACCAAAAACTCCATACCATAATTTAACAGCTAATTCAGGTGTTGACCATTTTCGTACAAGTAATCGATATAATGTATTACAATCATCCGTTGATAGCGCATAAATTAATAATGACATATAAACAGCAATAAGAATTTCAATTAAAAGAATTCTTAATTTCGTTAAATTATTTTCTTGATCTTTAATTAAATTTGTAAAGATTTTTATACCTGGCCAGTCTTTTGGTGCAGTTGTTGGTGCTTCTCGTTCAATTAATGCTGTTACACTCTTACGTCTATGTAATCGAACTGATTCTCGACGATAAAGATATGATTTTAAAAATGATTCAACAGCAATACGTTCACTTGTTTGATTTTCATTCGTATGACAAAGTGATTGATAAACACAACTAGCTAATGCAATTGATAGATCTCTTATAGCAACAATTTGTATACTTTGTTCAGTTAATTTTGGTAATGTTAACCATGTATTCATTGTACGTAATAAATCTTGACTTATATCACGCATATAACTAATTGCATTATTACTAACACTTAATGTACCAGATAGATTAGCAATTAATAATGGTACTTGAGTTGGAAATGGTATTGGATATTTCAATTGTGTACGACGATCACGATATAATTCATGCATTAATAATAATAATTCCATTCGAACGGACGCTAAACCTCCGCCATGCATTCCATGAAGACTTGTAAAAGAAACTAATGTACGAAGAAGATGTTCATTAGATTTAAGCCAACGACGACGACGTGATAAACGTTTCATTTTATTTTCTAATGTACTTGTACGAACATAGGATGTTGATGGTGATTCAACACCGGAAAATGTATTTGATGGTTGAATTGGTTCATCAGCAATATCCGATAAGATTGGTTCATCGAAATTTTCACTAGGCTCATCTGGTTCAAGATTAGTAGATGTATTTAAATTGCATAGTTGACGAATTACACCAATTTCTTGTTCAAGCCAACAGGCTAAATGATGTCTAAGTTGTCCACCAGCAACTTCAAAACCTGTTGCTAATGTTGCCATTTCTTCGACAATAATTTTTAAACAACAAATTAATTTCATATATTGTCCAATTGTATCAAATTGTTGTTTAACTGGTTTATCATCTATTTGAGTTGTTGATTTCGGAGTTGGTTCTTCGATTTTTTCTTCTTCTTCTTTTTCTTCGTCACTCCAATCAAGTTTTAATTCATCATCTTCAGTTTTATTTGATACGGGTTGACCCCAATCAACAATTTCAGTTTCTTTTGGTTTGATTTCAGTTTTTGTTTCTGTTGGAGTTTTAGCTTCATTTGATAAAATAATATTTGCTGGTAATTTAGCAAGAATTTCTAACGCTAATAAAGGACAACCAATTTTTAAATAATAATAAGCTGTTTGAAAATGAACACGACGTTCAATAGAAAAATTATTTGAATTTTCATTTGATAATTGTTTAGCACGTAAGACAAGTGGATGTTGTTTTAAATAATCATAAAAAATAAATATCGAATGGTGTTGTTCAAAATTATCATCATGAAGTAATGTATTTAATGAACGATCATAATCTTTTAATAACCAATAAGCCATACTACGATAGAATGGATCGGAATGTGGTTTAGTTAAAATTTCTCGATTAAGTAAATTGTTAACTAAATCTTGTTCATCACCATCATAAAGACGTGCAATTAGAAAAGCTAATTGTATATCATGTAAATTATTTATAACAACTTCAATTGCATCACGAATTTTTCCAGCAAGAAGAAAAAATGCTGTTGCATGTTCAAAACGTTGTTTACCTAATAATGCAAATGCATTCTTTTGTGCAGCTTTTATCCAACGATCTTGAGTAAAATCATTTTTAAAAAAATCTTGCATTTTACTATCTTGAACATGTCTTAAAAAAAATAATTTAAATGTTAAAAAGAAAAATTTTTCATATTATATTTACTTGTATAAATTGTAGAGTAAACTTTTCTTTTTAAGTGCAAGAAAATATACAGCACTATCAAGTGGATCATTGTTGATTTCAAATGCAGCTTTACCAAGCTAGAATAAAAGAATTAAGAGCTAGAACTTCTTTTTTTCAATAAAAAATAAGTTGATGGACTCATATCGAAAGGAAAAAATGTATAAAGATGAAAATAGTGAAAAATTCGAGAAGTGCAGGTTAGGGTCCAACAGGACTGGGTTTTCCCACCCCGATCCAGACTGTCTCTCACTCAATAATGTATTTACTCGGAATTTCGTAGTCCCTATACTGTTTTTATCAAAAATACCCGTCCCGATCCCGTCAGATCGAGACAGTCTCGCTGGACTCTAGTACAGATTAGAGTTGAGGGTGTGAGTGTTTGTGCCTATAATCGCTCAACTCACACTCACACATTTTTCTTTCGGTTAGGGATATGCAGTATCAGTATACTGAACACCAATAATATTACACTGACGGTCAGTGCATTAGTGATGACACCGACACTGCCTGCACTGAGAGTACAGTGTACACCGACATGGTGTTCCCTGCCCTCAGTGGTCACACCGACACTGTCTGAACTGGGACTACAGTGTGCACTGATACTGTGCTCACTGAACTACAGATTTATATGGCATTCAACCTAGCACGTAATTTAAACATATCGATAAACACATTGTCAGTGTACACCGTGCTCTGAGTTCCAGCAGTGTCGGTATACACCGCACCCTCAGTTCAGACAGTATCGGTACAATACTGACAGTTTTTCAGTATTCTCACTGAAACTGCACATTCCTACTTTCGGGCAAGGTAAGACTAACGTCATTATCATCTGTATTTAATTAGAAAAGATTTGACTTACTTTTTCAAAAAGTCTTGTGATAACACTTTTATTTCGAATCCACCATCCAACGCCAAATAATTTTAATTCACTCCATATTGGTTTATTTTTTACCATACATGGAAGCATGCCAAGTAGATCTTCTTGTAAATCAGAATGAAATGCCCATGCATATGATGCACTTGTTATAATATGATTTAATGCCGAATCTTTTTGTGCATGTGGTGTTGAAACTATTCGTGTTAGATAAATATAACGTTGAACATCAATTAAAAATCTTAAACCACAATCATCCATTGTATCTAAAAGAGAAAACGAATTACGATAAAAATTAAAAACTTGATTTTTTTCTTGATTACTTGATGGTTTATCACTTGAATAAGTTTGATTTGAAAATGATTCATTACTTGCATTCGCTAATGTATCAGCTAAAGCAAGTAAATACATTTGTTCAAGACTTGTTAAATTTGATAAACGAACACGTTGAAAATAATCAACAAGTAAATCAACCATTCGAGAATCGAATGCTGGTGACCAATTTCGATTTAATAATAACTCTTTTCGAAATTTATTTAATTCAACTTGTTTTTTTCTTTCAGCATCTTGAATATGATCTTCATCAAATTTAAAATCGACTTCTCGATTTAAATCTGGTGATGCTGATGTTGTAAATAAATCATCATATTTATCTCCACCATTCATATCTTCATCTTTATTATTCATATTATTATTATCTGTTGTTTTCATATGATCATTATTTGTTATTATTTCATGATCAGCATCAAATAAAGCAAATAATGGTAATAATGGTATTGTATCGATTTCAACATATTTCATATGTTCAACTTCTTCAATTGATGGTTCATTATCATCATTATTTGCTATTGAAAATGTTCGACTACGCATTAATTTCATTTCAACTTTTCCTTCAACACTATGTACTGTACTAACAATACAACGTGTTAAATGTGCAAGTATAGCTTTAACACGACGATATTTACCAAAACGAACTAATTCTAATAATAATGTTGGATGATATTGTGGTAAAACAGGTGCAGCATTTCTAGCTGCATGAAATAAACTAAGTACATTAATTGAATCTAATGTTAACCATGATGAATGTTCTTCCGGGATAGTTTTATTTATTGAATTTAAATCATTATTTGTTAAAACTTTTTTTAAATTAGTCATTGTATTTGTACGACGTTTTGGTTTTATTAATGGTTCGGGTAAAACTGAATGACATTGTCGTTTTAATGATGACCATTGTGAATAAACTTGTAATTCACTATTAAGACCAATTAATAAAAGTCCACCTCGTACCCATTTTAAACTTAAATTTGGACCTAAAAATAAATTTGTATTCATTGATGATAATTCAATTGTACGTATTTTAGTCCATTGTGATGTTTGAGTATATGAATAAATAAAAACATATCGTGTACCAATGGATGTTGCTAATAAATGTGCACCATTTTCAATTGATGCCCAATCAAAATGTACAGATAAATGATTTGTTTGATTTTGTATTTCTGTTATTGGAATAATTGATTCACATTTAAATGCTGTACCACCTGTTGATTCACATTCATATATACCAATTTGAATTTGTTTATCATAAAAAGCAACGGCTAAACGACCACAATAAGCATTACTTATTGCTAATGGTTGACCAGTAAATTGTAAACGAGAATTTAATTCACATTCAGTTGATATTCCACACCATTCGGACCATTCATATGTATTTGATGATTGATGTGTACATGTCCAAAAACGAACTATACCATCGGAATGTGCTGTTGATAGAAGATATGGTGATGAAGATGATGCATCAGAATAACACAATGTACTGGAACTTAAATGACCAAATGCAACATCGACAGATTGAAGTTCAGCATTGGAAATTAATGGAAGAATATATGTGCTAACTTTCGAACTTTGAACTTGTACTAACCATTCACTATCATTACCCAAACTATTCATACTTATTGATTGATTATCATCATCAGGATAAGTAATTGTTATTTTCCACATATGAATACAACTTTGACTATTATTATTATTATCATTGGATTTTTTTTCAACAAGAACAAGATAATATATTTTACATAGAGATGTTTGATCAGTTTGATCATCGATTGCATTTGCTGGAAATATATGTATTAATTCTGCATGTGCCCAAGTACATTCTGAATCAGAAATTTCCGCAAGACTAATAACACAACTTGGTCGAGCTGTTGATTGATTACTAACAACATTTATACGTGATGCACTTAAATCAGATGAAGGTGATGTTCGCATAGCATTCGAATCTGGATCATTAATAACTTGACAAGACTTTGTAGTTGACAATTGAGTTGTTAATAAAACTTTTGCATTGCATACAACTTGATAAATGCGTAGATGTTTTCCGTCCGATGCACAAAATAGAACACTTGGTGATTCACGTAATAAATTAATATTCATACAAGGCATAACCATTGGAAACCATGCTAATAATTGAAATGCTCCATTATGAACTGATTCCATCCTTGCTAATTCCGTTATTCCACCTGTCATTGTCAATGGTCCAATAGGTTCTGTACTCCAAAGTATTAATGAATTATCATAACGTTGTTTTTTACCATAATTTAATTCATTTTTATCATCATAATATGAACTTGTTAAAACTAATGGAACAATTGGATGACATATAATATGTCTTATAGGAAAATGATGACCACACATACGTGCTGTATGTGTAACACATATTAATGATTGAAATTTTTGTTGTTGATGAAATGTTAATGACCATAAATTTAATGTTCCATTTGTATGTTTTGTTATCATATTAATAATAGGTAAATGTTGTTTTTGTTTGGTTTGATTTAATGATAAATATTGATCAAATAGAAAATGATTACAATAGATTATTAAATGTGGTTGTAAAGATAATGCATCACCTAATGGAAATATATCTGGTATACGTGCTGAAAAACTAACTTGAACTTGTCGATATAACATTTGATAATTAATTAATGATGATGGGGATGATGAGGAAAATTTTGTTGTATTTAATAATGGTTGATCAAGCCAATCAATGACCCATAAAAGAAGACTACCATCAATTGGATGAACACTAAATACAACATCTGGACTATTTTTCCATTCATCAATAATTTTTTTTAAATAATTTCGTATTTGTACAAAATGTTTCGCATCATCTGATTGTAAATCTCCGCCTTGAATAGTTGGACGTTTATTATATATATTCACAGGATCTAATTGTGTATCATTACTATTTGTATCATCGGTATCATTGGTTGTTGAAAGAATTGTTTGTCCTTTAGCTTTTCGTTGAATATCAAGAATGAATTGTTCAATAGAAAATAAATTATATAAATCTTTATTATTTAACCATTGTACAATAAACATATATTCTTTATGAGTTGGAATTGTTGGTGCAAGAAGTGAATCTGTACTTGGATTTATTGTTGTTGCTAAATGAAATTGAAGAGATTTATTTGTTGATGATAATGAAGAAGAAGATGATGATGCTAGAACATTAAGTTGAGCTAATGATGGTGTAGATGATGAATTTGATGATATTGCAGTGACTGTTTGATCAGTTGGATCTTCATCATTTGTAAAGATTGCATGAGAGGATATAAGCGATGCAGGAGTATGAGGAACTTGATTATCAATATTGATTGTCGGTGAAGATAGATCGCGACGATTGTTGTTTATTGGCATGAAATAATTGTATCTATATAAGAAATTATTTTATTATACGAAATTATGAATATAAATTGTGTTTAAAGTCCGAAAGGTACATTATCACTGATGTCGAATGAACTTACTTATGTAATACTTTCTACTGGAAATTTTCTGGATACATAAAGAAAGAGATTGAAGTCAGATAAATTATGAATTCTTTAGTAATATGATTATTTTATAAAACTATCTATTCTTTATATTAATACGTAATTTCATCTAATCGGAGGTTAATGTTATTCATAAACATGATAATTAATTAAAGAAATAATAGTTATTGTTATATATATCAATAAAATGAACACTTAGCAATGACATTGAAATAAATGATTATATCTATTAATAGTTTTCACCTTTTTAAGATATGATCATGTAGCAGCTCGAGGGTCTCTTTATATAATTATAGTTAGTATATTTATAGACATGAAATTTTGACCTCATCTTTATAAGTCTTCTTTTCAATTACCTCATTTTATATAATTTTTGTACACTTCTATCTACACAATCACTTTGTCTTTTTCGTTGTGTTGTTATCATAGTTGGATCATTGGTATATATGGATGATTCATCTTGTTGCATAGTTTCACACCATATACGACAAATATTATCTTTACAACATGTTAATATACAATTAACAACTGTACCCCTTTAAATGAACAAAAAAAAATAACAATGATTTAATAATAGATTTATTTTTAGTTTAATTTACTCGGCAAAGAATTGACTTGTTTGTCTCCATGATATATAAGTAACCGCTCTTGGATGAGGTAAATAAGTTGACATAAATGAAATAATTGCACTATTATCTATTGTTCGATACCATATTTTAACTAAACGATCATTCTAAAAATAAATCAAATATAGATTTAAAGAAAAACAAAAACAAATCTTCTTTACTTGTGATGCAGTGGCAAATAATGTACCGTCATTCGAATATGTTACATGTTTTATTGGAGATGCTGGTCTTTAAAAATAAATAAAATGCGAATAGAAAGAAAAACATTTAAATATATATTTTACTTGTAACTCCAAACATTGCGCCATGTTTTTGGTGGAACATTAGCAGATAATTTTCCTGACATGTCACTTCCACCCAATTCAAAATTAATTTTATTCGATCGCGGTTCAATTTCATCATATTGGTTAAACCAAACTTGTAAATTCGATTCACATACAACAATCAATTGTTCCCCTAAAATATATAGATATTGATTATAGATAAAAAAAATAAAATCTCGTATTATTACACACCCTTCGGATGCCAAGCAACTGCTGTAATCTTTTCATTCGAACATGTCAATGTATGTGTTAATACCCAACGATAGTTAACTTGCTAAAAATAGACAAAAAAATAAAACTAACAATTTATATAGAATAAGAAAGATTTTACATGATGTAATGATCTTTCTGAAGTAGGTGTTGGTTCATAGACGCAAATTTGATTTCCAAAACCGGCAACAATCTAATATTATATTCAATAGATGAAAAAAAATCCGATGAAAATAATTCTCAACTAACTTTGCCAGATTCATATGTACAACTAATACATGTTAATAAACATTGATTATTCTCATTTCCTGATAGAAGAACTTGAACACGTTGAAAATCACCAGATAGAATCACAATATTATATCCAGCTGCATATGCCTTGAAAACAAAAATTCATTGTATTTATTTCTAAATTATTCTTCGCAAAAATAACTTACCACAAAATGAACACTATCGATACTACCTGCGGCAAAGCTATAATCACTTGTATTGGCCGCTCCTGTCAAAATCTGATGTAGATGCATTTCATCTAAAGTTAAACAAATCTTTTTTTTTCGTGTTTTTTCATAAAATCGGTGTTTATCCGGTTTTTCTTATTCTATTTTATTATCCTGCCATAAAATATTTTATTCTTCTTATGTCTGTTCGTTTTTGCAAAACAAGTAAGTTAGAAACAAAGCAGGAGAAATAACAACAACAAAAAAAAACAAAAACAACGAAACTATGCTGATTGAGCTTGTGATGTTGTTGTTGCTGTTGTTGTTTGTGTTTGTTGTTGTTCTTCTTGAAGACGATGTTTCTTGAGTGGACCCATAAATACACGTTTTTCTTCATGAGTTTGAAATCGACCATGACCAAATTTGGATGATGTATCGATGAAACGTAAATCAATTTGTTCACGATGTGAACGTTTTGGATTAAGAATAAGTGATTTACGTAATGTAATTGGTCGTTTCTTTGGACCGATACAACAACCTTTAATCATGATAAAGTCTTGTCGTACTTCACCATAATGTGGAAAACCACCCTAAATGAAAGACACAAAAAAAATTATTACTTTGCTCGAAGAAAAAAAATAAACCTTGATAAGTATAAAAGTAATATCAATAACCATAAAAGAAATATTTCGTTCTTTTTTTTACAGTTATTCATTTGTACTTAAAAGGAGAACATTTCAAAAAAATATTTACCATTGGATTAATTGTTTTTTCTGTGGGATCATGATCAGTTGAACCTGTATTCTTAACTGTTTTACCATCTTTAACTTGGATAGCATCACCCATACGATAGATTTTCTTGTTAATTTCGGTACGATGATGATAACCTTTTTGACCAGCACGTGCAACAGCTCGTGAAACATGAGCTGGATGCCATGCACCAATACAAGCTACTTTACGTAAACCTTTGTGTGTTTTACGTGGTAATTTTCTTGTGTGCCAACGTGATGTAACACCCTTGAAACCACGACCTTTGGTTACGGAAATGCAATCAATCATTTCATCTTTTGAAAATACTTGACTGATGGGTACTTGTTTTTCCAAATGTTCACGAGCAAACGCAACTTTTTGTTCAATAGTACCACCATTCAATTGAATTTCCATAAGATGTGCTTTCTTTTGTCGTTTACGTAATAGTTTGACTTGTGTATGAGCTAATACACGGATAACCTTACAGTATTTAGCCATTTGTTTGAAGTCATTTTCAAGAGCTTTTTTGCCACTTTCATCTTCCCATTTTTTGGAATATTTGGTAAATGCTTTATGTTTTGATGAATACCAATTTTTATAGAAACGACGACGACATTCTTCATTCAAATGTTGAGCATAGATTGTTTTATATGCACGAAGACCACGTGGTGTTACAATATAACCAACAACACCAACAATTACCATTGGTGGAGTTTCAATAATGGTAACAGCTTCAACTGTTTCCTTTTTATTTAATTCTATTGAATAATAATAAATATTTAAATACGATACAAGTTTTGTAAAAAAGACTTACTTGATGCTGGTCGATCGACTTCACGGACGATATGGGTCATACCTAATTTAGAAGAAAAAAACAACAATTTAAGATATGATTTTTTGATAAAATAATACAAACCAGCTTTGTAACCAAGAAAAGCAGTAAGATGAACAGGTTTTTTTGGATCATCTGTTGGAAATGATTTCACTTTACCACGATGACGAGCTGCTCGCTTTTTTGGTAGAAAGCCAAGATTACCATGACGTGGATGCTCGAATTTTCGGTGGCTCATAATGAGGCTTGAAAATTGTTTATTATATGATGATCGATCTAGAGAAGAATTCAAAATTAGATAGATTTTTTTCTTTAATATTTTGTTTTTAGATCAATGATAAGAAGAAAAAAAGAAATGAACTCCTTCCTCCAAAATGAATCCAAACAAACAAATTCGATGAATGGGTTTTTAATGGATTTTGGTGGAAAAGAGTTTTCTATAATGAATCCACTTTGTTGACGTTGATTGTTTAGAAACGTTTATCTTAAATTTATTAAAAAGATTTTTAAGAAAATTATTTATGATTCTAAATTTATTCGAATTAAAGATTAATAAATTTTATCTATAGATGGCGCTAGATGAAGATTTATTATATAAAACAATTCGGCGTATGATTTAATCTATAAGTACACTATTAACCAAAGATCCAAACTTAATTTTATTAAATTAGTATTAAAATTTAAACATATAATTTATATTCTTTCATTTTTATTATCTACTTAATAAAAAAAAACCGATATACTCGAGTTATTTTGTTTTATTTTATGGGATAACTCTTAATTTTAAAACTAATTGATATTTATTTTGTATGGTTGAAAAGATTTTTAGTTTATTTATTATAAAAATATTCCTAATGAACGAAAATAACAATTGATGAATCCGGACGCGAACGTACTCTGTCTCTAATAGTCATGAATAGTAAAATGTAAATAGAATTTTGTTTTCAACATTATAATTAAACCTAATATGAACTTTAAAATAAATCTATTAAACATGTTAAAAGAGTCCTCTGTCGAATGATTATGAATGGGGGTAGTAGGCGTTGTCGTCTTTTATAATTTGTGGACGGCAAACAAGTATGCATATACGCTTATTCGCACAGACACATCATTTGTCCTGTTGTTGTTTTGATAGGTTTAATCGAAAATGAATGCAATTGGAAACAATTTTTCATTTATTGTTGAAATATAAAACTAAACAAATCGAATACTTTCTATTATCTTCTTTTGTGAAATAAAACACTAAGGTTGGTTTTTATTCGAATCTTTTTCGTTTATTTCCCGAAAAGAAAAGAAATCTTGTTGAGTATAGATTTATTCATGTATTTTTCGAAATTATTAAATAGTTTTATAAATGCAAATTTAATACAATATAATAATAAGATTTTAGTATTAATCTTATGTGTGAAAATATTTTAAAAAATCTTTTTTTAGACAAGGACGACATAGACCCTTCTTTTTACGTCTTCCTTTTTTTCATCAATCCCAACTTTTTCTCTCTCTCCCTCTCTCTGTCTCTGTTATTCGCCCCTTCGGTTGCGCCCCATACCGCGTGTATGCTATGTGTGCGTCGTCGACGACAACCACAGCAGATCGAATCATATGGAAGATCATATGTGGATAGGAGAGAGAGAAAAAAAAAGAAAAAGAACGACAAAACAGCTGATTACCCTTTACAAAGCGCTGATGAAAAAGGGGCATTCATAATGGGTAACTGGCGTACATACATATATGCCCGCATACTCCGTCCGCTCGACATGCTCAATCAAGTCAGCTCATCAGAAAGAAGCAGTCGATAGTATTTCTCTCTCTCTCTCTGTCTCCCTTTCCGTTGGGGCTTTTATGAGAGACTAAATGCTGTATTACCGGTGTACACTCATCGTTACCTTTTTCTTTTTACAATATAGTGTCTCGTTTAGGTACAATTCGTTTATAAAAGAATAGTCTTAGTACGAAAGATTAAACTAAAGTGTTTTTCAAAATCGAATACTATATATTTATTTATTACAAAATAAAATTACAATTTGATTCTATTTCTATTGTAGATTTTACAATGACATTTTCCTAGTCTTTTAGTTTTTAAATTGGCGCAAATTTTCTTCATCGAAATTGGTTTTGTTTTGTGTTAATCGTTTCATTGTTTTTTTCTTCTAATTTTTGTTACAAACATATAAATAAAGAAAATAAATATGGCAACAACAAATGAACAATCATCATTTTTTGATATACAAATTGAATCTCCATCAAGTTCATGTTCATCATCACCACCAACATCATTAAAACCAGTTCATAATCAACATGAAATTGATTCAGGTTGTGGTAGTGATGAAGATCCAGCATTAGCTTTAAAAATTAATAAAGGTCTTTCAATGGGTTATGATTATGAATTAATTAAAAGTGTTATACAACAACAAAATGATGGTGATGATATGTCGAAATTTATAGAAACAATTGTACGTACAGCTGAAGTTAATGGTAATTCAAACATAACATCAACTAGTAATCATAGTCCATCAAGTAAAAGTTCGTCACCAACAACATTCAATCAAAAAATTGATATGGATTCATCATCAACACATTCAAATTCTTCTGAAACACCAATTGTACCACATGATGTTTATATTATTGATGGTGCTGATCTTGCGTATAGGTATAGACAAAATTCAAAATCAAACTTTTTTCATATTATATATATATTTATTTTTAGTTATGGGAATAATACATTTTCATGGCGTGGGATTGAAATTTGTATAAAATATTTACATTCACATGGTCATAAGAAAGTTTATGTTGCATTACCATATTCATTAAAACATCATAGACATGATCAAAATTTTTCGGAATCGAAATCTTTACGTGATCTTGAACGTAAAAATTTACTTGTTTATACAAATCGTATGTCTAAACAAACAAATAAACCAGGTTCATATACACATATAAGTGAAATGTTAAAATTTTCACAAAAATCTAAAGGACATTTAATAACAAATGTTTCATTAAAAGATGTTATACTTGATTTTACTATTTATAAGCATATACTTGAAGAAAGAGTTATACGATATCGTTTTCAAAATGATAAGTAAGAATTTGTTTTTTTTCTATATAAAAATACAATGGTTGATTCTTTTTATGTTTAGTTTTCAACCATTATTAGTAACAATTGTTAGCGGTGATGATGGAAATGATTGTGAAACACATTATCCATTATGTCCTTACGGTAAAAAATGTACATATGGTTCAAAATGCAAATATTTTCATATTGAACGTCGTTATCAAAATCCATTATCAATAACTGAAAGTCTTCAAATGAAAGCACGATTAGAAAAATCGAAATTACAACATCAATTATCAAATCCATCAATGATGCCAGTTCTAGTTAATAATAGTAAAAAAAACCTATTTCTATTTATTAGATATTTACAAAAAAAATTAAATTTTTCCTTTAGCATTTAATCATACAAAATCAGGTCCAGATCATTTACGTATGTATAATGAACGACAATCACCAGTATCATTTTATCCTGTTATGGAACAAAGTCTTGTTGATGATGCACGTACTGCATATGAATATGGTTTACCGTCGACACCAACCACACCAAATGATTTTTCATTTGTTGATCAACGTGTTCCAATTCAACAACAAACAAGACAAACACATCGTAGCTGGTTTGGTACACCAAATCAACAACATTCATTTCTTAATAGAACATTCTCAATGCCACAACAACAACAATCAAATGTATTTTCGAATAATGATTCTCAACGTATGATGGAAGAACAACAACAAATGGCAGCTGCAATGCTTATGCATCAGCAGCAGCAAAATTGGGCTAGACAGCAACAACAACAGATGTTTCCTATGCAACAACAACAACAACCACAACAATTCGAACAGGTAGTAAGTCAATATCAGGATTTTATGTACTTCTTAACCTTGGTAGTTTTTCAAAGATAAACGAAATAAATTCAGTTATAAGACTTTATCGAAAATAAGAGCTATTATTTAGAATTGGATCAATTTCATGATTAAACTCATATTCGACATATGTTTAATCTTACTATTGTAATAACTAAAGCATAAAAACATCTGTTGATGAAATTCTATGATTAAAGTAGTGCATTATTTCATTTTGTCTAAAAGTTTTATTTTTTTAAAGAATGTTCTTCGTCTTTTGTCAATGCTTACATTACAACAACAGAATAATATGATGAATAATCCTAATAATCAACATATATCATCTGTTAATAATGCAATGATGCCACCTATGACAAATCAATCAGCACAACAGCAACAACAACAACAGCAACAAGAAAATCAATTTGATTGTTGTTCAGTAAATAGTCAACAAGGTTTAGCTGATAAAATTCAGGCTGTACGTCATCTTTGGGAATCAGAAAATCAACATGCAAATTCATCTGCATATGTTCATCAAATGCCAAATTATAATCAACAACAAACATCATCTGGTATTGATCCAACTTTATATAATCATATGAATACAACATTTCAACAAACAGCAACACAAGGTTTCGTTCAATTTCAATAATAGATAAACAGGAAGGGGAAGGCTTGGATCTCTTCATCTGTCTTTCAGTATATTTCTGTCTTTATGTTTCCTATTTATTTATTTGTACAACCACATACATTCTTAGTATGTATCCGTGTGTGTGTGCGTGCGTGTGTGTTTTTCATTTCTATTTCTTTCTTTCTTTGACACTTAGTGAACATTTTTCATGTATCTATGTAAGTTTGTGCATTGTTGTTGTAAATAGAGAAGAAAAAGAAGAAGAAACTATTTGAAAATTTGTCGCGTTGTGACACATATATAGCATAAAATATGTATTTCGTCTTTTACTCTTTATTGTGTATGTACGGTTTTCTTGTATGTAGTTAGGTCAAATGTATATTCTGCTCGCACTGCGAACAACATTACTCTGGTTTTTTTGTTATATTGTTTTGATTTCTTTTTTTTTTGTTTTGCTTTTTGTTTTTTTTTGCCCATATTTTCTAACTTATTCAAATATACATCGATTCATTCACATTGTATATCAATTGTTTTCGCGTCTTGTCATTAAGATAACGTATATATATGTTACTATTAATTTTTGTAATTTGGATTACGAAAATTAATATGAAATCGTGTGAACATTTGTAGGATTTCTTTTTTTCATCATTAAATGTCATTTTTGGAAATTTTCTTATTTTCTTCGGACTTTCATCTTAGACGGTAATGATGAAAAATATGCCGTAATGTTGCTTAACTTTTTTCTTTGAATTCAGTCATGAAGAAATTATCGCCAGAAGCAATGAATGAAAATAGTTTTTCATAATTTCAAACAAAGAATAATAAGTATGAACTAATCATTCGCACTGATATCTTATTCGACGAGATTAAATTTCTATTGATTATATTTTCAGCATGATTAATAGTCAAGTCTATCGTCTTTAATCTTTATTAATTGTTTAAGACAATACATTGAAGAATAAACAGTAAATACAATTAATAAGTTCATTGTGGTAATGTTTCTCGATTGAAAATGACATTTTTTATGTTATCTGACACTTGCGAAATTATTATGAAATTATTCATTGCTTATTTTTATTATTCAAAAATAAGATAAACATGAATTCCAACAGACGAGTTATTACATAATTCAGTAAGTTTATTATGAAATTATTTAAAATGAATGAATCGATAGGAAAAGAGATGATTTCCTAATGCCTCCTGTTTAGTTTATTTCCATGATCGATTGGTTTCTTTTTTCTGTATTTACAAAAAACAAAGTTTGTTAAGAACTATCATCATCGTCGTCGTCGTCGTCGTCGTCGTACGATGCAAGAAGCGAAGTAAGACCAGCTGATGGTTTTGAAACAGGGTCACTTGTTGTTGTTGGTTTCTTCTTGATTATCATAGCTAAAGAACTTTTTGGTGCTGGTCGTTTAGCATTATTGGGTTGACCAAATGAAACAGTTGTCTAATAGATTACAAAATAAAGATTATGAAAATAAAAATTGTAATTTAACTTACTTTTGGTTTTGTTGATAATGGTAATATTTCTTCCGTATTTTCTTCGATTTCTTCAGTTTCAACATCATTATCATTGATTGGCATCGTTGATTTTCCGAATGCTCGTCTAGAAATATTCAAACAGTTGGCTATGGATTGTTTAGAAATAGAATAAATATACCGAATTTCAGCTTCATCTTCGTCTTCTTCAAGTTGTTTTTTTAATAATGCAAATTGCTTATCTTCTACACGCTTTTGATTTAACATTTGTTCAATTTCAATAGCCGCATGTCGAGCATTTAATTCTTTAATATCTTCAAGTGCTTCAATAGCAGCCATTTCTTGTCGAGAATCACGTGTTCGATTTTCCAATAACTACAAATTTTATGGTTATTAAATATAATAATTATCAAATTATCTCTTCTTACCTTCATTGGATTGAGAGCTTCTTCTTCAGCTACTTTTGCTGCTTCTTCTTTGGCTTGTTTTTCAGCAAGACGAATGGATTCAAAATTTCGTATTGCTCCATGTTCTAGTTCATAATCACCATTTGCTGGATCAGTCTATTAAAATTAACTTTAGAAATAAAATATTTCGAATTTTTTAGTATAATCTTACCTTAAATGTTATTTCACGTAAACATTTGGTACATTTTATATAAAAACGATAGATTTGCATACCCAAATATGTTTCACCCATGACATCTTCTTTTCGAGCATTGAATTTTTTACCTTTATAAATATATTCACCACATGTTTTGCATCTATTTAAGAAAATAAAAATTAAAGATTAGAAAATAATAGAATTCATTTATAGATTTCTTACCTCATATTACATGGAGCCATTAAACGAATGCTAAATTGACTGTTTTTTGCACGTTTAGCACGAGGGATTTTTGATGGATCAAAATCCGGTGGATAATATTTCTAAATATAATTAATAGGATTAGTTTATGAATTAAAAAGAATTTTATTTACTTACATTTAAGACTTTACGTTCAGACATTGTTTGAAATCAAGTAATTCTTCACTGACAGTGATGAAGGTGAACTTTCGAAATATGTATTAGGAAATAATCAACCAAACGGAGAAAATTTTCTATTGGATGCTAGATCGCCAATCAATATCAAAGGAATGAGCGACATCATCTACATTTACGTCGTTATACTAGAAAAGTTAATACTATATTTTTGAAAAATGTATTATATATTCAAAACAATTTTACGAGTATAATAAAGTAAATGTATATATCAAAGTTTAATTTGATTGGTGTAAATCTCAAATGAATTAAGTACAGCAACATTTCAATCTAGGTTTTGATTGATAGTTTTATAGATTTTCAATAATGTGAAGTATTGATATACATTTAATTATTTCTATTTCACCGGAAAATACGATATTATTTATAGGATATCCTATTAAAGTTCCGAGAAATGTTGATACAAATAAGTAATATTATATTCTGTATATATTCAATAAATGACAAAGGCTATTACGTTTTCGAAAAAAAAATATTGAACACAGTAATTAACATTATTGTACTTTTTCAAACTTTTGTTAATATTTGTGGTCAAATACACCCATCAGATAACAAATAAAAATTCCCGCCGGGTAGGCTATTGAGATCGTCAAAGACAGTTGAAAAACGACAGTAAGAATTTTACTTCTGATGTTGAAAGCTGCAAGAAAAAAACATTGAACAACGACATATTAAATGTTGTTACATACGATTATAAAAAAAACAATATTCAAAGAATAGGCTCATTGATTCTTGGTTAAGATATTCAATATTGTCATCGTCGAATATTTCTTCTAAATACTTGTCCTAGAACAAAGAAGAGTTGTTGTTGTTCTTATATATACATACATATATTAAAATATAAATTAAAGAATAATTTACATTTAACAAATCAAACAAAATTATTCATATCAAATTTGCAAAATCCTTCTTCATCATCGAATTCTATTCTTGATTTTTCTTAGAAACCATCATGTGATATAATTTCTGTTGATGAATGGTTACAAATAGCTATTGAAGTATAATTAAATAAAGAAAATTCTTCAACTATATATATATATATCTTCTTTTTTTTCTTATTGTTCACTTTGATTTAAATTTCGATAAAATAGTTTATGCATCAAAGAATATTCAGAAGATGAACTTAATAATCATTTATTATTTGAATTTATTCTTCCATCAAATCATGATCGATTACTTGTATATCTTTTGAATAATCATTACGGTTTTTATTCTTTTATTTATTTCAAAATTCAGTATTATTTTTTATTTATATTACACCCTATTATCATGGAATTTCTGGTTGACGTCAATCAAGTCATTGATTAAATACTTTTTTCTTATAATCAAAGAACTAGAAAAGTTCACTATTGATAAAATGAGACATACCATTCAATAATTAAATATACAGCAAACGAACAAACACATTTGTTTGTGTTTTTTTCTTTCTTAAACCATCTAATAAATATATATTTTCGTCCGGGTTTATTAAAGCGCGCAGGCAGACAATGAAAAAAGAAAAAAAAGGAAGATGAACTTATAATATATGCTTGTTTCTCTGTACAAACAAAAAGGAAAGAAAAAAAGAAGAAAAAAAAAGAAATAGTTTAAGATAATAGAAATGCATATTGACCATCCCGTATTGCTGTTGTTAATTTTGTTTTCATAATTTCTTTTGATGAATAATCAGGTAACTTGAGATAGTTAACACAGGTCATTACACTTGGTAGAAATGAATCCGAAGTTGTATTATCATTATTATTCTCAGCAGTTTTTCGAACAACTGTTAATGGAGGATGTAGCATACGAAAACCTATTTAAAAAAAAATAATCAAATATATTTTCTAACTATTACTAGAAACAAATCGAAATGTAGCCTATGTTAATCCCATGTCTAGTTAACAGCAAATAATATGCTTAGTACTATTAAAGAGTGGGTTGGGTGAGCGGCGCCCACCCAACATTACGATTCGCATACTCGAAAGAAGCAAATTTCTAAGATTATTTACCTCCAACGGGCAATCGAGGACTACCAGTAACAAATTGTAAAAATGCTCTTTGTTCATCAATATCAAAATTAATCATTATATCAAAAAGCCATTTTACAGCTCGACTGTTCAAATTATATCCATGATCACAACGTGTCGATTCAAGTAAAACTTTAAGATCCCATAATTCTGTTGAACCACTACCACAAAATACTTGATGAAGCTAAAGTAGAAGATTGAATTAGAAAAAAAATGATTATATTTATCGATTAAACATACTTCATCTGGATAAAAGCATTTCAAATGATGTATAGGAAATATCGAATTAAATCCATCTCGAAATGATTCGAATTGTCGTCGAACACCTTCAACTAATGTCCAATATACAACTAACTAAAAACGAAAATTTATTAGATTTCTTTCTTAATTGTTTAACTTACATTAACATATTGATCAAGATTTTGAATTGTAACTAAACAATCTCTTCCACCTTTTTTCAATTCAATATTAGGATAGCCAGGTAATGTAAATACAAGTGCTAAATCATCGATTTTACAACCATCTAGGAATAATTTGTCATCATTTTCATCAAAAATATTTGAACTTGGTGAACTGTCTAAAAGTGTATCATCTTTAGATTTCAAACGTTTCTTATTATTTAATTTATTTGTTGTTATTTGTTGATTTAAAATTTGATTTTGTGATATTAATTTATCACGAATATGAACAACTGCTTGTAATTTCTTAAATTGTTCATAAATATTTATATCAATATGAATAAGATCTTCAAGATTTAAACTATCTTCTTCACCTAACATCCATTTATAAAATACAATACTAAATGGCATATCGATCTAGAAATATATTTCATTAAATTTCGATATTTCAAATAAATAAAAATTCTATTTTTACCATTCTCGAATCTAACAATGCTTTAGCCATAAATTTTCCAAGAAATTTAAATTTTTGTCGAACTTTTGTTATAATATTTGCTTTAGCATTACGACCAAGTGGTGCTGGATAAAGACCATGACGAGTATCAACATATTCAGGCATAGGTGTATCTTTATCTAAATCAAAATTTTTAAGTTTTAAATCCAATAGACAAGTAATATTGATACAATCATCTATCGAAAGAAAAGGTATCTTCAGGGGCGTAACCCTAGTTTTTCTATTTCAATGGTCAGAAAAAGTGAACTTTCTGGAAGCAGGGGGGCGGGGGCGCAAACCCCTTTTTTCCTATTAGTTTTTGGAAGCGGAGGGGGGGGGGGGTATGCGCCCCACGCGCCCCCTACTTACGCTACTGGGCTAATCAACTTCTATAATCACTAAGGAAGAAAATATCAAACCTTTGTTTGAATCGAAAATTTTGTCAGTTCTCCATAATTCACAACCATTTTTTTGTAATTCTTTCGATAATAATGCATAGGCTTCTAATGTTGGTCCAAGACCAAAACCAACCTATAATAAGAAACAAAAAATAAAACTAAATAAGTTTAGTTATGAAAATTTTACTTCATCTTCATATTGAACTTCTAAGAAATGTTTTGAATTCCAATTATCAAGTATTTTTTCCATTTCCGCAAGAATATTTCCTCGTGATAATTGTACTTTTTTTCTTTCAATTCTTGGTATAACAGATTGTCTATCTGTTTGATCATTATTATGTTGTTGTGTTAACATATCGGAACTATCTAAAAGTCTTTGCATAGCACGTTCACGATCAAATGCACATGGATAGAAAATCATTTGTCGTGTTTCAAATGGAAATAAAAATGAACATGTATAACCCATTTCTGTTATCCATGACGGTATATGTCCCATCATAATAACAACGGGATCTTGTAATTGTCTATTGACTTTTGATGTTAATTTTGATGATAAATATTCACTTTTTGATATTAATGTTAATGATGTATTATGATGATTTAACATTGTATTTGTATGAAAATAAAGATCATACCAATAAAGATTTAAACTATTTAATATATGAAGTAATGATATAGCATTTAAAGATAGATCATTTATTGTTAATATCGATGATATTGATTCATTTAAAGCAGATGTTAATAGAGATTTTGTTTTTGAACATTGTCCATTTATCCATAATTCATCAATGGTTGGAGAAGCTGATGAACGTTTAGGAGTTTTTATTGTTTTCTTTGAAGATTTCGATGATGTACTTTGTGTATTATCAGTAGCATGTCGAAAACGATTCGATAATGTTGTACTACTAGCTGCACCTATTTCTGTACTAATAGCAGGTACAGTTGATGACGAGTTTGTTAATTGACGATAATGAATTGTATGTACACGTGTCCAAATTGTAGATGATGAAAGTACGGATTCATCAACATCGGTTTCAGATTCACCATCACTTAAATGAAATAATAAAATTTATTCAAAACAAAAAAACAAAATAACATTTTACATACGTTGTTTTTTGTGTTGAAGTACTATACGTTCGAATAGCTTGATATAGCGTCATATTATGTGGAATAAGATGATCATTAATTAAAAATTCAAGTCGCATTGATGATGAATGAGCAAGAACATTAATAACATCTTCAGCATCGGATTCATTTGATACTTCACTTTCATCATCATCATCAAGTGTATCCGATTGATCATTCGATTCACTACTAGCAACACCACGTAAAAGTAAATATTTTTCAAGTGCTGATACAAGTGCAAATGGATCAATTTTCACCGGTCCACTATTCCATTGTTTCAATGTTTTGCATTGTGGATGTCGAACAAGATTGCACTTTAATTGATGAGTTGATATTAAACGGAGAGCTGAATTATGAGTTGGTCGACCAGCAATATCATTTACTCGAATAGGAAACTGTTCAAGTTGATTAATACATCCATGTAATTTACTAATTAAAGAATTTAATATATTCTGATTAATTTTTCCATTATTATTATTATTTATTTGTGTATGATATAAATCAATAATAAATTGTTTTAAATCTTTTTCATCTTGATTTTCATCAGGTATACTCATAAATATATTTAAAAATAATATTAATCGTTCTAATCGATCATTTGGTAATGATATATCATCAGTTAAATATTGAAATAATTTCGTTATTAAACCACTATGTACCATTTCAAAAGGTGTTACATCACCTTTAGCAATAATATTTGCTATATCACGTAATGCTTTACCATTTTCAATTGAATCTTTTCCAACATGTAAGATATCAACAGCTGAAGCTAAACGATTTATTATTTGTAGAGCAATATTTGAATTTGATGAATTATTTGAGAAATATGTTGTACGAAACGTTTTTGCTTGATTTTGTATCCATTCTTTTAATTTCAGTTTTTCTTGTGATGATAATGTTATTGAACTTTGTTGTTGATGATGAAAAATTGATCGAGATAAACTACTTGATATCATTAATGAAGCAGCTGCTGGTGCACTTGATGCATATGGATAGGATGGTTGTTGTACATATGCTGTTGGAACATAGATTGGTGTACTTGGACGTGGTCGGCTACCAGTTGGTAAAGTATAATAAGTAGATGTATCAGTAACACTTGTTGGTCGAAAGAAACCTGAACCAATACCAGCACCACCACCACCACCACGTGTAGGACGAATACGTACTGAAGTTGATTCTGGAGGAGTTGATGATGCCATTTCTTCTAACATTGAACGTGTTGATGATTTAATACGTGAAGATGATGTTGTTGTTGAAGTACGACCACCTCCACGTTGTGAACGTGTTTCAACTTTAGTTGGATTTGATTCGCTTTGATAACGACGTGATGATGTTGTACCACGATATGGAAATGATTGAGTTTTAGGATGAAGTTGTGTTGCAGCACCACGATGTGTTGGTGGAGGATCATTACTATATGTATGCATTTGTTGTTCATCGAAAGATTCACTAAGTGCAGGAATAGTTGATGTTGAAGAATTTTCTTGAATATGAGGAAGATCAAGTTGACTTTGAGTTGTTGTTGGATTTTGAACAGGTTGTGAACTTGATAAATTTGATGATGATGCTATACCAAGACCAATAAGAATTTCAATTTGATGAACAACACCTTCACGATAGAAATAAACAGAAAATATATCCGGTAATTTTCTCATAAGTATTTGTGAAATTTGTAATGCACTAATAACAATTTTATAATCAGATGATGCAAGCATTGAAGCAATATGTGACGATATAGATTGTTGTTTTAAAATTGTTTCAAGTAACTCCGATGATGAATAATATATCATACGAAGTAATGATTGTAAACAACGATGTTTTACAGCTGGACCAGCTGATGTATTATAAACTTCATAAAGTGTCGTAAATAATGATTGAATAAATGCATTATATAATTCACTATTATCTTTTAAAACTTCTGTACGAGGATCGATTGGATTAGTTGTTGTTGTTGTTGTTGTTGCTGTTGTTGAAGGAGAATTTTCTGCTGATTCTTCTATTGAGAGTGATGGTGATGGTGATGATGGTTGAATAGGATCAGGTGAATTTGGATTAGCAATTCGTCTTATAAAACGAGCTTGATTAGTTTCTTCATTGATTTGTTGTAATTGTTGTAAATCAAGAAGATAATGTCGACCAGATATAACTAATTGAACTTCTTCTTCATGTTGTTGCCAAGCTTGTTCAATTGCTTGAGAATCTTGAAATGAATATGGACATAATTGTCCTAAATAAAAGAATTTTTTTCTAAAGGTTCAAAAAATCAATTAAAAACAAACCTTGATCATCTTGCCAATGCCATAAAATATAACTATTTGAATTAACATCATATCCTTTACCACCTTGAAATAATTGATCAATTTGAAATAATGGTTCATCCGATGGTAATCTTGGCATCATTTCACCAATTAAAGAAACAATTTCATACAATTCTTGTGGTGTATGTAAAATTAGTTCAATATTATTTGTTTGTTGTATTGATGTCATACTTGTTAGCGTTTCATTTGTTGGTAATGTAGCTGATTTATATGTTATAGATTTTTTTGTTGTTGATGTTTTACCTTCAGCTGAACCAGTTAAAAGACACATTAATGTTTCGGCTATATTCATTTTAAGTAATGTCATAGCAAGTGTTGGACAATAAGCAGCAAATATATGTAACATATGAATAATACTAACAAATGTTGTACTATTTAATAATGATGGTTGAACAATAATCATTGTTTGCATTGTTTTAAGTAATTCTTGTGATGCTATTTCACATAATATTGTTGAATCATTATGAAAATTTTCAACTAAACGTGTAAATATTGAACAAATATGTTCAATAGTTTTTTTATCATCCGAACGTAAACGATTTGATAAATTTTCTAAATGTTCACGAATATATTTAAAATCATTACGTGTTAATATATGTATACAACAATTTGCAACTATAGCAAGTGCTTTATGTTGAGATGTCATCGAAAAAAAATCAATATATTCAAGACAAGCACTAATACCATCCTATTTAGGGAAAAAAATTATAAGAATTATTTTAATATTTTCTTGTATATACTTACAGCAATAAGAATTTGTTTTGCATTTCTTTTTGATATCATTTCTAAAGCTGTTAAAGATTGTTCTGCTGTATCAATTGATGTTATACTTCGTAACTAGAATAAATAAAGAATAACAGATATGTTAAATTTTGTTTTGTAAGAAATTTTACTTTGCTTAAAAATATAGGAGTAGCTTCGACAACTTGAATTGCTGAACGAGGTAATGCTTCCATAAGATAAGTTAAAGCTCGACATGCTGTTAATGCTATTTCAGCATTGGCTTCATTTTCATCTGCTAAACAATCACGTAATGGTGGATAAAGTGCACGAAACTGAAATCCAGGTAATGTATCTTCATTACTCATAACAAGAAGCTAAAATTAGAAAGAAAAAAACATATTTTCTATTGTTTTATTATTGATGAAATACATACGGAACATAATTCATTAAGTGTTGTTAATTTAACATCAGGATCAGGTGACTAAAATAAAAATATTTATATAAGAATTAATATATTGATTTGTTATTTACTTGTATTCCTTGAATATATTGTTGTAAACGTCCATTTATTGAGCTTCCACCTCCAACTCTACTCATTAAATGTTGTACACGACCTGTTAATGTATGAAAAAGTGCTGCACTAGCTGAACTGCCACTTGTGGCAGCACGAACAAAATTTGGATCAGATAGTATATCACGTGCTGTAGGACTATTATCGGGATCAGTATCACTTTCAGTTGACATTTGTAATGGTTGTTTTGTATTACGATGAGCACTAGCAACAAGTGGTGAAGTATATGATGTGGTTGGAACAAAACCAGAGTAAGATTGAGCTGATGATGGCGGAGGAGACGAAGAATTGTGTTGATAATATGCAGGAGAATTAAATAAATGTAACGGATTATTGGAGGAGGTTACACCGGTATTATTTGTATCGCACGACCGGCTTTCAGTACCGGCAGTGTTGGTGACGGGCACCGATGAACGACTTAAAAAAAAATAACAAAAAAAATAATAATATTATCAATGCCTTGTCCTATTTACTGAAGAGGTTATTACGATAATCATATGGCAAGAAAATATTTTATGTATATACATATACAATAAATAAAAGAAAAGAAAATGTCGACGTCCTTAATCGAAAGAGAACGAGAGAAAAAAAAATGTTTGATGTTATTGCTTTGTACAAGGTCATTCACTTGCAAAATAATCATGAAATTTTAACTGGACTTTTATTTGTTATTCATGGTTAACATCAAACTAACTTTAGTTACTGATAAATAGCATAAATAGCAGTCACCAATAGACCTTTATGTCGATTATTGTGTCATGTTTTTTTCTTCTTTTTCTTCTCTTTCTTCTATACGAAACCAGAATGCGATGAATAAGGGTTTTTTTTCTCTTTTCTTCTGTGTACTAGTGCAAATAAGCGCGTGCAAACGGACGTCTTTAGTCGCACATCTGTACACCGTAGCAACAATGCATTAGTTTGCGTCATAATTTGAAGTATACAAAAGAAGAAAAAAAGAAACAGATCTTTTTACCTAGAAGAAGATTGACCCGTTGTCAAATAATCAATATATGATTTTGTTGTATAACGACGTGATCGTCGATTACTATTAGTTGAAGGTTCGCTTGCAACTGTATTAAGTTCTCGTCCGCCTGTTTTTAATATTTAAACAAAGATAAATTATTAGAATTTAATAATATTATTACCGGCTCTTCGTTTAACACAAAAATTCCCCGTGTCTGTATCTTCACTTTGTTGTTCAGAATCACTTTTTTTTCTTCGATTATGATGAAATAAAATCGGTGCAGAATTTCTTTTTGATTTTCTTCGAATAGATAAATGTTCGTCTTCGTCAGATGATGATTCTCGTTGACGTTTTGTTGTTTTTAAATTTGTTAATTGTTCACTTCGTTTACGATGTCTTATAACATTCGATATATGATGAGATAATGATGATGTTGTTCGTTCTCTATTATCTTCTTGTTCTTCGTTTAAATCCGATTCCGAATCTATTCGACGTTTATTATTGCTAATGGAAAGTGCTTCAAGTGCTTTCGATTTTGCTTGACGAGTTGTAGTTGATGATGAAGATGATGATTGTTGTTCTTCGTCTTCTAAAATACAAGATCCAAATCTTTTTTTTCTATTATATTAAAATACCTTTAATAGTTGATTTATTTGTCGTTGATTTACGGTCAGCACTAATTTCAAAAAAAACGAATTTTATTTTTAATAGAACAAATTAATTTCAACATACGTTAATAATCTTAATGATCGTCTAGTTGAGGAGCTCGAATTGTTTTGCATGTGGGCCATTCGAGACGATGTTGGACATTCGAAAGAATAAACTATTATTAGATTTATTTCGCGACATTGAACATACTAGAGATCGATCGAGATAGGAAAAGAAACTGAAGTCGAATGATAACGATATATATAAGAAGTTTTTTAAGAAAACAGATTTTTTATATTAAGTAAATTGTATGAAGAAAGGAAAAAAAATGTCGAAACAATATGTGTTTATTATGTATTCTAAAAAAGAGAAAAAATAATAATAAATTTTATTACTCAAGAAAAAAAAAGCAAGAATGAACAATATGATCGATGGATGATGAGAGACAAGACTCAACTGAAATATCCTATTGGATGATGGTTGTTTGTGCATTGATTTAAGTTGAATATGCATTTAAATCAGCTGATTCCTATGCTCGTAAATATTTACGTGAATACGGATATTACGATTTTATATTTCGTTATTAATAAATCTTGTCATCTGATATTGTTTTTAGAAAATATATTTTATTAAAATGAGTCATACATTTACTCAAAATATTTCCTATACTATCGATCAATTCTATCCGAAAAAAATATTTACTTCCTATAGAAATTACATACTTGTATAGTCTCTAATAATTATTATAAAATAAAATATGCAATTATTGATGCATAAAGTTGTTTTGAAAATAAACGTGAATAGAATGGGTTTTATATTCTTACATACAATTGTGCAATACGATTGTTTTGAGGTAGTAGAGAAATTACCAAATAGATATAATAATATTTATTCGGGAATAAATGGGAGGTTAAAAATAACTTTTATCAACGAATCGTATAGTTATATCTATATTAAATAGGTGAAAATTAATCATAAATATGAAAGCGACAGGAGATTTTTAGAGCTGATTAAAAATATTTATTTATTAATGATGAAAAAATTATTTTATATAGTATTCTTTAGATTCAAAAGAATTATAAATAGGCATAGTTTCAAACATCCGGCAATCTTATTTTCTAGTTTAAAATATTTGTTCGCAGTTTTTCAAAAAAAAATATTGTATTACATGGTGTTGTTTTAAAACTTCAAGGATACATAAACAGATATTTGTAGGGTAACTCATCCTATTTCATTATAGAATTTCTCTTAATTCATTTTAAAAATAAAGCAAAGAAAAATACTTCTTTTGTCATTTCCTATAGAAAATATTTCACAAGCACAGATCTTAAAAGATTAAATGTACATATAAGCTTTGTCGTAGAATCTATATATATGTTAAAACGTATTGAAGAACTTTTCCAGTATAGTTATTTGGGGCACAAATTTTTTCTTTCAAAGATATATTATGACAAAAATGATATACATAGATTATTTATTTTATCTAGAAACAAAAAGAATATGACGACTTCTGTTCCTATCATTTCATTTGGAAATTAATACTTCTCGCTCTATCGATATGTAATATGTCTTCTACGTATAACTATATGTGGATAGAATGGAAAAGAAATAGTTTATACTGAAGACGAAAGATACTATAGTGATGAATCAAACATACGTATCTTCAACATGTTGTTTCTCGATTATATTTAGCTATGATTGATTTACTGAAGTTATTTGACAAAAAAGAAAGAAAGTTTTTTTATTTTTATAAGAAAAACGAATAAGATTATATACAGAAACTTTCATATTTCAATTCAGTTGTGATAAATCGTTTGTCAAATGAACAAGTATTGCGAGATTAATGGAATTAATTCATTTTTTCACATGACATCTATCGTCCGCTTATTTTATAGCTTAGACAAATTACGAAAAAATATTCTTTCATAGATAATACATGTTGATAAATAAAAAACATTTCAAATATTTAAACAGCTATACAATGACCTCAGTCATTATGCAACCGATCAAAATTCAGGTATAATAATCTGCCTAAGTTACATATTACATGAATTCTATTTTTATACAAGAGAAGAAATTAACATTACATGCGTATTGGCATCTACTGTTTAATATTCTCCTTCTCGTAGAGAAGAGTCCAGTAAACAAATTGTCTGATTGCTTGCTTGCTTGTGTGTCCGCAGGATCAAAAAAACATCGAAGATCGATTTTTCGATGCAGGGACTTCGAATCTGACGTTAGTTTTTCAAAACTCTGTAAAAAAATTTTTTTTTTCGATAAATGACCATTTTTTTTATAGAAAATTTGACGAAATGGTTTTTGAGGTCGGGGACTTCGAATCTGATGTTAGTGTTTGCAAGTTATATAAGTAAAGGGTCCCGTAGCATTGTAGAACACCATTTCTATGAGAAAGAGCTAAGCGAATCCTTAGATGAGCGTTACTTGTTTATTAATTAAATATATATAACACTTGAATTATTCGAAAAAAAAGACCCATCCCAAAAGAAGACAAAAAAGAAAATAATTATATTAAAAATCAGTCTTTTATTAATCTTCAACTTGAAATGATGTAAATTGCCAATTCTCTTTAATTTTATCGTTTTCCGGTGGCCAATTAGCTGCTTTTGAAACCCAAGTTCCTAAATAAGGCATACACATATCAAGAATTTCATCAACATCAATATCATCTGGTAAACATATTCCTTCATTTGGATGTTTCATACAATATTGAAGAGCAGCAACAACACTAATAGCAACTTGCAATGTTGTTGCACTTTGTCCAGATATTATTTCTCTCGTTTGATGAATATCAAGTACACTACCTGTCCACCATGCATTTATATAAGGACTACCAAGTAAAAGAACACCAACTTCATCAGCACCTTCAATAATATCATCATTTAATATGCGTAATGTTGGCTGTAATTGATAATTATGCATACGAAATTCAACTAAAGAACTTAATGCAGGATCACATGGTAAATATGCATAATGAACAGTTGGTCGATATAAAACTCCATTATTATTTTCA
Source organism: Adineta steineri (assembly GCA_905250115.1). Classification (NCBI taxonomy): domain Eukaryota; kingdom Metazoa; phylum Rotifera; class Eurotatoria; order Adinetida; family Adinetidae; genus Adineta; species Adineta steineri. The sequence goes on from CAJNOI010000031.1 coordinate 574,346, forward strand.
TCATCAGTATAAACTGATAAATATTTTGAAAGTCCATATGCTTCACCATGTCTTATAACCATGCCAATGATTTCACCACTTGGTACCCATGAACGAACCTAAAATAAAGAATATTGATTGAATTAGAATAATTAAACAAAGATTTACCCATGTATTCATTCCTTTTGTAGAGAGACAGACTTGATTGCGTGGACCATTACTATCATTATGAAAAAATGTTCCATTTGGAATATCTCTTTCATGTGTTCCCCAACCCATTTCAGCTGGTGCTGCACCTTCTTCAATAAAACCTTCAATTGACCATGTATTAACAAATTCATTAACTTTTTTTGGATCATTTGTTAATTGTGTATCACGTTCAGATATATGAATTGTTTTTATATTCAATAAATATGCTAATTGTGGATAATCTTTTCTTTGTAATGCATTTTCTAATTGAATTTTATTATTATTTGAAATAATTGTTTCATTTTGATTGAGTACATATTCAGCCATATCAATGAGACCACGTTTAACAAAATGTGAAACAAGTCCTGGGTTACAACCATGATCAAGTATTGCTGTTGGACCTTTTTTATTCCATTTAATATCATTTTGCATTTCAATTAATTGCATTTGTCGATGATATAATGTTAATAAACGTGGATCATTCTTATATTTTTCACCAAATGGTTCCCATAATTCAACTGATGTATTAACAAAACAAACTTTATGATCATGACACCATTTTAATAAACATCTTGTTTCAATATTATAAGCAAGATCAAGAAGTATATCATCTTCTGATAAATATTCATTTAAAATTCTTTCATAATTACTTTCTGTAATTAACAGTTGTTGATATTTTATTTGATTGTATTTAATAAGATAAGGTTCAAGTTTAGTTGATAAATCAATTGCATCAATAATAGTTATTGAATGAATCTTATTCTTTAATAGAAAATAGTCGATTAAGAGTGGTAATGTGCACTGTGATACACCACCATAACCAATAACCAATAAACGACGGGAAGAAGAGTCCACTTTTGATAGAAACAGTTGAAATATACTGTTTTTACAAGAAAAACGAAAAAAAATATATATATTGAAATCGAAATGATATGAATCTATCAAAAATGACGTTCCGTTTTATTTCGAATTTCGTATTGAAATGGGAGTAATTATCAGCTGCAATGTCTTCTGACAAGGCACGACCTTGTACTATTAAAATTACTGTAAGTACGTATATATATTCTATTCAACTATGTGAATACAATACAACTGTATGATAGCTACGTGGGTTGATTTTATATGCAATAAGAGATTAACAGATTTTATAGAAATACATCATAAGTATGCGCAGATTAGAATCTCGAAAAATTGAAGAAGCGTTTTTGCAATAATTTTAAAAATATATAACAATATTTCAAAATCCTCATAAATAACTTAAGTTATCGCATATTACGTGTTAGTGACTGTAAACAAGAACATAAAATATATCTTACCTTGTTGAATTATCTACTCTGGCTGTAATTTATTTGTATGAATAGGTTGCATATGTACATATACGTGCTCATATGCATACGCTATACAATAAATTTTTATTTTACGATTTTCAAAAAATTAGTGGTAGACTGGATAAACTATACTTTTATGCGATGTACGAATCATTCATGGCTATTAAATAATAAGCACCTGCCAAACTCGATGAGTTAATATCTGAATAAATAAAAACAAGTTTTTATGAATGTAAACATCGGAATTATGTTTCTTTGATCAAAAGGTAGATACAGTGAATAGTGTGGGTGTGCATAGAGGATGAGAATATTCACCCATATTCATATTTTCACCCACACATCAATGCAAAATCATCTTACGACTTTACATGAACGATACGATAATGGCTCGATGAATGTTTCCGATTGCCTGATAGGTTTATCACTTCTTATTGAAGCGAAATATAATAATTGATAGTTGATTCATCAAATTTTTTCGATTAAAATAGGATTTATCATCAATAACAAATGTACAATTTTTATTATTACTATAACACATAATAAAGGATAAATATTTCTTTGTAGTCTTATTGCATTATTATCAGCAGCTCTGTCTGAATATTGTTTTTGACAGTAAATGAACGATTAAAAATCATCAAACGGAACATAATTATATTAAAAACGCATTATCCTCTTGTTTTTTTTTCATTATTTTATGCAAAACACAAACTGCAGATCATGTAAATACTTCTAAGTCATCTATTACCTAAAATAGTTGATTAAGTTCTGAAAACTTAGAAATAAACTCGGCTCGTTTTAACTAAAAAATAATTCTTTCATATTTACTCGCCATTAGCTAATATTATTCAACCAAACGTGATTTGCAAAGACATCCTAGTAATGTTATTTGTTCGACTGAAAATAAAAACTTATCGCCTATATCAAATACAATCAAAAAAAATGATAGTTTTTCAAATGTTTTGTACGTTTCGTTTACATTATTTACTTACCGATACAAATCATTTGAATTACTCTGCATCATTTTAGTTTACTCTTATTAATTGTAAAATGACAACCAAAGATTTTAATAACGAATACGAAAATTATCAAATATCCGAAGGTACAAATACAGAGAATGATATTTATGATCAAGGATCATTATCAAATTATATTGATACGAAAAGTAACAAGATTGTAATTAATATCCCACCAAAAAGAATTAAATCAAATTCAAAACAAATAAATAAAATGCAAATTTCACGATTACAATCAGGTCAAGCATCTCCTAATAAGAATTCAATAAATTCACCATCTTCAGCGATAATTAAAAATGAAAAAAATACGAATAGTATTAAATATTCCATAACAGTCGATACAAGTAAAGCACGAACAAATCTTGACGTTGTACGTTTATGTTTACGAGAACTTCGATGGAAAGAAGTAAATTTCTTTCCGATGAAAATAATTCTTCAGATTTATTCTTTCAGTCTTCATCTGATACTGCTCTTCATTCTGATATATATTGGCATGCATCATCCTATCATGAAGGAAATACAGATTTTGCATTAAGTACAGGTCGAGTGAATAAATTTCCTGGTATGTTAAGAAATTTTCTAGATTTATTTTCACTATATTTTACGAAATATAGGCATGAATGATCTCTTACGTAAAGTTCATTTGAGTCGTTTATTGAATAATATGCGATTATTATTTCCAAATGAATATGACTTTTATCCTAGAACATGGTTTCTTCCAGAACAAAATCAACAGTTTAAAGATGATATACGTTATATACATCAATTAGATAAAAAATGTAATCGTCAACTAACGACATTTATTGTTAAACCATCAGGTCTATAAAAACAAAATAATGCTTTTAGTTAAATGTATTTTATTAATTTTTAGGCGGTTCACAAGGTGAAGGGATATATTTACTCCGAGATCCATCTCAAAAATTGAGTACAAAACGTTCATATGTTGCTCAAGGTTAATAATTTAAATATTTAGATTTTTATTAAATTATTTCGTATTTTTGTTTTAGAATATATCGATCGACCATTATTAATCGATGGTCTTAAATTTGATTTAAGAATTTATGTTCTTATATTGAATTTATATCCATTAGAAATTTTTCTTTATGATGAAGGTCTTGTTCGTTTTGCTACAATTGATTATAATCGTCCAACAACTGCAAATATTCATGAAATATATATGCATTTAACAAATTATTCTTTAAATAGACATAATATTAATTATAAACATACAATTAATAATAAACAAACAGATGGTAGTAAACGTAAATTAAGTCTTATTTGGAAACAATTAAGTAAAATATATGGAAATAAAAAAATCGAATACACAAAGTTTTTAATTACTGAAATGATTAACAAAACAATATTAGCTATAGCACCTGAATTATGTGTTGAATATGAACATGAATTTTTATTAAGAAAAAAACAAGGATTGTCTTGTTTTCAGGTATAAATATAATTATATTTTAATATTGAAAGTATATATATTTATGAGTAGATTATTGGTTTTGATATAATACTTGATAATCAACTGAAACCAATATTGCTAGAAGTCAATGCAAATCCTTCGCTTAGCATTGGTTTTGATAAAGAAAATGAACAAGGTAAAATACGACAAAATGTACAAAGTTTATTAATTATTTGAATTATTTCTAGGAAAATTAATTTGCCAATCAAGTCCAATTGATGAAGAAATAAAAAGACCTTTAGTTCTTGAAACACTTAAATTAGCATTACCAAAAAAACAATTAAATACAATGTAAGAAAATGATGATTGTTTTCATTCAAAATTTAACTAGAAATTGTTTAGTGCTCGTCATGTTAAATATCAGGTGAATGATAAAATTATAACTGAACGAATTGAAAGAGTGGCTCAACGTCGTCTTGAAGAACGAAATAGGAAAATAAAAGATGAACGGCAACGTCGTTTTGATGTAAAATTAAATCCATTTTTTTCACGACCATTAAAAAGCGCACCGCAAGAATCTTTACGTCAACAACAAGTGTATATTTCTTCTCCAAGACATTCGGATCATATAATCCTACGACAAGAAGATTTGTTAATATATCCATCAATAGATTCTGGAGAAAAACTTCGTGGTTCTATTGATAATGATGAAATTTGTTCATCTATAACAGCTACAACATTTTCTTCACTAGATACAAGACAACCTTCGATTAATTCTGAACCATTTGTTTCTATAAAAACAAAAACAGATACAGCAGGACCTTTAAAACTTATTTTTTCATCAAATAATCAAACAAAATATGAACATTTACTTGTAGTGAATAAAATAGCCGATATTTATATTCAACTCGTCGTTAAGTTAGGATCTAAAACAATGACTAGTGAACAATTTCGCAGTTTTGCTAAGTAAATTTGACATTTTTTCATATTTTAAATATATGATTTCATTTAAATGATTGATTAGTACATGTCGAATTATTGACAAAACAATCACATCATCATCAATCGACATTCTTTATTATCAAATACTTAAAAAATGGCAACAGTTTGTATCAAAAACAACTTTAACAGGTAACCTATATTGATATTATATGTTGCTATAGAAGGTAAATATATATCCCTATTTAGGTCTACCATTTGCAGCATTTATTGAAGCATTTTTTTCCTTATCACAACGAAAATATCCTAATGATCACAGTTTATTTGATAGTGCTAATCATCTAGTGAATGTTTATATTGATCATGTAAATTCTAGTTTACCAGTTTCTTCAAGTATTCCTCAATCTGATCAATATTTTCTTCATCGAACTACTAAAAATAATAAAACAATGAATTCTTCATCATTAAATATTCGCTCATCAACAGCAAAAACATTAATACGTAGTTCAACTGCTACACAATCAAAGACTTCTACACTTGTAGTTTCTAAACAACAAAATCTTCCAACAACGAATAATACTAATGAAAATACCCGAAAAAGTATACTAAAACAATCAACTAAAAGTGTTTTTCCTTTATTTTTTGATGTTTTATAAAAAGTTTTATTTTTTTAATAAGAACAAAAGAAGTGTTTATTTAACTTAAGTTAACATATCATATTATCAGTATTGGTGTTATAGAAAACAAAATTGTTTTCATATTTATATTATGATGTGATACTCAGTAGTTATCTCAGCTGTAAAAATAATAAATTTTATACAGTCTGTCCAACTATTTATTTCTTTAGAAAGATAAACTACCAATTCCCAACATGACCACTTTTTCACAAGCTATCCTTCTTTAATTACTAGAATATGCAGCTCAGATGGTTTGCAGATAAATTGAAGAATAAAGGGACATCATTTATCAATCGGACTTTTACAGTTAGTCAAAAAATATATCGCAATGTTCTTTCAGAACAATAAAAATAGCATACCCATTCATCTATTTAAAACCTTATATTTAACATGATACCGATAAAAGTACATTTGTTTTATCTTTTCAATATGATGTTATCTATAAGTACTACAAGATTTGCTAATTTAAATAACTTTTTCGAGATTATAACTTGTCTTGAATGTTTAGATTACGCTATCCGTGTTAATTTCGATATGATTTATGATATAACACGTGCTATTTACGAGTTAGTGTGTATGTATTTATTTCGAATATCAAGAAGCTCGCTTAGATTGTACTTTCCACTTTTCTTACATATTATGACAGACGGCAGTAAACACAATAACAGAAAAATATGGAATCTAAGGACAAATTCGAAAGCTAACAAAGGTTAGATTACGTTATATATGAGAGATATATACTTATCAAGGACATGCGCGAAACACGCTTATGAATGTGTGAAAGAAGAACGAACTAATAATGTGGTCTCAAAGTATATATAAGAAGAAATGAATCAAAAGTACATTAAAATATAGATGAATAATCGAGGTTATTGCAGTCACTTTATTCAAGTATAATTAACGACTTATATGAAGATGGATTCTTACAATATTAATCATTGAAAACGAAGAAAACTTGTTAAAGTGGCATCGAGATTTAATTGAAAGATTGTAAATAAATATTTGATTATATCACAGTAAAAAAACGATCTGAAACTTTATATAGAGTGAATGGAGCCGAAGAAACCGATTTCTAAGCCATTATGCTTTTGAAGAGAATACATAAATTCATACTAACTCGAGATCTTATTGTCGAAATTAAAATTCAACGCTTAATTAGTTCATATGGTTAAATAAAGTCATATTTATCACGAACAATCATTTCAAGTCTTTAAAACATTATAGGGTAAGAGCGATATACAAGTCAAACGATTATTTTACGTATTTAGCTAAATGAGAATTGACGTATTCTAATTGATGATGAATACAATTGAACATCTAAAGAAAATAATTCCAGAAACAAACTAATAGAAATATTTTAGAATGATACTATTAGGAAGGATGACTTTGAATAAATCTCAGATCTATTTTTTGCATTTTAATAGTAAAAATTGGACTTTTTTACTTGAAAATAACAATAAGTTAGTGAATTTTATATCGTATTAAACAAATAAATAGGCATATATTGATTTTATATTTCATTTATCATCCATTAGATGTCGTATAGGTTCCAAGATTTGTATCCAAAGTAATAACTAGATTTTGTTGTACAGCATTTGCTTGATCGTACGAATACAAAATGAATGGACCAGTAGCCGTACCTAAAATAAATGATATACGAGAAGGAACGATGTGGTATTCTCTTACCCTGTACACCCACAGTACAAGTCATACCCCCATCTGTTGCATCCAGATATTTAAACTGAACAACACCTGGAGCATTTTCAAAGAACGTAACTTGAAAATGATAGTATTGTGTTGCTTGAAGATAATGACTCATATAATATTCAAATATAAGTTGCCGATTTGGAGCAGTTCCTTCTGATTGATAATAAATTCCTTGAGATGTACTTGCATAAATGAATAAATCATCCCAAAATGGAAAAGCAGTTGCACTAGAAAATGCATCTGAAGGTAAAGTAGTTTCAGCATATGTTGTTGAACAAGTACCAAGACAAAGAACCTATAGTCAGTACAAAATTTAGTATTAATTTGGAACAGAATCTAAATGATTATTATAATACTGTAAAAATCCTTCGAATAAATTAATACTTCTGTATTATATTTAACATAGATTAAAGTATTTGTATAAGAACTTACACCATCTGTAGTAACAACAACATGATCTGTTGTTGTACCATAAAGAGTTACACTCCATGGAAGAGCTACATCATACATTTGATCATCAGCTGTTCCATTTGTTGATGCTGACCAAATAGGTATAGGATTCTTTAATTGAATACCAGGTACATTAGTGCATACACCAGCTGAACAACTTGTATTACTTGGACAAATATTTCCAACTTCTCCACAATTATCTGAATCGATCTGTACATTAACACATGTATTCAGTGGAGTAATTACATTTGGATAAATACAAGTAACTACAAGAAAATCATATATTTTAAATGAAAATATTTGTTTAGTTCAAATAAAAACGTAGGAATATCTCGTCGTGCACGTATAGTTATGTGTATGACTAAACCAAAACATTATACACTCATCGATTCATTATTTATGCTCATCACATATAAAAGACTCAAATGTAACTGTGCCAAAAAAGATAACTATTTACTTAATGTTGTTATCATTGTTGTCACTGTTGTTGTTATTATTGTCGTTGTTACTGTTGTTGTAATTGTTGTTGTTACTCTCGTTGTTATTACTGGTGTTGTTATTACTGATGTTGTTATTGAATATGGTGTTGTAGAATCTATACAAAAATAAATTAGATGCTATTTACTTATAATATTTAGTAGCAGAAATATTTTCAACTAACTTGTTGTTCCTTTCTTCTTACTAAGCAAAATAGGGAGAAGAATTGATGCAAGAAGTAAACCAAGTAAAAATAACGCGAGAAGAGCCCACAAGATCCACTTTTTATATCTAATTAATTCATTAATTATGTTTTTATTAAAATAATAGATAAAACTCACTTAAATTTACGTTTAGGTTTATCTTGAAGATTTCCGGAAGTTATATCGATTATTCGTGGCATATGTTCTTCAACGCCTGATGGAGATCTAACTTTAACAAAAACTGAATCATTATAATATGTTAATGAATCAGTTCTCATCTGTATAATCAGATTGATCTAAACAAATATATATATACAAATTAAATATAAAAATATATTCGAATGTGAATTCTATATTAATTTCCCAGTATAATTCTATTTTTGTGGATCTATATATCAACAAAAGAAAGTTGGTTCAATGATTGTTAGCTTTTGAATAACAATACCGATAGAATTTAAAAAATATCCCTTAGGGATCTATAAAAATGTTTCTAAAAAGACGTAATTTGTTAGAAAAATATCTATCTTAACAGTTTGTGATACAAACCTAGAATTTCTTTAATCATCTTATGACTGTCGAAAAAAAGAACCATTTTTACGATATGATGTAGATATTGAACTAATTTTAATCTATTTTTTGCACTTTACTGGTTGTCACCTTTTTTTTAACTATATAAATTGCCCAATAATTTAATTAATAGATAAAGAAAAAGATAATTGTCTTGTCAATATATAGTTTATTTCCTTCTGAATGTTAAGAAAATGAGCCTCTCCCTCTCTTCTGAAATGTTTCAAATAAAAAAAGTGACTTACTAAATAAAAGATATTATTGTTTACAATAAAAAATGAAACTCAAATATACTTTTCATTATTGAATGAGGCAGATTTTGTTTTCGCATTATGTTGCCAATTTAAAATTTCCATAAATCATTTATACATTCAATACTAGAAGTAAAATCGAATAAATTATCCAGTGAATCTTATAAGTCACGATCACGTAAGAATTTCATTTTTCTTTATTTCTAAAACTATTACATCATGGAGATAATTCAACTCAATAAAATACATCAGATGATCGCATAATCTTGCTTGTATTTTACAAAAAATTTATACGCCATGCTTTTTGTTATATTCAAAAGGTATACATACCTTGCATATATATTTTCTGAGAAGTATCATATCTACGCTATTATTTGACTCGATATCGATCAATGAATTTGGTTAATAAAATTAAAATAGTGTCACAAGAAAATCAACTGATTCTCAATCATCAAAAACCATTCATTTATCTTTTTATAGAAACTATTGTCTATTTAATAATTATATTTTAGCATTACATTCTGCAGTTACGTTTACTTCTCGAAAATTTACAACGTACACATTCAATACAATCATGATGTTACTTGACACATCAATATTACAATGCGAAGATTTATCAATTAGATTATCGAATCTATTCACGCGAGTTTTCTTTGACATAATCGAAATCTATTCATATATATACAACATTGTCCGATGACTCTATTTCTGAATTCCCAAGACGATGAAAATGCTGTTAATAGTACAATATGTCAGCGAATTACTTGCACAAAAAGAAATCATATATACATGTTTAGTCTGGTATAGATATCTATTCTGTCAAATATGATTTAAATCCATAAAGACAATAATTCTCTTTATTCATCTTTTTGTTTCAATATAGCTATGAACAATCACACATTGAATAGATATAAGAAAAGGAGAAAAAAACGTAAACGGTTGCGCGCGATGCTTTGCAAGTAAAACAAGGACGAAAGCAGCATTGCTAGTTATGATAATAATGATAGCGATAACAACAACAAAACAAAACAAATGAAATGAGATTACTCCACTTGTCCACAGCACACAAAGCAAAAAGTTTACAAGAAAGGATCAAGAAGTGAAGAAAGAAAAAGTTTTGTTGATTTTTTTTGTTTTGGTTTGTATTCAACTCTAACAATACGAATAGAAAATAATGAGATTAGGTAAATTGCACAGCAAAAGAAAAACGATAAAGAAAAAAAATAATATGTTGACTTGTTTATGATACCGATGAAGCAGCCATCATCTTTTGTAATTGATGACATTTATTTCGTTCATCAGCCAATTTTTCTATGATTAAAAAAACTTGTTTTATATATCGGAAAAACAACAATGAAATTACCTTTAACTTTATCAACTTTGTTTTGTAATTTTCCAACATCTGTTTCGGCTTCATCGGTTCGATGTTGAGCCTAAATATAAAAAGTATAATTAAAGAATACATTTTATTATTCAAAACTTTACTGATTTAAGTCGAGCTTGTAATTCTTCAATATTTTTTCGATATTTCTCTTCTGTTGTATGTGCCTAAAATAACAATAATAATAAAACAAGGATTTTTCATTCGTTCAATACTCTACTTTTTCTTCAGCTTGAAGCAATGTTTTCATTTCTACATAAGCATGTCGAATATCTTGTTCAAGTGAACCCATTCGTCTAAAATTCTTCATTAACAAAATTGTCCTTTTTTTTTAAATTAAACTTACTGTTCTGAAACAGTCGATCGACGTTCAGCAACTTCAAATCGTTCTTGTAATTCATTTAATTTATTAGCATTCTATTTATAAAAAAACGTTATTTTTATCGATAGATAAAATAATCATATTTACCTCTTGAAAACGTTTATCTGTTTCAATACTACATTCTTTTGCTTTTCTTAATTCATCATCAAGATCAATTTCCTTATCTTTAACAGATGTTAATTTATTTTCTAAATTTGTACAAACACTAGAAAATTCGAAGAATATATTTTCTTTGTTTTTACAATAAAAAAAAATTTCTTACTGTCTTGCAGCTTCTGAAACTTTAATAACTTCGATTAATTGCGTTGTTACATGATTAACACGAGCTGTTGCATTATCAAGATTAACTTCAACTAATTGTACTTGACGTCGTAAATGTGCTGCTTCAGCTTCAGCTTCAATTCGGCCTTGAATTTCTTTTTCAAGTTCTGTATTAACTCGTCGTTGATCATCTCGTGTTGTTTCTAATTCTTGAAATAAATTCACAATTTTTTCTCGAACAGTTAATGGTTGTTGTTTTGATACATCATTTGATAATATATCAGAAATTATTGGTTTTACATCAATTTTACTTGACATTGTCAATAATCAAGAATAGAAAAATTGAGATGTACTGATGAGAGGTCAGATCAGATATTTGTTTATTTTGGTATCGATCGATCGTCGTGTGTTCTTCTTTCCCAAATTAAGAACAGCCAATGAAATAGTTTACTCACGACATCTATTACGAACATCGTCGCTTGGTGATTTATTACTTAGTAACGTTTTTAACTAACCACGAAAATGGTATAGAACATTTCATGAATTTTTTACATTGAAACATGTCGAAAGAAGGATCACCAAGAGAAAAAACAACTGATGGACATACGCCAAGTATTAATAGATATAAGATTTATTTATTTTTTCTTTATTTTGTTCTATATATTTAGTGGAACAACCAATGTCTGGTATGGACGCAGGATCTGTTGATACTCATGGTAAATAAACAATCTATTTTTTAATTTTGATTGACTAAAAATATTCTTTTCTAGACACACCCGATGCACACAAAAGTGAAGTATTAAACTCTGAAACTGAATCCACTCATGTTCCAGTACCAGAAGCAACTCAGGAAGATAATGATGAAGAGAATAAAGATACAGAACAAGATGAAGGTCAAGAAGACTTAAATAATAATGATAGTCAAGATATTATTCAAAAACCAGAAGCTGATAGTCCACCAAGACTTCCTGATACATTTTATTATGAAGCTGAAGAAATTCATGCTAAACCAGTATCAACCGATGAAAAAGTTCTTCCACAAAATACATTATCGATGTAGTAAGTTGAAATAAATTTAATTAAACAAAAATATTCTACTGATTTCTTAGTCGATCATTTGGTTATGATTGTAATAAACGAGGAAATTTATATATATTGGATAATAAAACAATTATGTTTGTTGCTGGTTGTGTTGTTGAAATTATTGATTTATCAACTGGAGAACATAAATATATTCGAACAGCTGGTGGTTATAGTATTGGTGCATTAGTCGTAAGAATGAAATAAAAATAGAATTTGTCTTAAATCATTTATCTTAAAGGTACATCCAAGTAAACAATTTTTTGCTGTTGGTGAAAAAGGAGATATTCCAAATATAGTTATATATGAATATCCATCATTAAGACCTTATCGAATATTAAAAGGAGGAACACAACGTTCCTATGCTTATCTTGATTTCAAGTAAATTATTATATTTCAAAAAAAAAATATACATATTTTTTGATTATTTAGTGCTGAAGGTGATTTACTTGCATCACTTGGTTCAAGTCCAGATTACATGTTAACTATATGGGATTGGCGTGATGAAAAGATTCTATTACGTAGCAAAGCATCTTCACAAGAAGTTTTTAAAGTATCATTTTCAAAAGATCTCAAAGGACATTTAACAACATGTGGTATTGGTCATATTAAGTAAGACCCTTATTTTCTATTGTTACAATTGCAATCTATAATATCATGTTGAGTGTATGACATCGATATAGAATAGGATGAGATTAATATGATGTAGTAGATACCCGATATAGAAATTATATATTTTAAATAATAGATTCTGGAAAATGGCTCGAACATTTACTGGTTTGAAATTACAAGGTGAATTAGGTCGATTTGGACGAACAGAAATTTCTGATATTGAAGGGTATCGTGAATTACCTGATGGAAAAGTAAGAAAAAAGGAAATTGGTCAATAGGCTGAAATAAATATTTAAATTTTCTAGGTTATTTCGGGTTCAGAGTGGGGTAATATGTTATTATGGGATGGTGGTTTAATTCAAATCGAAGTTTGTCGAACAAAAGTTAAACCTTGTCATGCAGGTCCAATTCAACAAGTACTTTTACATGAAAGTGATGTGTATACTGTTGGTGAAGATGGTTATATACGTGTTTGGGATTTTGAAACAATTGATACAGCTGAAGGAAATGATGAAGGATCAAAAATGGAAATCGATCCATTAAATGAACTTCGAGTAGGAACTGATAGTAAACTAATGGGTATTACACATGGTGTTGTTGATGATATGAGTCTTTGGTTTGCTCAGGTAGAAATTTTGATTTTATTTCAATCGAGTTTTAATTTGAATAAAAATAGGATGCAAAAGGAAATATTTGGAAATTAGATTTAACATTTTCAAAAAATAGTGTCGATCCTGAAATAATTCTTTCATTTATGTCAGGAGCTGTAACTGGTCTTGATGTTTCATCTGTTTATAATATCTTTGCTTCTTCAGCTGGCAATTGTAAGTTAAATTCTATTTTTAATAAAAATTCTATATTATTTTCTTAGCTATTCGAGTTAATAATATTATTTCACAAGATTTATTATCTCAACGAATATTTCCAACAGAAGTAACAAGTTTAAAATGGTTTCCAAGTGTTGTATGTTAAATTTCCTACATCGTTTTTTTTCTATTTATTTTTCTTTATAAAGTTTAATGAAAAATCCGATGGAATATTAGTTGGTTTTTCTGATGGTGTTATACGATATTTAAAACTTCGTTCAGGTGCTAAACCAACAGCAATAGAAAAAAAACTTGAATATGATTTAAAAATGATACAAGTTCTTAAACCACATACAAAACCTGTAACATTTATTACTGTAGAAGTTAAAAATCAATGGATAGCAACTGGAGTTAGTTGATTATTTTCAATTTTTTAAAACTAATTTTTTTTAATTTTTTTAAGAGTACGGATGGAACAGTATTTTTCTTTCATTTTACACCTAAAGGTTTAAATCCAATTGGTTTTGTAAATGTAAAAGAAGAAATTACATATATGACATGGACACCAGCTCAATATGTAAGTTTAATAAAAATAAGAGAAATTTGTTTTTGATTTCAATATTTAGGATAAAGCTCGTCTTCTTGTCTGTTTAAAAAATGGTGTTGTATATGAATTTGAAGGACCGGGTGGTATTAAATTTGATACATCAGTATCATATTCAATTGAAAGTCAATTACCTGTACGAATATTTCGTTTTCGAAGTATTAAATCTCGATTACGAGTAAGTTAATTGATTATTATGTTTACGAGAAAATAATGTTTGGTTTTAGCATGAAGAAGAACTTGAACGAAAACGAAAAGAAGAAGAAGAGCGACAGAAAAAATTAGAAGAAGAAAGACGTTTACGTGGTATTGAAAAGAAAGAAAAAGGTAAATATTCATGAGTAAAACAAAAATATGTAGAACACTTTTGCTAAGAGACTGAATTTGAAAACTCTTATATTATTCAGTAGAAGAAGAAGAAGAAGTTGTACCGGACATTGTCCCGGAAATTAAGGATATAAATACAGGTAAAATATATTAACGAAATCCACATCCGTACTCCCACAAATATACCCATTCGTATCTCAACACTCACACCCACCTATATCCAAGATATATCGATTTGAAACGAAAAAACATAATATTCTTTTTATTGTTTTTTGCAGAAGGTGATAAAGCTGACAAAACAATTGAACCTGAAGAAGAAGATGAAGAAGGAAAAAAAGAAGAAGATGATTGGAAACCATATATACCTGAAACACCTAGTGCTGCTTTATTCGCTGTTTATACCTCACCGGATACATTCTGGCTATCTATGGTTAGTATATTTATATCTATTATTTTTATATTAAATTTTTACAATTAAGGATGATTACGATGCGGGATATTTATATCATTGTCAACTTGGAAATAAAGATGATCGTTTTCAATATAATCCTGAACGATCCGATAATGTAGTAAATACATTACCAGTACCAAATACTGATCTAGCACATGGTGATGATATACCATTGACAAGTATTCTTATTAAGTAATTCTTAATTTCTCTTTATTTTTTTATTCAAAAAAATTATTTTTTGTTCATAGAGAAAAATTAAATTTAATATTTGTTGGTTTAAAAAATGGTTTTATACGTATTTATCCATATGGTGGTAAACAAGTTTTTCAATCACTTGAACAATATTGGACAAGAAGTGCGCATGATAGTGAATATGGTGTAGTAACACATTTAGTTACATCATTTGATGATCGTTTTGCTTTATCTGGTGGTGCTGATGGTAATATATTTGGTTATGTTATTAAAGGTGATCCACATATTACAAAAGAACATTCGGATTCACCTAAAATGCCAGCATTTACTGTAAATAGAAAAACAGGAAATAAAATAGGAGAGTAATTTATTTTTTTTATAGGGTGAAGTTGAAGCACAAGATATAACTGAAGCAAGTCATTATTCAATTGAAGAAGAAAAACAAAAAGCTGAAGAAGATAAAATGAAAAAATCAGCTGAAGCATTAAAAAATGAAATGAGACAACAAATTGAAGGTTTAAAAGGAAAATTTCGAAAATTATTAGGAGTAAATGATCAATTACCTGGAGATTTAAGAATTCCTCGTGAAGTAAATATTTTAAAATAAAACTAAAAAACAAAAAATATTAAATAATTCTATTTGTAGAACTTTATTCTCGATGAAAATATTCGAAAAAATTTCCAGAATGAACTTAAAGAAAAAGCTGATCAATCTATTAAAGAATTAGCATGGGAATCTGAACGTTGTGCTATTGCATTAAAAAAATTAGAACAATGGTAATAATAATATTTTTTTAAAACATATTCTCTTTCTCGTAGAGAAGAGTCCAGCAGAAATAAATTGATTGTGTGTCCGCAGGGCTAAAAAAACATCGAAAACCGATTTTTCACGGTTTTCGATTGTTTTTCCAATAAATGTGAAGAGAATATATTTCTACGAGAAAGAGCTAAGCGAGTCCTCGGACGAGCGTTACTTGTTTCATTTGTCTCTGTTATTATTAGGTTTACTGAACCTATTGGACAAGATGTTGTTTCATGTAAAAGTTTTGATGGACAATGGGAAGTTAGTACATTTCGTACAATCGGTAAGAAGATTTTTATTTTTTATTGATTTCGAATTTTATTTTTATGTAGAATTGCCAAGTGATTTTTATGCAATGCAAGAAGAAATTGAACGACAAAAAGCTGCATATCTTGAAAGAACAAAGAGAAGAGAAACTGCTGAAAATAGTGGTAAAGTTGTTTTTGTTCTAAAGAGAAATAGAAATATTTATATGATGTGTCTATAGAGGATAAAAGTGATAGTGTTCGTGGAACGCAAACAGCTGATTCGAAAATGTCACAAACAAAATTAAAAGGTGCGAAAGCAATGCGTGTTGAACGTTTATTACGAAAAATGGAAGAACGTGCCCGACGAAGACAAAAACGAAAAGAAGAAGTTTGAATTCAATTATTTTCTATAAAAAATTATTTAAATATTTTATTTTTCTAGTGGACAGAACTTTATAGTAAAAAGAAACCAGATGGTTATGATGATCCAGCTGAAGTTGATAATATTCGTTATGCTAAAGAACATATGGGAAATTATTTCTTAAAAACAGCATCTAATTACGTAGTACCGATAGATCAACGACTCACTGTCCTTCGAGCACTTGATCGAATTATGAAAATAAGATATGCGGTAAATTTTTAAATACATTATCTTTCAATTATATAAAACATAGATATTATTAACTGTCATCGGACTTGTATTTACACTATATTTCCCTAAGGCTGTTCGATTAGTTTAACAAAAAGAGATCGAAGACTTAGTGATAAACCTTTATACTCTTCTACAAACTTCTTTTTTTAAACAAATTACATCTCATCATCTATCCCTCCTGATAGATCGATATAACCACATACTCCTTAATTATATTCCCTGAAAAAAAACTAAAAATATATATATTTAGACATATACCTATAAAAAAGAATTTAATAAACGTGTTTTGGATCTTATTGAACGTAAACGTGCCTTAACCGAACAAATCAATGGTGAATATCAACGATTACAAAATCTTGGTCAAAATCAAACAATCAATCGAGAATTATTCAATATTCCTCTATTACCACTTACTGATAATGGACAGACAAAGTAAAACATCTCCCTTTTTGTTTCGTTTAAAATCTTTTTTTGTTCTAGTCGTTTTGAATTCACTCGTGAGGAAATTCAAGCATTTCGTGAAGAGCATGAACAACGTAATGGTGATTTGACTAAACCTGATGAAGAAGCATCAGCTACAAACACACGTGTATCATCATTAAAACGTCCACTTGATCTTCGTTGGTCTGTTAATTTAAAAGAACCATTACCAATAAATCAATCAAATGGAATACATAATAATTATACACCAAATGAAATTTTACAACAAACGAAAGATTCCGATCCATTTACACATCGGTTAGACAAAAACAACTAACAATAATCATTCGAATAATATCTGAATCTATTTAGATTATTTTTTGAACGTGACCAAATTCTTCAAAATGTTCAAGAAACTATGCGTATATTTGATAAAGATGTTTGTCTTTTATATTATCTTAAAATAATTAAATCATTACGTGCTAAAGAAACTGATCTTCGGTAAGTCATGATTATCTTATATATTTTGTTTAAGTTTTTATGTTTATTAATAGATGTATTACATTCTATGAAGAATTAATGTTAACGAAAGAATTTGAACGAACAGAAACTGATTTAGAAAATAAAGTTATTGAAGCAACAAAACGATTTGATAATGAACAAGCAAAAGTGAATAAAATGTCTTTTTTCTTTTTACGATAAATTTATTTTATATATTTTAGTTATTTGAATTTCAAGGCAAAGTTGATTCAAAAAAGAGAGATATAGATATTTTAGATGATAAAATGAAACAACTTTATGCTGGTTTTGATGAAATGATACCAAAAGAACATAGATTCTATAATTATCTTTTACGAGTATTAAATAAAAAAATTAAACGAAAGAAACGTGCTGAAGGAGAAGAAGCAGATGGTAAGTAATAGAGACAATAGTTAATCATCCTGTCTCCACTTTAGAAAAAATTTGTAAGATTGATGTTTTCTTCTTCTAAGATTCGGATGATGGGTCACAAGATCTTGATGATGATGATGATTGGGAACTTGAAGATGATGAAGATGAAGATCTTGCTAATGAAGATCCAACTCGGCAACTTGATGTTGATATCTGTCCACCAAATCTTGATCAAAAAATGTATGATGAAGTTGTTGCTCTACGTGAAAAACGTCTTGATCTTGGTAAAATTCACACATTTTGTTTTTATCTAATTTAAGAAAAAAACTATCTGTTATTCTGTTTGTAGATGAAGCAATAGCCGATGAAAAAACCGTTTTACAATCATTACAACAAACATATGGACAAACACAGATCTATTCAAATAAAGTTGAAGCTGAATTAAAAGCAAAACAAACTGATTTAATTGAATTTCAAGTATAATAATATTAATCCAAAGAAATTATTTTAATCGATAATTCTTTTCTTTATTTCTAGAGAAAGAAACAACAAAAAATCAATGATATTAATGTTGCAGTTAGTATTCGTTCTCATCAAATTCGTTATGATCGTTCAACTCATTTACCAGATGATCTATCTGATTCATTAATCTTTAATAAAAATAATAAATCAGCATTAACTCATCGTATTGTTGATGTTAAAACTGAAATTAAACGAGAAAAAGAACGATATGTGTAAATATATATATATTTCAATTTAACTTTCTTTATTGATAAAATATTTTTAGGAATAAAAAACAAGAGAAAAAAAATTTAGCACATGAATTAAGACATGCAGTTCAAATTATACAACGTTTAACTGATGAATGTAATAAATTAATGACGGAAAAATTTGGAAAACTAGTTGAATTAGAAAAAATTGAAGGCGCTATTGTTAATTTACAAATTGAAGAACTTAAACAAAGACTTGATGATGCCGGAGACGAATATTATAATACAATCGCACAATACGAGGTAATATTTTTGTTTTTACTTCTTATACTGACAGTCGAGATTAATTCGTTAAAAGTCATCGGTTAAGTTAGTTCTTATAATAAATTAGACACTAATCAGTATCAATCGTAACAAATTTATATACGTCCCATGTTTAATTAGTCAGTGGCGGATTTAGGGGGGTGATGGAGGGGATCACCCGCCCCCTTCAGAGATCTTTTTCGATTTTTTGCAGCAAAAATAAGTTCACACTACTTCGATTGGACTCAAAAAATAGTTCTTAACCAAAATCGCCCCCTCTCTCCCCAGGTATCGCCCCTCCCCCTCTTTCCAAAATCGTAGATCCGCCACTGTAATTAGTAATACTATATAGAAAATCTATTCTTTAAATACTAAGTCCTAAGAAATGGCAGATGCGTAGTGAATGATTCATCAATTTGTTCGTATCGTAGGAATGATATGTCATGAGATGATTGGACAAGAAATATCAGATATTGTTGTTCGTATGGTTCGATTACTTTAAAAAAAATAGAAAGTGTGGAAACGTTTGTAGAGAATACAATGATTCATTCTATTATGATAACCTTCAATGACAAATGACAGTCGGGGTTATCATAGCAATGTATATTACAGACTTACCTTCACAGTGAGTGTTGGTTCTCCAGTTAGTTGTTGACATGTTCCATATATCAATATCAACTATATCATATACCACACAATGCCAATTGCCTTTCGGTTATCAAATGTTCTTGTTTTAATAAACGACTATAGTAATTATAAACATTAGAACTATAATGAGAATAAATAGATATCTGTTAGGAAAAGTTTTCGAAATAATATTCTTGATATTGCAAAATCTTTGTATCCTCTGTCAACGATTATTACAAAGAAACCGACATTTCTATTAATGATATAATTTGTATTACCTACAGCTATATAAAGATAAATGTAAATCTAATTTACCGAATGCCTATAGTAATGTCTTGTGTCAAGGATGCAATCTTATACTTCAAGCTAAACTTATCCTCGATAACCTCATCAAAGATATACAATCATTTTGTCATCAAAATCTATTTTTAACTTTTATAATATTTAGAACCAGAAAATCGAAGAAAATGAGGATACAATTGATTTATTAAAAACAAATACAAAACGTCTTGATGAATTAACACAACTTGTTGATGATAAACGTCATCTTGATGAACAACTTATTGGACGCAAAGGAAAAGCTGTAAGTTTATTAAACGACTCTTTTTCATTTTATTCTATAATTTTTTAGGTCGATGAACTTTCCGGTCAATCAAAACAAAATGTTGAAGAATTTGATCGTTTATGTACTCTTGTTCAATTACAAGCACAAGAAATCGAAGCATTAAAAGCTGAAATTAGTATTCTATCACGTAAAGGTGGACATATTCTACCACCAAATCCAGCTATACTTCCTCAGAATGCATGATAAATTTACTTGATAATAAAAATGACATTGAATGATTTGTTTTCTTTTTTTATTATTATTATTCATCAATAAAAAAAACACATGAATATTCGAAAATAAATTATTTACGTCGATTATTTTTCTTTTTTTTAACAATTTTTTTCTTTTTTTTTGCATTTTCATTTAAATCATTATTATTTACATTTAATGTTTCATATGGTATTGATTGATTTTCTTGTTGGGAAATAAGTTCTTCAGCAGCATTCAGTAATGCTTGTCGAACAACATGTAAAATTTTTGATGATGATGATGATGTCGATTGATTAATTGGTTGTGTAGAGGAGTTTTTCTTTGTATGATTTCGACGATTAACCATATTGAGAAATAGAAATGAAAACTTTCTTTTTTTTTTTGTGTTTTTTTTTCAAATGAAAATGCGCGTAAAAAAACCCAAAGCTACATATAGAGATAAAATACTAATATATAAATTGATACACACATATATTTTTTTTTTTGTGAAAAGGCGGGAAATTTATTTAAACACGATATGGTGCAACAGATGTCTCAATAGGTATTATACGTTCACCATTATTTGAATCATTTATTAATGAACGTTGATTGTTAGGTGAAACTGTATAACCAGGTCGATCGGATGTATATGTTGGTAAACGTGATGCATTATTGTTTAACATAGGTCGTGTACATGCTTCAACTATAAAAAGTATACCAGCGATAAGAGCAAATGTCTAAAAAAAGAACATTGAAGTTTAGTAATGCAACAAGAATAGATTTTAATTAACTTACAGCTGCAGCAGCAGCTGCTCCTGGACTTGGGTGTGTTCGTTCTTTAAAAACATATTGATATTCATATCTTAAATATCCCCGTCGAAGTATTCCGGGTGTTCGTCTTAATTTATCTTCCCATAATGCAGCACATATACCAATTGATATCATCATAAGTCCCATAATAATATTAATAACTAAACACTATATGAACAAATGATTTGATAATCAATAAAATTTTCGTTTTTACTTACTACTTGATTTAAATAAACGAAATTTCTTCCTAGAAAACGTAAACCATAAAGATGTGCGAGAAAAATAACAATTGTTGTAGTTAAACATAGAATAGAAAATGCTTGAAATACAGATCGAACAGCTACAGTACTTAGATCAGGATATACTGATTGTAAATTATCAGCTAATTCACAATATAATCGAGATGTAAATGCAACACTAATAAGACCTGCAATTAGTGAAACCTACAAAAAAGAAAAAAATCATTACTTATTTATTGACTCTCAACATCAAAGTAAATCCTATGTATATAAAGAATTATAAATGACTCCTGAATGTTGATAATTAATTATTTGTTAACGCTTGGTTTCAATTCATTATAATGTTTCTTGAAGGTATTCGTCATGTTCAATCTCCATTATGAGTACATATACATTATTATTCTCTTACTAATTGATTGAATAATCTATCTCATCTATGGTTTATTGATTGTTTGTTTACATAATCGTTGCACATATCAATATAATATCAGATTAACAAAAAAAAAAAAGGTATTTCGTTTGACATACCATCGGATTATAGCGAGAGAGAGAGAAAATATTTTTTGTTGTCAAAAGGTCAAAATCAATGAAGCGAATCGAATACATTCTTTCATTTTAAATAAAGTCAAACTTACAATTTCAGCTATGTTAAGTATTCCAGTTGGCGTTGATAAATATCCAATATCCAATGTTCCAACCATTTCTTTTTCTATACGAACACAAAAAAATCTTTTTTTATTTTTAATATGTTCATCTTTGTATAGAACGACATTGACTTACTTTGTCCCCTGTTAAAAATGAATAAGAGAAAATCAATGAGGACGAGTGGATATGTATGAATAAAGAAAAAAAATAATAATCACGATTAGCAAGACGTACGCCTTTTTATGTCCTTCTTTTGTACACACATATAAATGTACAACCGATATCTTTCTCTTTTGCTCTCTTACTTCTCGTAACTGTACTATTCTTATTCTTTTTTTCTATGATTGTGATTGGATAAGATTGTTCTGTTTCCTCATCATTATTTTGCCAAGAGACTCGTTTTTAGTATGCGCTACTATCGATAATGTTCTTCTATGTATATATATATATATATACGCTGCATTGTGTATATGATGTCAGTTTTCTGACATAAAAACGACGCCGAGACAAACGGGTGCATTCCTTAGAGCATCCAATAGTTGTTTTTGTTGTTGTCGAACACATGCCTATGATAATCCAATACTTAGAAATATCAAGATGAAACCATTATAAAACTCCCATTGATACGTCATATGAAAGATTATATAGATGAGATATTGATTTAACTTTGTTATTTATATGTGCATCATTTGATTTAAAGTATTTCCATATGTTTAGAAAAATAAGAAAATATTTGATATATGAAAAGCGCCTGGAACATTTATTATTGTTATTATTATTTTATCTGTCGAGTATTGTTTTTTTCTTTATACATCGAATAATGAATCCGTGTATTTAATAATGTCAGTTATTAAACTTTATGAAATATGTTTGATAGATTTATTAAAAAATTCTTTTTTAAATCTAAATAATTTCAATCAATTACCTAATTCATGTTTACGTGATGTACTTCCCTATTTATCACCATATAAACTTGAATATCTAGATTATATTTATTATAAACGAGGTATACCAATAAATGACTTTTGGCGTCACCATTTTGAATTAATATGGTCTTTATCACGAGATGATAAAGATTCTTATGAATCATTAATCAATATTCCATATAAACGTCTCTATTTTGAATATCTTTTTCATGATACACAAATTTTACAATTAGGTATTTATACACATATATCACAAATAAATCAATCAAAATCAATTTTAAATCTTACATATTTCGAACAAATGAAATATAATCTAACAAGAGATTCAATTATTTATTGCTCGAAAAAACGATTATTAGATGAAAATCAAAATCTTATTATTATTTGGAATCATCAATGGAATAAATATATCCAACGGTAGAAAAATCGGTTAATTTAACTGTGCTCCAAATTTGGAGTTTACAGCTATCTAAGTTTTCGCGAAAAACTCTACCTGAAAACCGTAATCATTGATTTTTGGTTGCTCTGGACTGTGCTGAGTTGACTGGTGATGCTTAAGAAAGAAAAAGACATAGTTACAATCGAAAAACTTGAAACTCCCAAACTTCAAATTTGGAACTCGCTTATCCAGTGATTTATCTAGAGGGGGGGGTCTAAGATGGCGGCGCTCTCCCGAAAACTGCAATTTTTGTGCTTATATTATGTATTTCCCCTCCAAAAATTAGGTTTTTGCTCTCCCGGAAATCGCTATCGCGCTCTCGGAAGGAAAAACCTAGATAAAACACTGCGCTTATCTTGATCAGAAAAATCCTAGATTATCTATTTTTGTTTTCTATTAGTTTTATTCTTGTACCAAATGTATGGAATTTAGCAAATATTGATTCATTACTAATAGAATGTTTTACAGATAATGTTACAGATATTGTTTTAAGTGGTTATCCAACAGAAAATGATATAAATGGAATGAAATTTATCTTAGATATTCTTACTCGTGGACATATTACAAATATTGTTATTAAATTTCCATCTTATTGTTTAATGAATATTCTTTTACCTTTATTTATTTATCCACGTTCATATTCTCTATCCTATTTCTCAACTATGAAAGAAAATGATGGACAACAATCGAATATTTTCACACAAAATTTTATTTTACCACATCGTAAAAGAAAATTATGTTTACAAGTACAAATTCATTCGATGGAAAATATTTTATCAACTAATCATGAATTTATTGAAGATAATGATCAGAATTCAACAGATACTATTCTATCAAATTCTATTCATAGTTTACATAATTCAAATTCATTAAGTACAAATATTCCGATACATTCATCTATATTAGGAATAAGAAATGAATTAATTCATATACCATCGGACAGTTTTTTTCAAACAAATACTGAATCAAGTCATTTGGTTTCATTAACTGACAATAATAGGTAATGAGTCAAATTCAATCAGGGCTGTAATGAACCGAGGACGGTGATACACCCAAATCCTAAAGTATTCGTGGCAGCGCTGGATTCCTAATCTACTTTTTAGATCAATAATCGAACAACCACATGAACGTCTTTTGTCTTATTTAAATCGATCTCGAACATTCCAACAATATTCAATCTTTCCTCCAGCTCGACATTTATCAATATCAGAACAATCTGTTCCAATAACAAATATTACAACAGAATCTCATTCTTCTAGTGATAGCAATTTATTTCAACGTCATAAAATCCCAACTGTTATTCCTGAAAAGAAATTTTCTGAAAGAAAAAAACAAGATGAAGAGAAATTTTTAATATTTCATTTAACTGAACAATATCAAATAAATTCATTAACAAATCTTTCTATCTATTATATTTCATCTATTGAAATAATCGATATGCTAGCTATTGCTTTATTAGGTATGAATCAAATTCATCATTTAACTTTCGTTAATTTTGCTGTATATTCATCTCAACTTGAAACAAGTTTAATTACTTTATGTACTCGATCACAACTTCAATCAATATATTTAACTAGTATTTCATTACAACATGGTGCAATTGGTTTTCTTCTAAATTTATATGAAAAAAATAAAAATATAAAACTTAAACGTATACGATTAGATGCAATTAAAACTTATAATAATATTCATTTATCAGATATTGAACAAACTGAATTCATTCAAAATTCTGTATTAGAACAATTTATTTGGCGAGAGTAAATCTTACATTTTTTTTATCCAATGATTAAGTTCTCTGTCTCGTTTTTTTATTTTAAATAGACGTCATATGCAATATATTCATATGCGTTTATTATATAAATTATTACCTAATATTATATCGAACCTTCATCGTCTCGAACTTTCTTCTATCCTTGAATGTGTTATATTTGATCAATTTCTATGGTGTCAAACATTTCTTCATCATATACCTGATGTTCGACTACGAAATTTTCGTATTCGTTCAAATGATCTTTCACGATTTTTTCTTGCATTAAATACACCGAATATTTTAACTGTATTTCATTTTGAACGAATTGGTCTTACTTGGAATAACAACCAACAATCATCGATTATTTATAATGCATTTACTTCGTTGATTTTAAATGCGAAATATCTAAAAGAACTTAGTTTAGCTTATAATAATCTTAATGATAATTTTATTCAATGGCTTTGCCAGATATTATTATTAGAAAATAATAAAAAAATATCATGGTGGTCAATTACAATACTTAATTTAACTTTTAATTTATTATCAAGTGAATCAATACGAAAACTTTGTAATACATTAAAGGAATATAGAGATCAATGGAGAATAGGATGTTCACCTATTCGACGAATAGACATATTAGGGAATGCGCTAGAAATGAGAGAAATTTCTAATTTAAAAAAACAATTTAACGCACTTGGTTGCGAGCTTATCTCGTATATCTTGACTTGATTACTTTCTATCAATCACTCAATAACTAATGAATTACATAAAATAGGATATACAAATATGAACCTTGTTTTATAAAAGGAATTTGTTATTAAAACTAATCAAATCGTGATGACTAATATTCAGTATAAACAATAGTAATACATTTGCTAATTATGCTTTTATCGTTCATAGTACAGGTAAATAAGGAGAAACATAATTAAGGTTCTTATTATCTAATTATTAAGATATCTTAGATACTAATATCACATTTAAAATTTTTTTATTAATATTTGGAAAAATTCAATCAGTATGATGATTGTATAATACTTATCCAAAAATAAATATACAGATCAGATTAAAATATTCATTTACTAATATTGACTAGAGATTATCGACATGATCAAATATTCTTCGTGTTCATTAATTCAAATTTCTTTATTATTTCATATTCGTTAGAATATTGATATGTCTGACTATTGTTTATAAAGATGACAGCGTCAAGGTAATGTTTTATATACCATAAGAAAAAGAGAGAGACATGATATTTTATTCTAAATGCATACGATGCATTAAGAAAACTTATTAGAGAATATAACGGAAATGAATTAAGCTATAAAACATCCTAACTTTTCAGTTCACTTAACCGGAAAACCATATGAGAAAAAGATATCAGCATATTAAATTAAAAAAAAAGTTTTTTTTCGTTAAGAATTTAAACCTTGAAAGAAAATAAAATATTTGTTGATCATCATCTGATACGATTCAAACAAATAATTCGACACGTTGATTGAGATTTAAAAACAAGATTGACAATCGTATAGTAAACATGTTCATTGTAAATTGATAGTAAGATAGACTTACTTTTTTCGATGATAGTTGATTAATGTAACAATTGAATTTGTTTCGTTAACATTTCGTATCATCTATGACAAAAAAATAAATTCAAAATGAAGTTCTAAAAAATGATATCATCGTACGTTAAAAGCTTTATTAAAGTTATTAAGATTTGAATCAATCATATATTATACGAAGAAATAAAGTGAGAATTGATCTATTCAAAATCAAATTACTTAGATTTTCATCTATGACTCAATAACAACAGAAAGATGATTCTCACGTATAGTTTATTATATGTAATGTTACGATAAACGAAAAAAAAAACCTCGTACAAATATTAAACGAAAAAGAAAAAAAAGTACATTATGATATGATAAATGTCTTTTAGAGAAATAGTCAATAAATCCATTCCTATATCGTAGAAATGTCTAGTTTCATTGTACTATTGTATGATTATTAAAACGAAATAGTTTCAATTATATGTCTTGATTAAACTATATATATTTTCAATAACAAGTCATGAAATGAAGGACTTAAAGCATTTTTGTTGCAGACATACATGTCTCAAGGAAACAAGAACGTACGACTGAAGCAAGATTGATTTTTATTTCTAATTAGAAATCAGATTGTATACGACAGTATCAAAATCTTGGTAACAAAACTCGATTTACATACATTTAGATAAGGAGTGTAGAGAGAGTTTTTTTCTTCTCGTGTACAGAACGATATATTAGAATATGATTATTGTAAGTTGAATAACTAGTAGATTTTGTTCAAGTTAGTATAATATTGTCCTTGCAAATGACCTGTAAAATGATCCTGATCTGCAAGTATATGTATGCGTGGATTTTGTCATTTTATTTTACTTAGTTGTTCATTTTCTTTGTTTCTGTCTCCCTCACTCTCTCTCTTTCCCTCTTCTTTTCTCCGCCTTTTTGATTAAACTAGTAGTCTTTCTGACGATGAACTCTCGAATTTCTTCTGACCACAAGTGAAATTGTTGACATATGCTCACCAATACTATACTTTTCTTTTTTTTTCTCCTTTTTAATTTCTGTCAAGTATCGAACTTTGTTAAGAGAAGAAAGAATTGAACGTTGACTGAATGAGAGATGAGATGAGATGGAGCAATGGTTCATTGTCAAATATAACATACTCTACTAAATATTTTTTTTTCGTTATTCTTTTGTTCTCAATTGCTCTTAGTTGTTGTCCCTATTTAAATAAGAAAAAACGAACTGTCGGGTAACTTATCAAATTCCGTTATACACATTTATTATAAAAAGAAACCGCATTGTTACATCTCTCGCTCTATTCATTGTATATTCTCGTATATATATGCATATGAATATGTATCCGTATAACGCAATATATATCATATAGATGTCTATATGTGATCGTCGATCAACCATGACAAATAGGGAAGCTTCATAATACTTAATTACGCGATCGATCGTACTCCATATAGAATTGAGAATGAAATAACAGTTGTCTAACTTTGTGTTCAATAGGAACCAATATATACTGTATTAGGTGTAATCAACAGAATTGACTCTTTTCGTTTTTCTTATTCTTTAAGTAGTTTTTCGTAGAAGAATCACATAACCATTTATCTATCCCATACATATATGAGTTATAGAAAACGAGAGCTCGTTACAAAGATGACTATTGAAGGTTATCAATCGTATGAACATTGTTATCATTTCACATTATGAGCACTAGTTGAAAAGAAATGGAGCTCGAGCGATGGAGCATGACGTGTGAGTATGTATACACCTTGAAGCTAAATGTATATGAGTATACATATGCATTAGGCAATATGTCTTTTTGTGTATTCTTCTTCTTCTTTCTTCACCTTTTTTTTTCTATTAGACAATCAACTTATAATCATGAATGACAGCGAAAGGTGTTGATCAATCAAGAAACTTGTTGGACACACAAATAACATAACAAGGAAAAAAATCTTATATGATTTAATAAATAATGAACAAACTTAATTATGAATTCAAAAATATCG
Source organism: Adineta steineri (assembly GCA_905250115.1). Lineage (NCBI taxonomy): Eukaryota > Metazoa > Rotifera > Eurotatoria > Adinetida > Adinetidae > Adineta > Adineta steineri. The sequence continues at coordinate 603,447 of CAJNOI010000031.1, forward strand.
ATTGATTATGATAAAAAATGGAAGGTAATTTGTTATTTATTGATTCTCTTTTCAATTCTTATCTATTGATCATTTAATTCTAGGCTAACAGTGAGCCACGTGGTTTTCCAACAAAACATTTTATAAAAGACGTTAACGGTATATTTATTCTTTTCCTTCATATTATTTTCTAAATCAAATATTTAAGATGTATGTCATGATCATTTTCGCATTGATAAAGAACAATCAATGCTTGCTGATTGTCAACGATTACTAGAAAAAAATGAACCATTAGATAAACCAGATAAATATGGAATTACTCTTGTAACAAAAGAAAAACCGAAATTCTTCTAAATAATACACAAGAGTTTGTTTTGTTTTTTCCTAGTTACATATAGCTGCTGCTAAAGCATATACAAGTGTAGTTCGGTTTCTATTACAACATCGTGTCAACGTAGATCAAATTGACGACACCGGCGCTACAGCATTACATCTTTGTGCTAAACATGAGCAAGTAAGCAGAAAAAGAAGAAAAAAAAGTTAGAGAATAGAAAAAAAAAGAAATTTTTCTTCATGACATTTTCCATACACATGTGTTTTTCTTCTAAATTACCAGGGGTTGATTGTCAAACTTTTAATTGACGCTCGCGCTAATCCAACAATTCGTGATCGTTTTGGTCGTAAGCCAAGTGGTAATAATCGAGAATTTTTTTGTTTTCATATTTAGAAAACGTTTTTTTTTTGTAGAAGTATGTGCATCAAATAGTTTTATTCGTGCTGTACTTCTTAAAGCTGAAATTAAATTCGAAGAAAAACGTAAACGTGCTGAACAAAGTGATGATAGTTTAGAAGAAGAACATGAGGAAACTTCTGAAAGTATATCAGATGATGATATTCATGATGATGCCGATGGTTTTCAAGATTTATTCAATCCAATACCACAAAAAAAACAAAGGTGAATCATCATATAATACTAATAAAAAGAAAAAGTACATCACGTTTTTTTTTTCTATTTCATAGTATGAGTTCTCAAATAACGGATGACGATGATGTTTCAAAAATGCTGGATATATTTGAGGAAAGTTTCAGTGATGAAAAAGTAAGTAAGGATATTTTTTTTCTTCCGCTAAATGAATTCACAAAAAAAAATATCAGTTAATTATATAATTACCATAGAAAATATGAATAAGACATATTAATTTATTATTTAATAGTAATTACGTGCAGAAATTCTTTTTTTTATACATTTATCGTAACAGTTGAAAAATCTATTGACCTTGTCTATTCACTTTTACTTAGAGAGTACTTATTCAGAATTTTTATGATTTTATCAAAACTAATTCATATAAAACATTATTTTATTTAATTAGATACTTGTAAATATTATCGAAAGTAAGATAAATTATAGATATAATCATCTATCTGTCTTATGAATATGTTCATCAAAGGAAAAGCTGTCTATTCTAATTGGTAATATAATATTACCTTTTATTTTATAATAAAAAAAAGAAGAAGGGAGAAAGGTGATAGAATACATTATTATTACTCAATAATTACATCATCATTTTAAGTGCTTGTCGACTCGTCTTACGCTCGACTGAGCTGAAAAACGTCACCAAAGATGTTTGACTATTAGTAGCGACGTAATGGACAAAGAAAAAGTAAATCATTTAGTATGATTCTGATCAGTCCAGTCACACGTACATATATGTATCTCTATATACATTTACATACATACATACATACATACAGTTAAAAGAACATGATAGATAGAAAGAAAAAAGAAAGAAAGTAATGGACAAAAGTAGGCATGATCAAATATGGGCGAGAGTAGGAGAATTGTCGTGGTTGTTATTGTGAGCGCTCTTCTAATTGACAAAGTAAGGAGAAAAAAAGAAAAGAAGATACCCGTCGTCGAAAGTAATCCTTTATCGAGTGACAGAAAGCGACATCGAGGGCGACTTAACGCCGTTGTCACACTCATCTACATCTACATACACATACGAACATCATGCCACCTACAATGTTACCATTGACACATGACATGGGTTTTTATAAAACTTCGGTGAGATTTTAAATTATTTCATATTTCCTATTGAATACTATTGTATCCATTTTGTCAAAAAAAAGTGAAAAAAAATCGATTAACGTATTGATAGTTGTTCTTTTAATCTTATGACATTGTTGTAAATAATTGTCAACCTCGTAAAATGTATACATACACTTCTAAAGATTGCTTGTCGAACAGGCAAATTGAAGAATATGTTTTTTGTTATTTGATCGTTGACTAAAGAAAGAAGAAAGGAGAAGAAAGTGAAGAGAAGAAGAAGAAAAAAATTCAGGATTTAAAGAATTTCAGTAAACATATTCGAGAATGCAGGCAAAAGAAACGTTACACAAGGATAAAAAAAAACGAAAGAAGTAAAGAGAAAAAATGAAACAAGGACATTTTAGCATTTACAAACTACTTTGACAAGTGTAAAATCGGACCTTGACTGTTATAAACAAACAAACAAACAAATCACGACCGAAATATTACTATTATCACTATCATTATCACTCGTTCCGCGAAATGTTTTTTGCCTTGTACTTTTATTTATATAAATCTATTCAATTTCACAGACCAATGTAAAAAAGGAAAAAAAAGACGAAACGAAACCAAAGGACATATATACATTCATCATACATATTGTACTGACCTTTTTTTGGTGTCTCATATGACTGTTTGTATTCATTCGGTCTGCCCATCAAAGGTGCACATACATACTAATTTTTCGTTCATATTTATATATAGATATTCGTAATTTATAGTTATTTATAAAACTAGTTTTAAAAACTTCATGTCATGACTGTAGACGACATGGACTATACATCAAATATCCCAGTTTATAAACAAGAACAGTTCTCAAGAAATGTACCTAATAACTATTCCAAACAGGTATTGCATTATCTTCTTTGGCGTTTTTTTTTTCTCTTTCATCTTCTGAAAAAAAATTTTGTGTCTTATATTTATATATATATGTATGAGTATATTTAGTTACACTTAGTCGATCATGTAGATATTTATAGCTTGTTTATTCGATGGAACTTATATAGATTCTTATTTTCTACTTAGAATATTAACATGCATCAAATAGTTTTCTGTAAATTGCGTATCGAAACGAAAAAAACTATTTTTATTATTGAGTAGGTGGATACTCGTCTGATAAATGGGTTTTAAATTGGCCGAGAAAAAATATCCCTAGGCTTCATTTCCTATCTTTCGATTTTCGTGTAATAACTATTTCTGTCGGTTAAATAATGAACAAAGTCAAAGTATATAAATTTTCCAAGACTGGTCTTAAGAAATATAAGGTTAGAAATCTTTTTATTTATATAGAATAAGTTATTATATTAATTCAGTATTTAAAAACTTTTCATTTTTCTTTTATTCTTCAGTCACTTCCAGCAAAATTACCAAATGATGATTTGGCATTATTTCCTGAAATTTCTGAACAAAGTGTACTGTATGATTTGGAAATGCGTTACCAACAAGGACAGATCTATGTAATATTCTACTATCTTCTTCTTTTTTGTAGCTAATATTTTTTCGAATATATTTTAGACGTACATCGGAGATATTCTTATTGCTTTAAATCCTTTCGATCTTTTACCAATCTATAGTCGAAAGGTAAATAAAACAAAAATTATTCAATTGACTTCATTTTATTTGGTAATATATAGATATCGGAACTTTATAAAAATACTCAATCAATTGTTTCATTACCACCACATATTTATGGATATGCTGAACGTTTATATCGAAATATGATTAGGGAAAAAACGTCACAATGTGTTGTTATATCTGGTAAATTCGAATATGAATTTTTTTGTATAAGACAAATTCTTTGCTTTAGGTTTATCTGGTAGTGGAAAAACTGAATCATGTAAATATATTGTTCAACATATTCTTAGTCGTTCGCTATCTGTTGAAACAGCACTTAATATGAAAATAAATCAGGTTTGCAAAACAAAAACGAAAAAAGAAATTTGGTAAAGTTCATTGGCATTTACTTTTTAGGTTAACCCACTTATGGAAGCATTCGGTAATGCTAAGACATATATTAACACTAAGTATGTAGAAATTTGATTTAATAAATTGAAATATGAGAATTTGTGTTTTAGTTCAAGTCGTTTTGGCAAATATCTTGAAATTCTTTTTTCACCATCGGGAAATGTTCTTGGAGGTAAAAATGATGAAGATTTGTTTATTTATTTCATTTCTGATTATTTTTCTAGCACAATTAAAAGAATATTTACTCGAAAAATCACGTGTTATATCACATAATAATGATGAAGGAAATTTTCATATATTTTATTATTTATTTGCTGGTTTATCACATGATACATTAGTTCGAAACGGTTTAAGAACACCCAGTGAACATCGGTAATTCAATTCATTTGTTCTTCATATATATATATTCTCATTTTCTTTTGTAGATATATGTCACATAATACTGAATTAGCTCAATTAGATGGTGCAAGACAAGTTGAATATCGAAAGAAATTTCAAATGGTTAAACAAGGTTTAATATCAATTGGCTTTTCTATGGATGATGTTCAATCGATATTTACAATTTTATCAGCTATATTACATATTGGTGATATTACTTTTATTCCACATGGTGCAAACGATGGTGTACGAGTAAAAAATGCTAGTGCAGTTGATAAAAGTATGAAGAGAAAATCATCCGTTGAATTAAATCATATTTTTTTGTAGTTGCTGAACTTCTTCAAGTATCTTCAATAGAATTTAGTTCAGCTTTAGTTACTGAATTACAAGTAACACGTGGTGAACAAATATTTCGTGAAAGAAATTTTATGCAAGCATCCGAATGTCGTGATGCTTTTGCTAAAGCACTTTATGGAAGATTATTTAGTTGGATTGTTAATGGAATCAATTCATATTTACAACCAATACAAGAAGAAAGGTAATTGTTAAATTAGAATTTCGAATGCCATTGAGTTCAATTGTTGTACTTTACGCATAATGAAAGTCAAAAAGATATTGTGGAAAGTTTTTCTATAAATTTGTTTGGATAATTAATAGAAAAGTCAATTAGGTACATTTTGTTTAGAATAAAAGGTCATGGTCTTAGATATCATTTTTACATACCGTTAAATTTTTCGTAACCTTATATTGAGGTCAACTTTTGATCAATTATTAATTGAAAATGATACAGTATCACATCTATTAGCGAACATCGTTAGATCCGATGGAAAGATTTTTTATTTGAATTGTTATTTTTATAATGTAAACATTTCGAATCACTTTAGAATTCGATCTGTTAATTGAAAAAAAAAATAGATAGATTACAAATCATTCAATTTTATTAGAATAAATATTATCTTAGTCATTTTTATTGTTAAAAATATGGGTGGCAGTCTGAGTAGTAGATGCATGAATTAGCCCGAATGTTTCGAACACTCTCATTACAAGATTTAAATAAAATAATGATTATTCAATATTATTATTCCTCAGCGAAATATAATTATGTTCAAAAAACTAAAATTAATTAGAAGATAGTCTCAAAATAAGACTCATTTGCAACGGGAAAACCACGTACTTCGGTACTCCGGAAGTACGCGGTTTCCTATTTGCTCATATGTCCTTTTAATGATTCTGAAGTGAAATATTTATCCATATAAAATACGTGAATCAAAAATTTAAATGAAAATACCAATATTCGATTTTTATGTAACATGATTATACAATTCTCATTTCTAGTGATTCCACACAATCAATTTCAATACTTGATATATTTGGTTTCGAAAATTTTAAATCCAATAGTTTTGAACAGGTATTAAATATATAAACATGAATTTTGTTTTATCTAAATTATTCAATTTAGTTATGTATAAATTTAACTAATGAACATATGCAACGTTTTTTAAATCAACATATTTATGATTTGGAAAATTATGATTGTCAACAAGAAGGTATTGATACAGTTGATATTAATTATACCGATAATCATCTTGTCATTGAAACATTTTTAAATGTAAATATATTTCTATTGAAAATATTAAAAGATTTATTATTATTTTAATTAGAAACATTCGGGTATATTGGCTATTCTTGATGAAGAAAGTCGTTTTCCACAAGCAACAGATCAAACTTTAGCGACTAAACTTCATCATGGACCTGGAGTACAATTTCCAAGTATATATGCAGTACCAAAAGATGGTGGAACTTCATTTACTGTACGCCATTACGCAGCACCCGTTGTTTATAATATTGTTGGTTTACTTGAAAAAAATCGAGATTTTCTTCCGAATTCAATTGTTTTTGTTGCTCGAAGTAAAAACCAATAGGAATTTTAATTTAAATTCATGTGTATTTCTTCTTCTTCTAATCTTTTAGCAAGCAATAATTTTATAATTCAAGAATTATTTCGTTTAAATTTAAATGAAAAAGGTGTTTTACCATCATCACCACAATTACATCATCATCCAAATACATTTCATGTTAATCGAGATTTTAAACGAAATGAAGTATTATTAAATCATAATGGAAGACAATTTTCACCGATGCAACAACCAACAAGAACATTACCGGAAAAATCCAATGGCAATACATTTGAACGAACAGGTGGAACAGCTATGCGAACAGTAGCTTTTCATTTTAAGGTAATGAAAAAATTTTATTATATATACTTGTCACTTATTCGATAACATATTTATAATCTTTCAAAGTCAATCGTTTGAGTATAGATTATTGTATGTCAATAGATGTAATATAGTTTTTTGGGTTTTATTTAATTAAGATAAACGACAATTGAGATATATTTTTATCAAAATTAGTTCCGTGTATCATCTATACTAAAATTTCAAATTAATCGATACTTTTTATGATATAGAGAGCCTTCATTCATCTTTTTTTTCACCTTTCTACTTGAATACTCAGTACAATCTTTGGTTGAATGAATAGGCCGAGAAAAAAAATTCATTAATAGTATGACAATATACATTATTATACAAAAAAATTATTTCGTGTGAGAAAAAAAGAAATGACGACGAAGTCTATTTGTCAAAATTATGCTTGATCATATCGATTCGTTTTTCGAGACAAAATTTTTGTCTATTAAAGAGAACAATGGACCTATTGAATCAGTTCTGCGTCAATAAACAAAATAAATGAGAAAATTAAATTTTTTTTCTTTTTGATTTTTTATTTTAGCATTCATTAACAGAATTAATTGATAAAATGAATGTTTGTCAATGTCATTTTGTACGATGTATTAAACCAAATGAAAGTCGTGATAAATCAACATCTTTAACTGTTCCTTGCGTTACACGTCAATTACGTTATTCTGGTATACTTCAAATGTGTGAAATTCGAAAGAAAGGATATCCATTAAGAATGCAATTTGATGAATTTCTTGACAGGTGAGACAACACTACCTTCGTATATTTAATCATGATTATCGAGAGAACGAGTGTATATATTGTAAATGTCAATCGTAGGTATATATGTCTCCTCCTTCTACACTTCTTTTTCTTCGTCTTCTTCTTTTTAACATCAGACAATCGATGAAGCAAATGCTTGTATCGGTCTTGATTATCACCTAATAACGACAAGAAACAGACAAATGTTGAAATTGATCTACATACACGCATATACAAAATATTTTTTTTTCGTGAGTCTATGTATGTGTAACAAATAATTGTGAATACTCAGCAGGCGGGCTTTTTCGTTCCTCATAGATGAAAAAAAATAAGAAAGAGGATACATATATATTATAAACATATAAAGCCCGAAAACTGAAATAATATCGTCTGTATATGATTTAGAAACAAGTATAGTGTTTTTTATGCAAATGCGTTTTTTAATATATATATATATATATTGATGAAAAAAACGAAAGCCTTATGTCAAAAGAACTATTTCCTGTCTTTTTTTTTCTTCTTTTTTTATACATCACTGTTGATGATTGAACTCTTTTTACCTCATTATTATTCATATTTAGTTGTATCGATATGATTTATGACTTCCCTTTTTCTTTTCTTTTCATAACTTATTTCTTTCCGTTTGTTCATATATTAGATACAATGCTCTCGTTCTATGTGTATTACCAACTACTGCCAATGATCGGTCAAAAGAGTTATCATTATCATCAACAACATACAATCGTGATCGATCCGTTGAATGTTTAAAACGGGCTGGAATTGATGATTATAAAGTGAGTCAAATATAGAATTTTTCTTCTTCTGTTCTGTTTGATATAAGAGGAAAAAAAATGAAAGTATAATAGTCAATAAGACGAAAGTTCTCTTGTCATAAAAAAGTAAAAGACACTTGATCATGTACATTTATATATTTATATGCTTTCTTATTTTGTTTATTCTTTTCATTTAAGGTTGGTCGTACAAAATTATTATTTCGTTATTGGCATTCTGATCAACTTCATAATTTAGCTGTACAATATGAGAAAAAAGTTAATGTTTGTCAGAAAGGTATATATATGTATGCATACAATAGGATTGTAGATGCCATTAAATTGATAGACAACAGCAGCAATAAGAAGAGAAGAAGAAGAAAGAGAAAGAGTGATTGATAAGACCGACAGACAGACGAATAGTAGTACTGATGAATCTAATCTCATTTATGATCGATAGAAAAGAGTACACACGTTCAGTTTATATACATTCGCACAATAGATCTATGAACTCATTAAACGCCAAACAGAGAGAGAGAGAGAGCAATAGAATAGATAAGGCTAGCAAGTAAAGGGTGAAAAATGAAAACAAGATATTTTCTCTTACTCTCGTTTACACTTGCTTTGATAGAGAGAAGGTCGTCGTCGTTATTCGATCCTCAATCTCGTTTATATAGACAGTTGTTCATTAACACATTCATATTCATTTTGTTTATTATATTCGTTAGACATAGATTAATGCATATTACTTTTTTCATTCAATAAAATATAAATATATTTTCAATGGAGAAATTAAAGCGTTTAATAGAAATATTACAAAAACGAGATGATGATATTGACGAGACGACAGGTAGTATGAAAAACATTACAATAATAATCATAGATTTTTTTTCTTTTTATTACATTGAATGAGTACGTTTGTTATTAATCCAATAATAAACATTACATAAATAGAAAAGAGAAAAACTAAAGATAATTGATTTGATTCTTTTTTTGTTGCCTGTATTTTAAGAGAATAAAATCTCTAATCATTTGAACTTTATACGTTTTTTCATTGATCAACATTCTTTCTTTTCTTATTTAAAAGCAATTAAAATATAAAAAAAGAAGAAGATTCAATCTTGATTTCGTAATCTTATCGATTTCTTTTTTTTCATATATAGTCTTACGTGGTTGGTTAGCTCGACGTAAATTTGCTCGTCTTCGTGAAGTTCATCAATTACAATTAGTATTTATACGTAAATTTTGTGATGATATTGCTTTAATCGGTCAATTATATAAAACAAAAATGGATAATTATTGTCAATATGATCAAAAACGTAAAACAAAACAAAGTTCACAACAAAAAACTGAAGAAGATGATGAACAAATTGCTAAAACAATGAACTTTTTTGATTCAATACTTGATCAATATCTTAGTGATCATGATACACTTGATGAAAATAAAAGTAAAATTATTAATAAGTCTTTATATGTTCATAATATTTTGATTATATTAGGTCGACGCGCACCAAATCCAGTTCCAAATAATCCTCATGCAAAACCTCCAACTCATATTGTTGCAAATGGAACTGAACCAGTTAAACAAGAATTTGATGTAAGTTTTATATAGATAATGAAAAATTTAGGCGTATGGGTCAGTGAGGGTGAGAGCGAAAGTGTGTATGAGGGTGCACTCGAATATTCACATCCTACGTACGTATGTATACTGTCCAACATCAAAGATTTACTAGTTTTGAACCCTAAAATGAGCTTCGATGTTTTGTCCTAGCGCCAAAATTTACACTTTACAGACTTGTAGTTAATATCTATTTTGTGTGATGATAAACTTTAGACTAATATATCAACTATAACAAATGCATCTTCAACTTCATCAACATCTTCTCAAAAAATTCCTCAACGTCCAGTAGATTTACATGCTTCACATTTTCATCAATTTCAAAATATTCGTTGTCGTTTTGAACAAATGACATCAGGCGTAAATAGTTCTCCAACAAATAATGTTCGTCGTTATACATCGGAAAATAATCTTAACGATATAAGTTCATCATCTAAACAACCTTTACATCAAAAAAATCAACGTCCACCTGCTGTACAAACAACAGCAACATCAACAGAAGATTTAACAAATATTCCTGCATGGAAAAAATTATCCCCTCAAGCACGTCTTTCAGCTTTACTTGATAAAACAAATCATGCACCAGCATTAACATCAAATGGTGCAAGTGCTAGTTTAATTGATTTAACTTCAATTGATAAAGTACCAAAAAATAAACAAATTCAACCACCACCATTATCACGACCACGTTTTCGTTTTGTTCCACCATCAGATAAAAATTCCGTATTAAAAGAAGAACCTGAACCAGAACTTGAACAACATTTAACACCATCAAATCAAAATTTTGATAGTTTCGAAACAAAATCACCTTCACCAAATCGTACACCAACAAATGTTAATCAACCACCACCACCACAGCAACAACAACAACAAAAACAACAACCATCATCTTCATCATCATCAGGACCAAAACAACAAAGTAAAGTTTTTTTCTTCTTTCATCATTATAATTCATTATTCTATTTCTATATTATAGATGGTGTTATTAAACCATCTGCTATTCATCCATCTCAAATAACACGTTCAACATTATTTACACAACCAGATCTGACTATCTATAATCAAAATGGTAATAGTGCATTTAAACCACATGTATCTCAACAACCAAGTAGTCATGGTAAATCACCTACATTATCACCATCGAATCAATCAAGTGGAAATACTTTATTACGTCCTAATGCACCAACACAAAATCAAAATTCAAATCATTCAAGTGGTGCAACAAATGGTAATAATAGTCTTAATAAATCTCAACAGCCACCACCGGTGCCTAATATAAAACGAACAGAATCTGCACATAAACCAGGTGTACATGTTGGTATAACAAATCCAAATGGTTCAACATGTGGAAATCCTTTACTTCGTCAACGTCAACAAACAACAGTACCACAATTTCATCAATCTATGCTTAATTTATCATCAATAGATACATCGGAAACAACAAATGGGGTTCAAACAACAACTGCAATGTTTGGATCACGTACATCACTTTTACAAACATCGACAAATTTTGTAAAACATCCAGCTTATACTCAACAACAACAACAGCAACAACAAGCTAAACCTAATGGACATCATCATAATCATCATCACCATCATCATCATCATGCTCCACCTCCTGCTCCTCCTCCACCACCTCCTCCTCCTCAATCAACATCATCATCAGCAGCAGCAGCTCGACCTGCTCCCGCTATTCTTGAAGATCCTATTATACGATGGATTCAACAAGTTAATGATAGTAGTAGTATAAATGGTTTATCACCAGATGGAGGAGGATCCCGTAATAAACCACAAACCTATCCTTACGGTTCGTATATTGCATCAGGTTCTTCTGGTATGAATAATCAAATCATTTATTAATTCATCATGTTTATTTCTTTTAGGTCTTACACCAGCAATGAATGATACCGATCATCCAAATCGTCAACAAGCTCAACAATCTTATTTAAATCAAGTAAATGTTCATAAACATCATACACCACAGCATACCGTACCTGTTCAATCTGCTTATTTTACAACATCACCACTGTCAAGAAATGGTTTATCATCAGTATCATCTGCTAATATTTACCATTTTAGTCATCAGCATTCTCAACAAGTAAAAGATTTTGTTTTTTTTTAATAATTTCATATTATATTTATTAGATTATTTAATTTTTGTTTTTATTAGATTTCATTAACTACTGGAGGAGGAGGACAAACACGATCTCACCCACATCGTCAAAATATGACTGTAACAACTTATCTTTAAATTAAAAAGAGACAATTTATTCTTTTTTCAGGTTTATTAAACTTGCAATAGTATCTAAACTCACTATAAGGGAGCTAGAACACTATTAACAAAAGATATCTATATGTGTGTTTGGTTTGTTATTGTAAACTTTCATAAGTTGTTTAACGTCTATTTTCCTCCTATTTTCTTCTCCTGATAATTTCACTCTTATATATTCTTGTATATTTTCATAAATTCAGCTTTCAACTGTTTTTCTTTTTTTTTTGCATTGATTATATGTTTTTATTTCATTTTCTTCGTCGATATTTCAATCAAGAAAAGAACAAAAGAAAACGTTTTACTATAATATTATTAATGAAATAAATCGAAAAATTGTTGTCGATAAGCATTAGATGACATATTAATGTCATCAAAAGATTTCTAAAATAAAAGAAATATATATAAAAAAAAACCGTTTTATTTTTTATTATTCTCAATCGATAAGGCAAAGATTCATTAAGGATTTAGGAATAGATAATTACAGGTATTGTACTAAACGTTCTATTCAAAGACAAAAAAACGGAAACGAAAAATTTTCTCGGTAGATAAGATCTATTGAATATTGTAAAGAAAAAGTAATTTGCATAAACAAATTGAATGTAACTAATAAACCTATCTGTAAATATCGTACTCTGAATAGAAATGATTATATTTCTTAGTCTTAGTAAGATTGATTTAAAACCAAAAGAGCTTAAAATCAGTTTCTTTATCAAATGAAATCAACACTTGACATGTCTGATTGATTATAAACTATTGCGCGAAGAATATTTACCATTAACAACCAAAACAAGCATGATTTAATGAACTATTGACTTAAGCAAACAACATAAAGCCTTTTACTTTAGCACACACAGTCAGAATCCTGATTTCAACATGTCATGAACTGAGTACTAACCTCATCAGTATCAAGATTAAGATTATTAATATCATCAACAATCGATTGTTGATTATCGATTTGTTCAATATCATTATCATTTAAGTCTTCAACTTGTTGAATATCCGATGCAATTGAACCTTGTGGTACATTAATCATTCGTTCATTACTTGCTATTTCTTTAATAGTTGTAAATTGATTTTCGATTTGTTTTTTCGTATTATCGATTAAATTATTTTGTACTTGTGTCTAATAAAAGATAAGATAAACTTATTTTCAACAAAAAAATTTTTTTTACTAATTTTGATGGTGTTGAAAAAATTTTTTTCGTTTGATTTTGATCAGTTTTTGATGTAGGCATACGTCGTACAGGTGCAGGACGTTTAGATCGATCAATACGACATCGAATTTGATAATCTAAAGGTAATTCTTCTTCTTTATATTCCTATTATCAACGATATGTTAATAATCTATTAATATTTTTATCATAACACACTCGATCAGCAAAGAACACACGTCGAATACGACAATTTGCATGAATCTATAATATATAAAATATCTATCTCTCTATTCAATCTTTCATTATACAGTTATTCGTCGACATTCAACATAATTTGTTCCATAAACAGTTTTCGTAAATGATTCAAGATTAAGTGTTAAACGATTCCAACCTTCAATCCAATTTAATGGTGAATGAGTACCAAATGGACCTATTTTTGTTTTCGTTGCAAATGTTGAAATTTTAAAACGACGATGCATTTTTTGACTATCTAATACCTACCGAAAAAAATTCAATATTTTTCATAGGAAAAAAAATAAAAATTCTAACTTCAATTTCCATAACAAAATAACGTCGTAAATTTTTTATATATAAATTTAAATATTGCATTTTAATACCAAGTGAATTATAAGGATAACATGGACATGTTACATAAGTTGAACTAAATAATTCTAGATAATATTTTGTTTGTGTTTAATTCATTATTTTACCTAACATTACTTGAAATAAGTTCAAGTACAAGTGAATTCGTATCTTCATCTGTAATTCGTTTAATATAACCATTTGATGCTTTACATATCCAAGTTTCAAATGGTTTTGATCCATGACTTGAAAGAATAGATAAAAGACCTAATTGATATGTTTGACGAAACATGTATAGAATACTGAACAATATGAATCATCACTTATCGAGATAATTGGATTTGATATGTATATATTCTATGAAGAAAGAAATAGAAACTATTAGATTCTTGTTGTATTTCTTTCATATCAAATAGTAATTCTCTATTAAATTTGGATAGATAAAACATTATTGTTATTTACAATAAAACGAGACATGAATAATAAGCCCCTGATGATCAATGTCTCTCTATCTATTGTTTTCTATGTTTTTCAGGTGATTTTGTTTGTCGTCGCGTACTTGATGCTGTCGTCTATGGATGATGATGACTGTCTCTTTTTCTTATTCTTTGCCTTTTATGTATATATATATATACATACATATACATATAGATATTTTTTTGTGTGTTTGTCATTCAAGCTTAAAATACAATTGAGTATATAACAGAAATCAAATTTTACGCGCGTATATCATAACAACCTGTAAGTGAACTTGGTAACTAGATTTTGTTTAATACAATGTATGTTTTATTCATTTGACATTCAACAACATCATCTTATTGAGTAAGTGAGTATGTGTGTGTGTATATGTCTTTCTTCTTTTCTTTGTTACGATGTGAAGATGTGTCTATGTTGTTATCTAACCATAGTTTTCTTTTTTTATTTGCTTAATCGTCATCATAATTGATCTTCTCTTTACCATCAAGCACAAATTCTATTGTCGTCACACACACACACACACATCTATATATATATATATATAGTCCTTCTTCAGCCGATGGTTTTAATTGTATCAACGAAATTTACTCGAAGATTGTCTCGTTCTTTCTCTCTCTCTCTCTCTCTCTCGGCTCGTTGTCCGTTGAATAGGCATAGACATAAGAAGGATGGACAATGGTGCATTCTTTATTCTCGATTGATGACTCGTTAGAATATTGTGTTCTTGTCGTTCGTTCGTTCGTAATTGGAATAATAGATGAGATGGTACTAGAAAATTTTCTAATCTAAGATCCCTCTTCGTTCATTTCCAATCATCAATCTCATTATTATTGTTTCCAATTGGGAAAGAGAAAAAAAAAGTAATAAAATATATATATATATAGGTGAGATTTTTAATACAATTCCCGTTTTTTTTTGATTAATCGAGCACAACTTCATCATCTACAAATGAGACACATCATATACAAAGATTGAACTTGTTTTTGTTGTTCAATATGATAGTTGATTAAAGAAACTAATGGAGTTTATTTTGACGTATCAAAACAGCTTTAGTTTTAAGTCGGTGTAAAGGAAGAAATGGAATTCATATCTCTATATATAGAGAGATATATCTATTTTTCGCTCTTCTTGTTTCATTTCTTTCTCTTAATCCTATTCGCGACCTTCTTATTTCCGTTCCATTCATTCATTTATTCATTCTATTGACGTAGAGTGAAGAAGATCGCGCGATGGGCTGAGGTCTTTGCTAGTATTGGTCGTCGAAGCAATATATATAAGAACCGACAAATCATTCGGGCCATCAACAATTGCACGTCGCAATGTTGTTCTGAGTTAGATGACGTCTTTTCTTCTTTTTTTTTTTCTTCGTTCGCTTTGTAAAAAAAAACACGGAGAATAAGAGAATAAGTTGTGTGTGGGTGTAAAAAGGGAACGGAAAACTCAAAAAACATGTGTGGTATGAATGTAAAAAAAAAGACTCTTCTCCTTCTTCTTCTTCTTCTGCTTCCTTTACTTCGTCGAAAACATCGTACTAATATAAAGCGCTCGCAGAAAAAAGAAGAAAAAAAACATAACCGTCTTTTTGTCTTCAAAAACATTCTATTCATCAACAATAGTAGAACATTGAGATATTATCCTGTATACGACAACACGTTCATGAGAGAAGAAAAAAATCGAGAAAAAGAGAAAAAAGCTTTATTATTGTTTTCTTTTTTTTTTTTATTCATTCATTCACTCATTCATATACAAAAAAAAAAGAAAATAATCATGATCGTTCTTGCATGTGTGACAAAAGAGAAAACAGGATGTGAAAATGACAAAAAAAAATATAGAAAAGACGACGAGTACCATAGAACACCATGAGGAAACGAGAAGAAAAGTAGTTGCAGTATAAAAAAAAAATTCCTTGCGTTTTTCTTCGATATATATTCAATGTTGATCTTTTCTTCCTATTTCACCATCATTATCCACATATATTTTATATATTTATATGTGTATTGTCCATTTATATATTCATTGTCATTAGACTAAAGAGAAGAAAAAAAAAGACGCAAACTACTAATGATCGACGAACAACAACTCAAGAATAACATCTAAGATTGTGCCGATAACGATTTCATTATTCATATTGTTCGTATTCAAAAAAGACAGATAGAGAGAGGTAAGTAAACTCAATTTTTTCCTTCTTTCATAGCTACAAATAAAAAAAAAAAGAAAGAAATATTGCACCCACACACATTTATATTTGTCAAGGCTAAAAGAATGAATGCAGCTGCTGTTACTACTACGACAAATGATGTGACTGTTGTTGTTACTTTGTCCGCTTCTTTTCAATTTGTCTTGACCCGTCGTCTATAAAGAGGAAAAAAGCTTGTAATGATGATGATAATGATGATGTTCTTTAATTGAGACTATACGCTTCCTATAATATTAGTTTTTTTTTTGCTTCTTCTTTTTACAATTCTTATCATCATCGTCTTTCCCTAATCATCGATGTAATCATTCGATCGAAAAAAAGAGAAAAAAAAAAGAAAGAAAAGCATGATATAGACCATCTACGTCAGTCTTTCTAATTCGATTTTGATCAATTATTTGTTCTTTTTTGAGTCGTTAGTTCGTTGAAAGCAGACTGTGGGTGTATATCGATGGTATTGCTCGCAAAACAAAGACAGCAGGTGTGGGTATATGAGACAGTATGAGAATCACTCTCATGTTCTCGTGTTTTTTCATCCATTTTTTTTTCTTTCGATTACAAATTGACAATAAATTTTTCTTTTTTTTATATTTAGTATACGATGCAGTTCGAAGTATCTGTTGCTTTAAATTTTCTTATCGCCTATCTTTATAATAAATTACCTCGTCGGTAAGTATTTATATATATATAAAAAAAAATCTTTATATATATTATTCTTAATCCTTAATTTTAGTCGAGTAAATATGCTTGGCGAACAAATGCTCGAACATTTACGCATTAAATTTCAAGGTCATTGGTATCCAGAAAGACCAACAAAAGGTTCAGCATATCGATCAATACGGATAAGTAAAGAAAAAGTTGATAAAGTTTTGGTCAATGCTGCAATTGATGTTGGTTTGGATTTACAAGAAATACTTGATACATTACCAAATGATCTTACGATTTGGATTGATCCAGGCGAAGTATCATATCGTATCGGTGAAAAAGGACCAGGTATATTACTTTTTATCTTTCTCTCTTTCTATATAATCAATAAAATATAATTTTAGTTAAAATTTTATATGAAGATGAACGACGTTTAATACGAAAAAGTACAAATAAAGATAGTCTTAACAGTGAATCATCAAGTGATAGTGAAGAACGTGAAGGACCATTATCTCATCAAGGTAAATATTTAATATATGAAAAACATAATTTATTATTAAAATGATAATTTTCTATAGATTCTGATGTTCCTATCCGTCCGTTTAATCCCGATGCGCAAATATTTCGACCAATACCTGATAATTTTGATACAATATCTCTTCTTTCCAATTCTATAAATAGTCTTATAAGTTTATCTCCAACATCATCTAATAATACAAATTTAAATTCATCAAGTGGTTCATCATCATCAGGTCTTGGTGCAAGTACAAATCTACCATCGTGGCCATCACCCAACAATAATAATAATAATAA